>JACEVL010000332.1:977500-1082500 GCA_020284085.1 Aporrectodea caliginosa | reverse complement strand
ATAGTCAGTTGAGTCAGAAAGGCAGCTAAGGAGCAAATAGAACTCTAATTGAGATCTCGGGTCTGGAACATTTTTAAAGACTACAAAATAGAATGGTCTAGGCCGCCTAAGCAGAAGGGTAGTTCATTAAGCTACCCAAGAGAGGCACTGCAGCCAAGTTATGAAGTGTTAGCGACTTAATTTTTATTAGCCTCGGGGCGTTGGCCTATTTACGTAAATTCTGAATACAAATTACGCGGAATTCCAGCCATGCTAGAAGTCTTTCAGCTGATTTGCTTTGTCTGCAGCTGGTTATCGGTTACATCGCAACAGACGGAAGAGTAGTCATCGCGAGACAACTGAAATGAAGACAATTGAGAAAGATTGAAGTAAAGACCTGTGAGATCTGAAAAATCAATTAAAGCAGAAGAGGTGAAACGTCTGTTATAGTGAGAAATAGTTCATGTAAAGTGAGTTAATGTCAGTCTTAACTTAGGCAATAGTACAGGGTAATACAATACGGATTCACCTGTATTTTGTTAGAGTTATGAACGAGTCTTATATACTGACCTGCTATCATTTTCCGCCTCAATTTCGATTGTTATTCAAGGTAGTGCCAAAATAATAGAGAAAGCAGTTTCAAAACCGAAAGTAAAAACCCACTCCCAGTTAATTTTGCAACAGAACGCTACCGATCTATAATTTAACCCATCTGAAAACGTCTCTGCATCACTATCCTAGTACAGCCTAGCCTTTGGCTAAACGGGAACACACACCGGTGATATCATGAACGGTCCAGTTTCTACTCCGCAGGTCAAACGTGTCCTGATAGCTCAGTTGTTATTCGTACAAAGTACAACGATTAAAATGGTTGTTGATAGCTTACCTAAACGGGATAAGACTAAGCATTACGGATAAAAATAACCTGGGAATTTTTCCTGCAGTGACAAGAACTAAACATAGGTCGCTTTATCCATCTTATTAATGCTATTGCTTTGGCGCTTTACTAATGAAGGTTCGTTGATATTTTGAAAGGCTATGATAAATCGAAATGAAAATGTGCACGTTTTTCTATAGTGACCGCGTGATCTCTACCCTGCTCACTTTCAGTGAATTTATCTAGGCCTAGTAATGTAATGTAATTAGCTTCTATTGCGCCGGTGTCTAATGCACAAGGCATCAACCGATGGCGCATCAAAACAATCCGTTATCAGGTCAACATCCAGAAGATCAGTCCGTAAGAGAGACAGAGGAAGTGCAGGAGTGCAGAGGTCCAAGAGTGCAGGGGTGGCGAACCTATGGCACGCGTGCCCAAAGTGGCACGCGCTCGAATTGTTTGAGCACGCGCAATTCGGAGCATCCCGAAAAATTTCAAATTTAGAAATACAAAATCGTTGTGGAAATTCACATAAAGGACTTTATTGTAACACCATTGTAAAACATCTGTGAAATAATGTCTTTTAATTCATTGTTTGTTACACTTTGTCAATTAAAACCTACATGAAAAAAAACAATTATATAAAGCAAAATTCCATGGCACGGTATTTTTAAAAATGTTTTAGCGTCATTTCGGCACGCAACTTAAAAAGGTTCACCATCCCTGATCTAGTGAGATCTTTCGCCACCGCTGCAGTGATGTCTGTTAGCCGTCTCGGGAGTGCATATGCATTTTACGTATTAGAAAGATGAATTCAAACTGCTTAATAGATAGCCCACACCAGTTCTGTGAGGATGGACTGTATATAATTGCTCGAACAATTTCGGTGCCATTTATTACCATTATTATTTTTATTGTTATTATTATTATTATTATTATTATTATTATTATTATTATTATTATTATTAATTATTATTATTATTATTATTATTATTAAAAATAAGCATGATCCCTCAGGGATATGAAGATTAATTAAATTGTAAAAATCTGGAGCGGTTAGAACCCCTCGGTCTCGGGCAAAAGGCTAGCAATATTATAATTATTATTTTTTTAATTATTATTTTATTATTATTATTACATTATTTTCTTGCCCGAGGTATAAATGATCCCTCAGGCTTCTAAAAGCAATTCCGAAGAATAATCACGCCTAGTATGGCTCGTGGTCCTCGTCCCCGGTGTTGTGCATGAAAGTCCCTCTGAATGCTAATGGCGTTATAAGCCTACCGTTGCGTGCAGATTGACAAGCAGATGGAACAGATAATTATGTGGTTTCCTAGGGATCGCCATTGGCAATATTTTTTTAAATTATTATTATTATTATTATTATTGTTGTTATTATTGTTGTTGTTGTTGTTGTTTGTTGTTGTTGTTGTTTATTGTAATCATAAACATTTTAACGCGCGCAGAGTAACACAGAAAAGCTAATCAGAACCCATCCATAAACCAGTTTGTGAATGCAATAAGCAATTGCAGGTTTGCAACCAATCTAAAGATTAACCTCAGAGGCCACATCCAACTAACAGGGCAACTTTTCCATCGACGGTTAGACTGCATTGATAAGAGATCATTGATCCTTAATGCTGAATGGAACCAGAAGAGGATTTCTTTCATCTATCTCTGCTTTCGAAGAGTCCTCAAACATTTGGCATTCCTGGTAGTAGCGCTGCAATGGCAGTAGGCCTAGTCAGTAGTTACATTTCATGTGCTACTGAGCAGGATTTATTTAAGAGGTTCCAGCGCAACCCATGACTGTCGCTTCGATCATTTGCTGATAAACCTTCATTTTCGCAGTCTGGTATGAGTAAGTAAGTAAGTAAGTAAGTATGAATATTCTTTATTGAGCTAACGAACGCACAGCACTGTACAGTGTACATGGCAAGATTAATACATTCAAACAAACAAATTTATATATACAAGCAAAGAATTGAATGGGAGAAGTTAATGTATATCAGCAGACCTTGGGGAGGAAGAGTTAGGGCTATAGTCATAGAGGGAAAATGAAGAGCTTAAATAGACTGATCTAGGAAAAACATCGAGTGAGTTCATACAGCGGTGGATCTACATTTTTCGGGCCCTTCAGCTTGAACTGTTATGAAGCCCCTTCGCGATTAAACACGAAAGACACTTATGAGAATATATATACTATCCCCGGTACGTCATACGTGAAGCACCTTTCACCAAATATTTTTTTCTGTTTTTTCTTGCAACATATTCACGTACAGTTTTGTGAAATGAGAGCTTTCTTGCAATGTCATTTTCTATGAGAGAGGGATGGAGGTCTTCCATAAACGAGCGGCTTATGCGTGCGGGAGCATCGCCAAGGCCATAAGTCAAGTAAGTCATTTTCTATAGATCTTATGCTATAAGAATATGCTGTTCCGTTATGGTAGTCTGAAATTTGTTCTTTATTAAGGATAACTTTGAAAAATTCCTTTCTGCTACATAGCTCGTAACAGGCATTGTCAAGTTCAGCTTAACCCTCATGCGACCAACTGGGGTCCTGGGGGACCCCAGCGCTGCATAGGCTTGTGCTACTTTTGGGCTATGAGATATTTTTTACGGCATTTTATGAATTTGTCACCTGGATATCGCTCACTGTTTACGTCTAGTGAAATCCGGATTTGGTCTTACGGTTATTTTTTAAATAAATAAAATCCAGTGGGGTCCCGGAGGACCCCAGCTTTAGCAGTGCATTTTAGAGAACTTAACGGTACTGTTTGAACATTTATTATGACAGCGAGAATTGGTCTGGCGCGATACAGTGCAAAAGAAGCACTACGAATAATTCTTGACGAGAGTGACGACAGCACAGATAATGACAATGACTCAGTTTCAGAGAATGATGATCATGTATCTGAGTACTCTGAACATAGCGATGTGGAAAGTGCAGATGACGAAGTCGACATAGGTGCGCAATGCCTACCTGCTCCAGCCAACAGTGGTCAAAACAGTAGGCCTATTTCAGTTGGAACAAGAGGTCGTGGTCGTGGTCTGCGTGGTAGAGGAGTAGGAAGACAGCAAGGTGTTGCAGTTCAAGCAAAATCGGCTTCAGGTCATCTGATGACTGGCAAAAACGGCTTTCTTTGGGAAACACAGCCACCGGCATCAGGCCGTCGGCGTGTTCAAGATATCATTCGAACACCTGCTGGTGTAACTGCCACATCACGGTGTGACACAATTTTTGATACGTACCAGCTTTTCTTGACCCCGGAAATTATTGACGGAATTGTTCTTCAGACGAACAGGGAGGCAAGGAGACGAATACGTGCCTGGAATGAACAAAATCCTGAAAATCAACGCGCTGAATGGAAACCTGTCAATGACAAGGAAATGATTGCGTTCATTGGACTCTGCATACTGGCAGGTGTCTACAGAGGAAATCATGAGCCACAGTCAAGCTTGTGGTCTGAGCGTGAAGGCAGGCCAGTTTTTGTTGCAACCATGTCTAGGACACGATTTCGCTGCATCATGAAGTACATGAGATTCGACGACAAGGCAACGCGTGATGAAAGGTTGAAACACGACAAACTGGCCGCTTTCCGTGACATATGGACAATGTGTACTGCTCAACTGCCAAAGTTTGTTGTTCCTGGTCCTGATCTGTGCGTAGATGAGCAGCTTGTGGCTTACCGTGGCAGATGCAACTTTAGGCAGTACATACCATCCAAACCTGCAAAATACGGTATCAAAATATGGTGGTGCTGCGACGCTGTCACTTCATATCCACTTACTGCGGACATATATCTGGGCAGACAGGAGGGAACTCAGCGTGAGACAGGACAAGGCGCAAGAGTAGTGAAACAATTGGTATCGCCATGGCGGCACAGTGGCAGGAACGTGGTGGCAGATAACTTTTTCATCTGTTGATCTTGCAGAGCAGCTACTTGCAGATCGAATGACATATGTTGGTACAATTCGTAGCAACAAACCTCAAGTTCCAGAGGCAATGAAGGCCAGGCGTGGGCGCCAGGTATTGAGCTCTTTGTTTGGATTTCATGACCAACTTACTCTTGTATCGTTTGTTCCTAAACCAGGCAAAGCTGTGTTAGCTATATCCACGCTGCACCACGATGCCACCACTGATGCTCAGATGAGCAACAAGCCAGAAATAATCCTCCATTACAATGGAACCAAAAGCGGTGTTGACAATATGGATCACCTGGCTACAATGCACACCACAAGAAGAAAGATTAACCGTTGGCCCATGGTGCTTTTTTTCAACATCCTTGACATCGCTGGAATTGCTTCTTACATTCTGTGGGTGGGCAACAACCCAGACTGGCAGACTTTGAATGCCACACGTCGACGACGTCTGTTTCTGACAGACCTTGGGTATGCCATGGTAATACCTCACATGAAACAACGAGCAATGACTCCTACAATCCAAGCACCAATCAGAGCTGCGATGAAGAACTGTGGTGTAGAAGCTCAACCCCGTCAACCACACTCAGCTTCAATCTCCAAAGGCTCAAAGGCCAAGGCCAAGCGTCGGCGATGCTCATTGTGTCAACGCGGTAATGTCAAGAAGGCAGCACGTGAATGTACTCTATGCAACCGGCCAGTGTGTGGCGAACACAGTCAGCAGCAAGCTGTTTGTGATAGCTGCTATTAAAACTATTCAGTACAACGCATGACAATGTTTATTTCAGCAATTAGTTAGGTCATCTTGTCCAGTCTTGACACTCAGTAAATCACTAATTTTATCTTATCAGACTATTAGATGGTAAGCAATACCCAGGTAAACAATGACAAGTTAGAACTTTAACTTGTAGCAAAATAAAGTGACGTTTCAACAAGAGCAGAATGCATAAACGTGTGAGTGACAATTGGGGTCCCCCGGGACCCCAGTTGGTCATATTAAGGAGTAAAATATGTTGGTCGCCTGAGGGTTAATGGCCAAATTGGAGAACACTTCAATTAGGTTTTAAGCTATGTGCATTGTGCACTACAGTCTGAGTTTGGGGAACTTGGGTCCTAAAAGATTTAGCTTAATTAGTTCCATAGCAGATCCGACTCTGAGTTCACGCAAACGACCAATGATAAAATCTCCGTTTACTTTTATCATTAGCCTACTTCGCATTCAGCGTTTCTCACATATTATATCTCATTAGAGATCAGTGACGTGCAACTAGTCCAAATACCATTTTGAAATAGGATTTTTATTTTGAAAATAAAAAACAGTACATGATCGTGTATTTTTAAATACTTATGATGCAAGATTCTTAAAAGTAGGCTACTTCCAAATAAAGATTTTTTTAATGAATTAAGATAGGCCTACTTTTTACACATTACTTTCTAGTTAGAGACTATGAACTGAAATCACTGTTCAGTATAATTGTTTGCTAAATGTCACTAGTACTGCAGTATGGAATCTCACAATGTTTAGGCTAATCGTAAGACTGAAACTCTTTGTGTTAGCTTCAATGTCTTTTTGAAGATTTGATTTACCTGAAAAACATGCAATTAATTGAGTTTCCTTGTGATCATTATAAATGTTGGCTATTGGACTCTAACTGGTTAAAAAAAATAGCTAACGACTGCTTCATTCGCCCAGGTTCGAAAGGTTCAACTCAACTGATGGAAATAGGCTACGTATTAAAAATTCGTCGTGTGAGGCAACTGCGCTGGCTTCGACAGCAGCCTGTACACAGCCAAGAGTGACACACCCTTCCGTATAGGAGTTTTATATCCATTGAGTGACAATAAGAAAGATTTGCATAGCCTACATTTGTAATAGTTTTGAAATATTTGCAGAAATTGCTTGCCCTAGTCAAAGCTTCAAGAAAACTTACAATTTACCATATCACTTAGGTCTATAACGGACTTCTAGTAGTAGATGTAAGAAAGATATGATCATACTGGATTTAGAAATTAACGTATCACTTAATATTATTGTTAAGCTAAAAATTCTTGTATAACAAATTATAAAGTATATATGAATGGAATAAATAGGCATCGAAGTGGTTCCTCTTGATCCTCTGTTTACTCCCCTATTACTTCCATCGGTCGATTCCGGAGATGTTTTGTTTCTAAAAGAAAAAAATCTTTTAATTAAAAACCATCCTTCTTTCGAACTTCGACAAGTATTAAAGAAATCAAAGCGGAACTTAAAGACTTCTCATTCACAACTTTTTGTAATAATTCTCAAAATATACCTTCAATGTAAATGAAGTTTGTTGTATAAGTATATATGCAGATGCATTAAGTTACATTTTAAAAGAGAGCGCAAAGTTCAAGGCTCATCGAATGCACTAAATCATGTTGGTAATATTTAAGAAAGAGTGACAGTTATAATTAATGTTGCTACCTTATTGTTCGTCGTTGCTGCGGTAACTCGAGTCATCTACAAAGCAAATGTTTATTTGACTGCATAATGACTAGTTAGCAGTGTTGTAAGCAAGATCAAAATTCCAAAAACAACACCAAATTGTTTGAGACTAAGATTTTGACCTAACTCGATATCGAGTATCCAAGACGAGACCAAGCCCAGTGATGTTACGAATTTCACTGTGCCACAAGTCTCTAGCAATGTAAAGTTATATCAATCAATCAATCAGCCGTTTATTGAATCAACAACAGCACAATTAATTAACAATCAGTCATTTAAAAATAAAAAATGTTAATCTGCTGATGCCGTCAACAGGACAGCCCTAAAGGATAAAATAATCCGCTATTGCCGGGCTGCCCCTTTTCCATATTACATTTACTGATGGCAAGACGATTTTTATTATCATATAGTTATAGAAAATTCAACTTAAATAACAATTTTAGGGCTAAATCATAGCCAAACAACTAAATAACAAAACATTGCAGTACAAGATTTAAAACAAACAAACAAACATGAACCACAAAGAAGCCAGTGTTTAATAGCTCAACATAGTTAATTAAGTTAATTAAGTCATACAAATGAGATGTTACATTTTACAACGCCGATGATAAGAAGCTGAAATCATGGCTAATTATATGTCCAAGATCTAATTTATCTCTTTTATAGAAGATTTTGTCTTGTGTCGTCCTTTTTGGTGGCTTCGTAGGATTACCAAACGGTTTCTATTTTAGAGCGTGCACAATTACATTTAGATTTTCCTTTGTAACTCTGTAACTGCACTCAAGCAGTGACCTCCTGCACCCACTCAATCATCCTGGTCTCTGATCTCATTTGCATGAGCTGCCCTAGGGTTTCATTTTTGTTCGATACGGTTAGTAACTGTGTTTCATAGTTGTTAAAAACGGTAAAATAAAAATAAAAAACGAAAAAAACGTCGTTTTATTCAAAAAAATAAAAAACGGAAAAAACGGGAATAAAACGGAAAAGAAAATAATTCGCATTTTGGATAATTTAGAAATTCAAATAAATTTTATAAATTTTATTTCCTGTACTCTGCTGTCGATTTCTCAACTGATGACACTAAATATGACTTAAATTAGATAAATCCTTGAAAGGACCGAGACAACGTAAGGGATATCAGACAAAAATAAAATTAAAAAAATAATAACAGACAGTAAATAAATAAATAAAGTGACATACAAACTAATAATAAAAACGAAAAAAACGTGACGAAAAATAAAAAACGAAAAAACGACGTTTTTTGAAAAAATAAAAAAAACGAAAAAAACGTTTTTTACAACTATGCTGTGTTTAACGACGCTGCGTCATAACGCGTCGCCCGCCTATTTATCATGGCTTGGGACTGGCACCACCCGAAAAACGGTCGGGGCGGAATTTCCGTTTTGGTCCTCTCCTTTATACTACTGACCTAAGCCATGTTCTTCTCTCCATGACCGCTCGTAATGATACTGATGAGGCTGTAGTATTCATTCGCCGTTAAACTGTAATTGCATTATTTCCTAATTGAGAGAAACTGAGGCATTTGAAGGATTTCTGTTCGGAGGTCCTCTAACCGCCTCCGGCTAATCCCTCTAAAATTCAACGGATCTGTCCTGGTGGCCGCTGGCAGCCTAAGAAGATAGCCTTGCATTACTTTTGCAGTGCATCCCTTTCTAGTACTTTGTATGACGTTGGAGTGACCTTGGACAAGGAATTAACCTTCTCTGAGCATGTAACATTAGATCCATGCATGCAGTATGCAGGACATGCTCTTGTAATCTGCGTCTCATCCGTACTCTGGCAACCGGAGTTGTTTCCTCGTTTGGTATCTCTGGACAGCGGTCGCGAATAACTTGGCTTAGCTTTTAAGTAGCACTTTAGAACTTTGGAATTTACAAACGCCATGCTACAAATCAGGTGAGTCGATAGTTCGAAGTCCGGTTGAATGACAAGTCGTCGACAACGGTTACTGAAGCTAGAAGTTTTTACTCACCTCGGCTGGCTCTGGAATCGGTTTCTGCAATTGACTGTTCCCTCGTCATCTGAAAGTAGATAGAAATACACTGACTGAAACAGTTTTGGAATAATAGTGGGCATTCAGAGTTACTGAAACTGGACGAGTGAGAAACTTGCATAGTCCTCTCGTCCTCGTATTATGACTATTCAATACTAAATTTTGAATAGCGCCAGTGTTTAACCTGGTCTATCTGACGCGGCATCGGTGTGGCGCAGAGAGATGTCGGAGATGTACATTACATTACATCTTTCACTAAAGCAACTCATAGTTTCTGATCTTGACATTGGCGACAATCATTAATCAGACACTGATGCTGACAAATAGATGAGGAATATAAACAACTATTGAATTTCTTTTGGAAAGTACAGATCACCGTCTATATCCTTTTTCATACGCCGGAAAGAAAACCGAAACGATTGTTTATAAATGTAAAATTTCTCTTGTTATTTTAAAGAAATAGGACCTAAAATCATCAAGTACATATTATTATTAATATTTATAAATATAAAATATCGCAATTAATTTTAAAATGTCACTGCTATATTCGATGACTAGGCCTATATAAAAAATATCGTTTTCAAGATTATATTGACATATGTTAAGACTCACCTGGTTATGAATCTGCTGGGTAATGTATTTGCCTAATGGGGTTCCGTCAAATTGGTCAGTTTTGTCCTTTTCAGACTCCATTAGAGCCACAGTCCTGTACACATCACATTGCCAAATGGATAATGACTTGTACTAGCAGGGCCGGCCTTAGGCACAGGCAAAGCAGGCAGTTGCCTAGGGCGCCACAATCTAGGGGGCGCCATTTTCACAAATAGGGTGTTTAAAAGTTTTTCACTTTTTAGCCATTTTCAAATAAAATGAATATTTTCATTTGAATTAAAAACTTTTGCATATGGAACAAATTTTACAAGAATTATTGGTTTCATTGCACCTTTTTTGGTAGACCTAATTCAATTTCAACACCCCACAAAATTTATTTTAACCATTAAAATTCAATTAGGGCCTATTCACGCGTGTCTGTACTATGTAGTTTGTGTCTGTAATTAGACCTGACCATCCTTTATCTGATGCCGACATACATAGTGACAGCTTCGACTGAAATGCCAGCAACTGAAGAGATATTACGTAGTAGTACTAGCCTATAAAGGCTATAATATATTTAATCAATGTAGCTTTATTTGTTGACTGCTGAGCAGACATCGCGGTTGCATCAACTAAGTTAATTACCTGTAAAATCTGTACAGTTACATTTTAATAACAGTTTTCTTAATTATATCTAAATCAATTTATAGATTTGATCTTATAAAATAAAAATTGTAGTTTTAAAAATTAGGCAAAGCACTGTGAAGCGACAGAAGTTAGCCTATCGGGTGCTCTAAATTGTAAGAAAAACACGACAGAGAAGTTGTATCAAAAGCAAAAAGGATGGCTTTTCAACTATTTCAACGAAACTGAAACTACTTTAGCTGTTAGTGTTAGTGCCCAGTCATCAGATAGTAATTCGTTTGTAAAATACTAGTATTGAGGGTATTTTCTTAAATTGCTTTCAGTTTTATAAAAATACAATTTTGATAAACTGAAGCCAGTTGGTGAAAAACTACAAGCAGAACAGATTTCTGATTACTAAAGCAAATAATTTTTAAATAAATAATTTTTTTCTTTTTCGGTAGGCCCTAATTTGAATTTTTGAGAAGGCCTAATTCGAAGTCTTTTTGCTTGTTACCATCCTTCCAAATTCAAAATTATCCAGGGTTGAGTGTGCTAAATAAAATGTACTAATAAATAAATAACTCAGTTGAGCGTAAATCTACTGGCGGGTTCATCATTGAGTTGTGACGTGGGGTGGACCGTGGAGACGGGATCAGAGGGCGCCAAATGTATGCTTTGCCAGGGGGCGCCATTTGGGCTAAGGCCGGCCCTGTGTACTAGACCAAGTGACATAAGATCACTGGATGCGAATGGTCTGTGGTGCATTGGCTTCGACTGCTCTTGGGAGACACGCAGTTTCTATTTAAAGATTGCGTCATAACGAAAACAAGTGGCGTTGCCCTCCTCATAATATCCAGGCTATGGATGACTGCAACACGCTATTAAGGTTTGAATTTAAGTGCTATTAATTTAGATTCTGTTAGAATTTTTTTAATTGTCATATTTGTGCAAATAACATTTTTATAAATATGCAGATATTTGTCTACGATCATTTTAACAGGCCTAATGTTAAAGAGCGAGATAGGACGCATCGTGATTTCACTTTAATTAATAACTTCGCAGTAATGCAGTAATAACGCACATGGCCTTAGTGGACATTGGGCAACCACTGCAAGGAAACTGCAGTTAAAAGTCATAATTCGTTGGAGCAGATCGGTTGAAAGTTGCAAAGGGAATAGGCTACGTGGCAGGAGCGGTTTGACTGCAATGAGCCCATCCCAGTGGGACAAAGCCTAGCCAAGTGAGACTGAAGCTTCCCTCTCCCCAAACCCCTCCTCCAATCATGACAAGAGAAAAATGATATATACATGTAGATTGCCTGAGCGCTGAATAATAAGCAACTAAATGACATGAAGTATAGGCCTATCTATCATAATTATATATAAATACAACAGGTAAACCTATATGAACACTGTTTTCTTACTAATAAGAAATTTAGCACCATTAAAACTAGGGTAGGCCTAAATTTTGTTTGATGAAGGATTTAAAGAACGCTATATAATAAGTGTATAACCGCTTAATTGTTTACTTTACAGTGTATTATGAGGGGATGATTCCCTTATCCAGAACCGTCTGTTGGACAAAAGTTTGTAATAGGCCTTCTGATTGAGTGCATTTTACCATTCTTCCTGGTCTTTGATGCGTTTGTAATACGCGTCTACCACGTGATGCTCCCAGTCTTTCACTCTTGAATTTAGACTCTTTGCTAGAAACAAGAATCCACGAATTCAACAGTAAAATAAACATTGTCTGATAGGCTTATTTTTCTCTGCACAGATTTATAACAGACTCTGTTGTTTAAATTACACCCGTCAAGATTCACTCGTATGCTCTGGTCCACCGTCCAATCTCATGTCATTTCCTGTCGCACGTATTTCAAGATGTACTCGTGCACTGTGCATGAATTTACGAAATGCAGTAAACATTAATTTTATTATGACTTTCGCTGTGAACAAATATGAAAGCATTGCACCAACATATGTGCATGCTTCTGCTGTTTTTATGCTTCTTATTCTGTTGCAAGTACAGAATAATCTATTGCGCGGTGTAGTGAAAACGTTATCTAATGATTTTGTGCAAAACATCTCACATAACGCTGACTGTGACACTATATGGACAGTTAACAAGACTAATAACACGTCATGTAGCTGATAAAGAACACAAAATCAGGCGACCCTGTTAGCTGGACATGTCGTTCTTTTGGTGTTATTCTTTGACTGACTGTAATTTGTATAGGATGTTCTTTAAACATATATAATTAAAACAAATAATGTGTTATATGGGTCAGTGGTTATACCTATGAAATTATGAATGTTTAAAGTTTAGAGTTACTGTAAATAGATATAAAAGTTTACCTGCAACAGTGGTTCAAATTATTAAATACTACATAACGTTAGGCCACCCTATAGAAGATACCAAATAATTATAGATGAAAATCGCTTTATTAATGACAATGCCTGCATTAAAAGTGTATGCAGGCCTATGTCAAAGTGCATGTTTACTTTGAGATAACTTGGAAGTATCTTTGAGTCTAGCAAAACATTTTTGAGGCAGTGGTGGGACGTTGTCACAGATATTGTTTACTATGCAACGTGTGATGGGACAGCTGAAAAGGTTAAAATGTTAAAAGCGGAGTCCAGACTTGGATTAACTAAATCTGAAATTTTAATACGATGTGCGGAAAGAAATGTGGGAGGGGATTAGCGCAGACCTTCCTCAATTAATGGAAAGGTACCATGGGATTTAAGAGATGCACTTATAGCGCCATTGTTCAAAAATAGTATTACAAAACTGAACCTCAGACCAGTTCGTTTAACCATTGCTGTGTGCAATGTCACGAACAGAATTACCAAGGACAGCGAAGTAGCGCAATTGAATGAGCATGATACAAAAATGAGAAATCACCAAGGATTCCCTAGAGGTCATTTATATTTTAAGGTATCTGAAAGAATTGATCAGGAAAGAAGTGTATGTAGCTGAGCAAAACTTTGCCAGAGTATTTTCAAGGTACTTCTTGCAAGCTGATCAAAAGTTTCAAAAAGGGAAGACATGTACTAACATTAATTCAAAGTTGGTAATTAGACAGAAGATAGTAGATGGGCATAGGCGATAATTAGTCTCCCTGAACAACATTGCATAATTAATTCTAGTTTTTTTAGCGCAGTTCTAGCGCAATACTTCTGTACAAAATCCACTGTAGTTTTTCCATATAACATAAATATATTCATTTTGCGTTTCCTACCAAAAGCTTTAGGCGGACTTCTGGAGAGCATTGGCTTCGATCCTCTTTGTTCCCTTTCCTTGTTATCTTTATCGTATAGCGGGGATTCTTTGTTCGCATTATATGTTTGTGAGTGCTCTTCGTCTTCAAGCAAGTCTTTGCACAGATTATACAAATATTTAATAGCGTGATACGGATAAGTAATCACACACAGTGGAGGAGGAACCATCGAACGAGAACTGTACTCGCGGATGAGTAGATATCGCTGCATCCTTGAAACGTCTTTCTGCCTTTCGCTTACGGTCGAAAATGTGATGCTGAAATTTAAATGCTCTGTTTACTGTATATTTGATGTTGCAAGAACTACAAACCACTGCTCAGCAGAATAGCTTGCCACTATATCTTTGGCTAAACGATGAAAACGTAATTAGAAATATTCAGCAGACACAAACTGTCCTGTGACACTGAGTGAGAATGTAGAGGAAGCGAGTGTTTGACACCATTTTCAGATTGGCGATTACTCAAATGTAGCCATTTGATAAAAAGCAAATCATCAAAGAATGAAATAATAATCAATTTTATTTACGGAGAGAAAGTGCTGCATCTGAACTCTCTGCGTTTTTCATCTCACCGGAAAGGTTCTGCCGCGATTCCAATTAAGTTGTCGCACGGGCATTAATTTTCTTCTATGCATAAATTTAAAAATCACCGGCATAGCAAACTGGGTGGACATTAGCAAAGAAACTTTGTTTACCTAGCATAGAAATTAGCATAAATATTTAATCAAAACAAATGTATCCAAAAGATGCTGTCACAATTCAGGTCTAACAACTCGTTTACGCAGATATGTCAGCATGTAAAGGCATACCAGCGTGTCAAAGCGCATGAAACAAAAACTGTAACCTTCACTTCACGTACACGAACATGGCAATTAGGATATTCAGCATCATGATGATCGTGAGCAAGGCATAGAAAGCCAGTAGAATGGAAACAATCCACGTGTTGGCTGGACATCGATTCTGCTTGCACAGCTGGTAGTCAATATCGCTCCTTGTAGTATTTGAACAATATCCGGCTGAGAGTGCTGCGTTGCAGTTTAAGCCTGTATCGTGTAATACTGACAATTACCAGATAAGTTTCCGCTTTGCAATCCTTTCATGTATCTTATAATATTGATGCACAAATTGGTTACACCTTACAGCATATTACATTGTATAGAGAATGATGACAGAAATTCAGTTGTATTGCATCCAATTAAATACGGTAACGGTTTTGTCGCTGCTTGCTCGAGCTGATAAAATCCCAGGTTGGAAAGTCATTGAATAAAAAAGTCATGGTCTTTAAAAAAAACCAGCTTAGTTCGCGTAGCGGTTTGGAATGAATTATGCCGCTACTGTGATGGAACACGTGAGACAAATCCTCCACATTGCTTTAAGTCTGAGAAACCTTGAAAAGTGAAAGCGATTAGGGTCTATATAATTATAGCGCCATTTCTTCTAAGAACTAATTACAATACATCATACCTGAAATTTTATGGACGCTCATAGAAGAGCTCGACCGTGCACATTTATGACGAGCAACAGGAGACAATGAAAACTTTATGCGGGATAAAAGAGGTAACTTTCCAGATTAGGGCGAAAGATATCCTCGGTAGCAGATTCATGAAAGGGTGAGACCGACAACTGTGAAATTGCGCCGGACCAAGGCAAGAAGTGTACGAGGCACGGCATACATTCCAGAAATGCTCATTGGAAAAAGGATCGCCCTTAAGCACAACACCGAACAATTTTGCATCGCTGTCTATAGATTTCGACCTTTTAAATCAATTCAACGAGGACTACTCAACCATAGGATTTACCTAATGCATCGTCAAGGTCGAACTGTAGGAGAAGTGACCACCATGCATCGTAGAAGACATCCTGAAGAAGCTTGGCATTCAGTGGCTGATTGGGATATAGGATGACATTTGAAACAACACCGTATGCTGATATGAAGACAGTCAATATCAGCATAAAATTGATGAGATCTGCAAGCTACAATAATATATTGTACCGCAATATTTCTTAGTTGACAAAACGCATTTCTTAGTTGACAAAACGATTATTTTTGCATGGGTTTATCCGGAGGCTGGTACGCCAGGAGTAGTTACCTATATCTTCTCCCTCATTAGAGACTCTGAAAAAATGCGAATACCAGACTCTTTTCCTGTATTCTGCACACGTCATGTATTACATACATTGCTACCGCCGATCAAACAAACTCGCTATTCCCTTCGGTCCCGTTCCATTACCGTGAGCTCTCCATGTTTGACAACCTGACTCAGAAATGCTTCCTTGCCAGGATACTATACAAATAAACAAGGTTTCAATAGATCTGGCTATTTAAGCTCTTCGTTATCCTCTATGACTAACCCCAACTCTTCCTCCCCTATGTTCCTATTGATATAGAATTACTTTTTCTCATTCCATTCATGACTTATACATATGTAAAATTGTGTTTGTTTGTTTGAATGTTCTAAGCCTTATACAGTGCTGTGTGTTTGGTAGTGCATCCCATTAAAGAATTTACTTGATTACTTACTTACTTACCATACGCAACCTAGCGCATGGGCGGTGTATTCAGCTATATTAATACTCGCTTTTTAAACCATCATAAAGTAATAATAATAATAATAATAATAATAATAATAATAATAATAATAATAATAATAATAATAATAATAATAATAATAATGATATTATAGGGCTGCATTTCGATTAATTTTTTTAATCGCGATTAATCGCACGATTAAAAAAATTAACGCAAAAATTAACGCGATTAATCGCACATTCATTGACTTTTTATGTTTATTTTTAAGGGTCTAGAATTCAAATAATTCAATCAAAATTCTAAAACAAGTGTCTCAATCTTTAACTGTAGCAGTGTGGGATTCTCGCTTTTTAGTCCCGTATAGACAGAGAACAAGTTCAGAAGTAACACTTGTGGCCGCAGAAGCTAGATATTTCCTTTCTACAGAAGCTAGGACTTTGTGGGCTATAGCATGCTCCTTCACCACTGCAGTGGACAAGAATCAACGTCATACTTCAGCGCATCTTTGTAGCGAAGAAATGCATCTGAATTTGATTTTGCCCTAGAAATCAACGGTTCATCATCATCAAATGATGAAAATTCACCGTCCTTCGATTTTCCGAGCCACATGCTAAGAAGGCATGTGGTAAGACAACGACGAATTACTCCGGTGGTATAGAAATCCTCGGTTGCAGTAGTGACCACTATACTTTATCAGTTTTAAATCTAAATTGTTCATCCATAACTGTTTTGCGTATTTTCTTTGACTCCACAATGTTCGACACAAATCAACCTTAATTTTTTTAAATCGACGCATGTTTTCGATGTCAACAAACGAATGAAGAGAACATGCACCGGAGTACTGAATGTACGCATGTAGGAGACAGAGGGAGTAGTGCTGAGTAACTCAACAGAATTGGACGATAATCGATAGCGGATTATTTGAGAAATATTGATTGTAAGAACTTAAATTTGTTATTAGGCATTTTTATTTGAGACTTTTTATCAAGAGATTTTTAACGCGTTAATTTTGCGTTAAAATAATTAATCGCAAAATTTTTTAACGCGTTAATCGCAGGCGTTAACTGCGATTAACGCGCAGCCCTAAATGATAATAAAAGTAATAATAATAATAACCGTTAACTCCAGAACGAAAACACTCTTCAGATAGTTTCTTAGAGCCTGAGGGATTATATCTACCTCGGGCGAAAAAAATAATAATAATAACGACAGCAACAACAACAACAACAACACTATTCTTTTAACGACATTCGGGTGGACATACTGCCATTCTTTTTGCAGCTTAGAGTTTGTGATTACTTTCTTACATTTCTTAATTGGGCGGATAAGCCATACAACATGATCGAACGATCATATTCCGTGGACTTGTCAAAACTATGCGCAACCTACTTACTAGTCGACGTATCATGTAAATCCTGGGACCAAGTGTCTCTCCGACTGAAAGAAACTGGAGCGTTCGGAAGAAGAAGATTATCAGACTGAATGCCAGAACGATCCGAGCCACGTATAGACAAGCAGGACAAATCGTAGGATCACCGTGGTAAATCATGCGCAGTATGAACCCAACGATGTAAAGGGTTAGGGCTCCAATATCGAAATAGTTCCATTCGTTCTTGTATTCACTTTTTTCAACTATGACCTGACATTATAAAGAACTTTAAGATAAGGTTAAGCAGAGCTGGTTAAAATATAACACGTTTTTATTCCACAAGTTACTGCTGCTTGAAGGAAGATGTCGAATATTCTACAGCCAACTCCTTGCATAACATGCTCTGGTTCCTGTGGCCTTTGAAATCCACTATTAATCAGGGATTAAGGACGTAGTCTAACTCACATTTGCTGGATGTCATAAAAACTAGGTTTGGCCATCTGTTTCAACGTCTCTCAATACTAACTCAGGGTTTCAACGCCGCTACTTTTCGTTCATTCATTCATTCTGAGAATTCATATAGGGCCCCTTCAAGAAGCTTACTAAGGAGCGCTCCCAGCACAACCATGACTAAAGAAGAAAAGGACTTGAGACTTATTTATAACCGACTTGGGTTGATCAGGAGTAATGAACTCTACTATTGCTATTGCGGGAGATCGTTCCAAATGTAGGGTCCAACAGCAGTAGCTAGAAGTTAAATCATCTTATCAATTTTAGTTTCATCATCGTCACTATCACAATGACCGTCGTCGTCTTCAATTACATTACAATCGATGTGATATGAAGAAATCACGTGGTGCCTACCTGTCTAACTTCTTCTGTGATCAGAATTAATGTCCAACTATTCAGAGCCATTTCCAGTGGACTCATCTTAGCCCGAAAATCGGTTAGCATCACAATAGAAAAAAGTATCAGATAGCAAATGTAGGAAATCTAAAATGTAGCAGCATAGACCGTTGCATTTGATATAGACATTATCATTCAACATATAATAACTAGGCTCTTCAGAGCTCAGTATTTCGAGCTAGTTCTGCACAATCTGCGTTTTGGGAAGATTCGCTGTGACTCCCAGTTAGCTAAAGACCATGAAAGCATTTGCCAACAATTACCTATACTTTGATAACTTTAGCAAACTTCTGCAAACGACCGACTTTTAAACAAGACTTAGTGCATTCTACGACGATGTGAAAATGCTCGGCTGAACGGAGTAAAATTCAAAGTGCGCAAATTTTATGGCAGACTGGAAGCTCCGAAACAGGACAAGGCATGATGGACTCGTTTGATGTGGCACATTATAAAGCTACATAATGAAATAAACAAAAACCTTAAAGAAGAGTCTAGAAAACAAATGGAGAAGCGAGACCACTTACAAATCCGTAGGTAAATTTGACGATGGGTGTGTTTATTAAAGTTTTTACTTTCCAGAAATAGCTGCCCACAAACCTGAAAAGTAAATTTTTCCATTAACGAGCATCCAAACTATATCGGCATCGAGTCTTATTTAGTACGTGCTATACTTAGGTGGGACACGGTAACTGATTGGTTCCAGTGCTCGTCTTGCAAGTATTGTCACAAAAGGATAGGTAAAGTAAAACTTATCACTAGGCAACGGTCCATTTTTGCGATCAACGAGCAGTTTACCCATTCAGCAGAATTAGACCAGCAAATGTCTTGGACCTGACGAATTGCAACAAGTAGAAGGTTTTCGGCCTTAGAAGTAATTAGAAGAAGTTAAGTGCCAGCCATCCAGGAATTAAAATCGATGATAAAGAAGCAAGGCGTTGGGGAGCAGTATGCTGTGATTCAACTATCCAGGAATGAAAATTATTGAAAAGAAGAGAGGAGTTAGAGTGCAGGATAGGAATCAGCATTAGAATGCTGCTTTAGATAGCATCATCACTAATTAGAATAAAAGAACACTTACTCGCTTTTTTGAACAGTCACACCGTCCGGTTTCTCATCCTACAAAATACAGTTTGAAAACTAATGTAGAGAGCTATCTTTGCCTCCAGGAGCCTTTTGACGGCCTTGCTTTACTTCCTCACAGTACAATAGAATAGGAGATCCATTTCCCAGCGTCCAATTTCTGGAGTATATATAGCCCATCACTTCCCAGCTTGAAGAGCGATTCACATCTACTGTCTGGTTACAGGGTTACGTGTGTACTCAAACAATTTATCCATGTTCATTTTACAGAGTTCCCTCTGCAGGCTGGAACCCGCACTCGTTAGATAACAGAACCGGCGTGCTAACTGAATAGATTACCATATCGCACGTAATTATACCAAGCAGGATATTCATATTCAATGAAGTGACACAAAATAACATTAAAAATGTAATAGTTAGACATTACATTGCTGTCGTCTGGTGGTATTCGAAAATTAAACAGCGCGGGTGCAAGCAATGGACATGCTTCCGACAGAATCATCTAGAAACACAACACGATACAGTCTTATAACGACAACGAAAAGAGTTACCATTGTTACAGAGCACTTGTAAAAAACTATTAACTACTATTACTTAGTAATTTCTATAGCGCCTGTGTATAATGCTCAAGGTTTCAAAAGTTGACGCACCAAATATAAGACGTAAATAGTTCAAGATCTAGAAGTTCGGAAAGTTACTGCTCACGTGATAAACTGTCATGTGAGTGGCAGTAAAATGCGGATTAATTCAGGAAATTTGTTGATATTTTATCTTTTTAAGAAGACACGATCTAACAGCTCAATCACGTCAATATAAACACTGAGATGTTATGGCAGAATTTAAATCCTGAACAGCTGAAACTTTACTATATATTTATTATAGGGAATAAAAAAAGTTATGCTCTTTTGTAGGTGACATTTTCAGCTGAGACCATCTCTTAATAACAATGGCGCGACTGCAAAGAAACTGGGAACTGTAAACATTTTCAAGGTTTCCTACACGCCACAGACACAAAAATTCAAATCTAAATCCTTCATACTGTCATCTTCTTCTTTTGAACTCCTTCGCTGCCTCTCAGTGCAACCAAGTGTTACCTCCATTCATTGTTACCATTGTCACTGACTAACTCGTTCATATTTGCATTACTCACTTATATATCCAGACACCATGCAAAATTATTATTTGCAATTCTAATCTGACATTTGTAAAGCGCCATTTTAAGAAATAAACTCATCAGTGACGCTCCCGACCCGAACCATTGATATCACTGTCAAAATAATACAGATTTGAGGCGCTTGTGAAACTGTGGAAGGGATAAACTGAGGAGCTCGAACCGCAGCACTGGAGAAAGGCGATTCCATCTTGTAGGTCCAACCAAGACAAAGCTTCTGGATTGAGCTGTAGTAGTATCCATACTAGGGCGAAGATGATGACGAAGAAGAAGACAAAAAAGAAGAATACTATAAAAAAAAAGAATCCAAATGTTAACCTAGCTCCGAGAAGCTCAGCCATGGGCCTTAAAGTGTTAGCGACTTGATATTATATGAGAGGTGTGAGGGTAGATGAGCGAAGATTCATTTATATTGTCGTCTGCTTTTCCCTTGACGGTGTAGAGTCAATGTACCTCCCTTTATCTGTGAAGAGACTGGCTCGGTCGGAAGCGCCTCTGTTTTGAGTGGCGCTATATAAATGCTTGATTACGATTACGATTACGATTACTCGTTGACAGCAAAGTTCTATAGGGGCTCAAGTGAGCAAAAAATAGTGAAAATCTGTCTGCTCTGGAGGGATTGAAACCTCTACCTCTCGGTTGACTATTATACACCACGCTAATCGCTAAGCTATCGCTGGTTCTGAATGTATTGTTCCTGAATAGTTAAAATCTAGTATTCTGTGTATACTCACCGGGACATGTTTGTACTTGCTATAATTTTCTATGTTTTTGACCCATATTTTGTCCAACAGCTTCTGAACGGGCGCCTCAGATACAAATGCCTTGAAGTTGGCATCGAGTGCTATCTGTAACGGCGTTAGGCCATCGAGGTCTTCCACTTTTCCAACGAGTAAATCATGCGTGTTTTGGTGATTGTTCGCGTAAAGCGATTTCAGTAAATCGATAGAAAGCTTCGAAAAGTACCTGCGTCACAAAATATTCTCATGATAGGTTAGGTTGAACCAAAGTAGCCCGCTAAGCCCGTGCATATGTAGGAAGGCTATCATTCTCGCTGTTTCTGTCAGGGAGTCAAAAACTGACAGATACTACGGTCAGTGCAGAACAGGACTGCGAGCTACTTGTCAGCTGGCGCCAATACCAACTCTCCTGCTTTATGCTATAAACTATGATCGCCTCTGAGTAGATATCTTGAAGGGGCGCTATATCAAGTTTCTTTGATTGATTATACCTGAACAACTTGTCCAGTGTTGTTACCAGGACTCCGCTCAGCATGCTCAAACTCATAATATATCAACTACAGATCAAGACCGTTACCAGTCAGACAACCATATTCCGACGACAGAAACAGGTGATAAAATATAAGTTAAGAAATCAGGTCGGCTTTAAATACGCTTTAAGCCAACCAACTTCTACCATTTGCACGATCTATTGAGGTCCATTGGGAATTTTGATCTCAACTCCATTTAATCGAACTGATCCTACAAATATACTTAGGGGACCTACTTTGAAATTGCAACTGGCTTTGTATTCTCCTCTATTAGACCTAGGCTATACACTAGACTGGTCCACAAAATTAAAAGTTGGAAATACATTGCTCCACAAGGCTGCCCTTGTTACACTTGAAAACATGAGTCTGTATGCAAAATTTGGGAAAGATTTTATTGTGTTTAGAGGTCGCTATGTTTTTCGACTTTTTGCCATAATCATATTATAGTATGAACTTGTCACAAAAACATGTATAATTTTTATTTTTTTCAAATCGGTTATGAATTATTTTCAAGTCAGTTATTATTTTGAAAAATAAACAGCCCAATTTAGAAATATAGACTGCAGTGTTACTGCTTAGTCAGGCTGCATTACGTTTGTAATAAAATATATATTTGGATAATTAAAGAAGTAATCCAGTCTCCATAAATCCCGTCATTGAAGTGCTGGAAAATCCGCAACCTACTATTATTTCATTTTGCCTTTGTTGGAACAGAAAATTTTGTCCGATGACTGGAGACAAGTTGCAGCAAGTATTGTTTCTGTGACTCATCCTTAGTATATCATTGTAAGAATGGATCAGAGCCACTCCACGTTCTGCGCAGTCATTGACGACCATCAACAGTTTGACATTTGCCTTCATCGACTGGGAAGTAGGGTCCAGTGGTCAGGGAGTAAAGGACTTTGATAGGAAGGCTGTGGGTTGTTCTTGACCCTGGATGGTAAAAAGATCAAGCAGTTTTAAAGATCTCCTTGTAACATACTCTTCCAGTGAAGTCTGGAGGTCGTAGGATTTCCTGTCCAGACGCTACATGTATAGCGGATTAGGTGGATAAATAAGATTGTATTACCAGAGCAGCCTCGATGTCTTCAGTGACACGCTTCGAAGAAATTAGCGGAGATGATGACTGAAAGAGTTAATTAAATCGAACTCAAACTGTAACTCCTTGAATCAGCACAAATTTGTGTTCATACAACTTCCACAGTTTGCGAACACCCGAATCCACACACTGTGCGCAGTGTGCGGGGATTCTAGCCTCCTCCCGAATTACCAACGCATAGACTTTTGTTGCTTTCGTGGCCTCACCAAATGCTATAGTCTATTCTGGTAATGAAATATGAAATTCCTCAGGATTGCCCAATTTTTTGGGAGTCCAGACCCAAGAAAGTGTTTGTCAGGCATCCCTAACAGACAACATTGTGAGGAACTCCTTGTTGATGCCAGTTTCACCATAGCTGCCGTTTTGTAACGTACGAGCTTTTATTGCAGAAAGTGAAAAAAAACATGTGCTGTAAGCTTATTTCATATTCAAGGCTGGCTTCACAGACGAAAAAAGTACTCGAATCACGCTAAATTAGTAGCAAATAGTGTCAAAACCTAGCGACCTCTAAACATGCTCAGATCTCCTCAATTTTTCAACATAGAGTCTTCTAGTCAAGTGTAACAGGGGCAGCCTTGTGGAGCAGCATATTAAAAAAAAATATACTTCCCCATGTAAGTTTGGACCAGTCTACTATACACAACATAATGTATGTAGTTTCTTTTTAACGATGCTGCGCCATTAAAGATTATTAGACATGCCTTCGGTCAGGCTGTGTACTGACACAACCCACAACAATGCAATTTTTTAAATACATTGCATTACCGTGGAATGTAATGGTGTTAAGAAACGATTGTTGTTGTCTTACTGCATTTGTTGTTCCATACTTTCGTATCCTTCCTTGTCTACAAGTTTCTTCTTCTGTTTCCTTGACTCGTGGTAAGCAACCAGAACCATCGCAAGACAGTTCTACAGTACACAGCAAAATGCATATGGCTTTACGAACACCCTTAGATTACAACAAGCCGAATATATGGCATTCAGTCCATCCAAAACATCATAATCGTAATTGTAAACTTCGAACTTCTAAAGCGCAACCTAATATATAAGCACAGAGCACCAGCTTATTCACGAGCACCGTTATGTTATAAAATGCTAACCGTCTAGTGACGCGGCACTCGAGAAAGCACAATCATAGCAATATAGTATTTTAAAGGAGCCCAATGAATCTGATCTTTACCATAACAAATGTTAGGCTATTTACTGCGTTCACCTTTACACAGTCTAGATTTGGAATATTATGTCTAAATATAATACTCAACAAAGATCATTGTCATTATCACAAAGATTGGCTGACTCAATGAAAGTTTTACTTCACGTAGCCTAACAGGTATGCTCTGTAAGAAACATTCGATGCTTTGAATGCAGATCTTAGATTGCCTAGCTTTGCCAAACTGCCAAGTTCACTGAGCCAAGCAGTGTGCGCTGGTGTCATCCCAATGTGAATCTACCAAACAGGCAGCCTTTGGGGATTCATTTGTGCATTTATTTCGAACTGCCTGAACTGCAGATCCACTTGTTAATAGGTAAAACTGGATAAAACTAACTCGTTTACCACAAAACTGAAACTCATCAAAAGAATGGTCCAGAGGTTCAAGGACTTTTCAGTTGTCGCGTAAGAGCGACCATAACAAATCAGCAACTGTACTTTTTCAACCCACATCTTGTATTTGTCTCAATTGCAAAAGAATATCGGGCTGAGTAGGTTCCATGGATTTATGAAGAAGGTCAAACTATCAACCTGGCTCGGAACTGCTTTACTTTCACTATTCCTGTCAGAGGTGTATAGAGTACAAAAGAAACAAACGACCAATAATAGAGCAGAGCTATTACCTGCCCTTGCTTCCAAAAGAGCATTGCTGTTTCAGGCATTTGTTTCTGAATGCACCAAATAAATAACATCTTGCCTGAAACAATAAACCACAAGTTGTTCTTACATTAACAGTAGAAGTAAGACTAAAAACATCGCTAAAGTATATTATATATAGAGAGTTATAGACCCTATATATATATAAAGTCAATTAAGGAAAGTTTCTATGTACTTTGTCTTCCCTGAAAAGTACAATTCCATATTGGTATCTGCAAATAGATAACATTCACATGCATTTCTTAATTTATAAAAGCAGTAGAATTATAATAGTATACCAGAACACATAAAGTCAAACCTGAACTCTTTGCCTTACCCTTTATACTAGGACGTTTATCTTCGGTGTCGGTGGTGCTTGCTGGATAATTGATTTTTTTCAGCAAGTATGCACACAGTTTATTCCTCCTAAAATCTTCCTCCTTTAAAATTAAAGCAACGTCAGATAAAAGGCAGAGTCTAGTACAATCATGCCAACGATTATATTTTACAATGTTTTCTTTTAGGTTTAACAAGGTATACGAATTTCCAATGGCCCATCGGTGTCTGATGGGAACCAGAGCTGAACAGTCAGCGCAATGTAACAATCTGGCATCATGTTTCGTACAAGTTGCACTCGGCCCTGTGCAGCAAACCATTTCAGGCTGTTTCAAAACGGACTTGTTTAGATCAGACAGATAGCCATGTGTGCAGCGCTTTTGTGAGGTACTTAAAAGGCTCTAGATTAAGAAGACTCCTATCTTGATACATGCGTACACATTATTATATATACATAGCAAGGCGAGTGTGCTAAACATGGGACCATTACCATTAAGGATGATTGGCCAGTAAAGACTACATGTATTGCATTCGCTAGGCGTCGTGGTTGCCAAAAGGCTGCTTGCTCGCCTTGTTCAATTTGATAGATATATTCGACAGATACTGAATTTGTTCTAAAGTGGTGGACTATTATCCATCTATCTGTATTCTGGAGTTATATCGTAGGTTTCTGCCTAGTGTTTCATACGTATTGGTCTGTCTGTGGACACATTGCACAGAAATTCGACCGTCATTTTGAATTGGCCAATCGATTACAAGAATGCTGGTTCCCGCGCAGACATTATCGAGCTCTTATATTATATCTGTACATTAGAAGCTGTTAGACTTACCAGCGGTCCCTGGGACTTCGTCACCCAGTTGCTGTTGCCGATATGTTCAATCATCAGCTTAACGTATTTAGGCTTGTCTTTGTTCAAAAGTTTCATGAACACGTTTTCGTGATCGTGCCGCTACAGTAAAACATCATCAGATATTATAGGAATGGTAATTTATGAGATGGGGCAGTTATTTAAGAGGTACAATATCTGCTACTGCTATCAATAATATAATTACATAAGGCTGAAGGTAGATTTTCTACTTCTAGGGTTTATCGAGCGTTTGATACTTACGAACAAGGTCCCATAAACATTTGAGACTTTTATTAGCAGTTCATTCGTAAAAAACCTTTTAACAGAGCTTATAACCCGCGCAACTGAACTTGGAATTCTGAAAGAACAAGTTATTGTGTAATTACGCAAAGATGTTTGTGCAGCTGGAGCAGGCTGCTCCTCGCAGATAGTAGGAGAATGACCCATAAGATCAGATCTCTGATTGAACGCTGAGGTGTAATATTTGCACTAAGCTAACACGGTGAAACGTTTGAAAAAACGAACAGGCATCTTAACTGCCAGACAAGTCATGGTAGTCAGAACTTAGCATTTTCAGTTTTCGCTATAAGGTTCAGTTTATCTGGTAGTAGTTTGCAAAGTAAGACAAGACGAGATCTGACAATGCACATTTTAATATAATTGCTCATTGTAATTGTAATTGCGTCATCTTTGAAATAGCTCATAAGTCATAAGACGAGTACTATTATAGAAGCTCATGTACAACTAAGTGCAACCAAAAGTTACACCGATTAGCCAAACTAGTTGTGAAAGCGTAGATTCAACATCATATGTACGGTAGTAGACCTGCTACTTTAAAGTTCATTTTGGAGCTTTTAAACATGCAGACAAACCATCCAATTTTCCAGTAACAGTTGCTTGAAGAATTTTTCGTTGTCCCAATCGGCAACCAGCATGTATACGTCACATGGCTTAGTCCATTTTACTGAAAGAATTACATATGATCATTGGCCAATAGCTATGAATTATAAAGGGTGCACAAAGCAGTTTATGCTGAGACAGTGCCATTTCCTAAACTCGTACACGAGTTTCCACTATAAGGTTTAGTTTACCAAGTTTCCAATGGAGGACTTGCAGTCCTGGGAGAGATGTGTAGTTTTCCTGTTGTCCCCATTTATCTTGGCAAGGAGACACGCTAGAAAACTACTCCTACTTTTACTAGTACTACTATCACCACCACCACCACTGCCACCACCAGTACTACCACATCTACTGCTGCTGCTACCACCACCACCACCAAGATTTGCTCTACAAAAATGTCATCCTATTTTTTACACTTGAGGGACTAGGGCCACTGCAGCATCGTGAGATAAGGAGCGAAGCACAACACGGAGTTGACGAAGTTGGTAGTAACAACTTCGTTTGACCAAGTTAAGGTGTCGTGAAAAAATTAACTCTTGGTCACCCCAAGATCACGACCAGTAGGCGAGAAGGTGACATGAGAGAAGACATCAGCTTACCTTACAGTCGCTAATCTAAACCTGTCAATTGTCTACGATTACCAAGCCAGATAAACAGGGTATTGGATGGGTTCAGGAGCAGGCAGTTTGAAGCCATCCGACCAGAGAGAGTATCAATAACGCAGCACATCTGCTCAACAGAGGCCACCGCTTCAACCGCATGGCAAAGAACATGAGCTTGTCTGTCATCAGCATATAGCTGCATGGTGCAACAAACCACATGAGCGCAGCAGGGGACTAACCTCAGACGTTTACTGCTAATATAAGGAACGTTTAACAAGAATTAATTCAATGCTTCCCGAAGCGTGCACTACTGCACTCACCTTTCTTCAGAGCCTCAACGATAAAACTGGTTATGGTTTTCTTCTCTTTGCTGAAGATGTTGAATTTTATCAGCAGATCCTTTTGGTTATGTGTTCGTATTGCTCTCAAATTGGAAAAGACAAGCTTGACTTTGGTCAGCGTTTCATTCAGGACGCTAGGTTTTAGGTCATCGACAGCTTGCTTAGCGTTCTCTGGTGGGATTCCGTTAACGACCAGCATCTGCTCAAATACCACACGCATTCGGTTGACTGTGTCAAATTCAGCGTTGGTAGCTGAATGGTTGCTATTTTCTGATGGAGTTTGTTTTGTGATCAGGAGATCCTTGATTCCAGTCAACAGTTCGTTGGTCTTTGTTTTCCTCAAACTGGCAATATCGTTTCTAAACTGTTGTGCACCTCCTTCAAAAGCTCTAGTTTTATCCAGCAGTTCAAAAACTTCGAACAACGCCTCGAGTTTTGTGTTAGTCTTGATATTGGCAATGACTCCACGGACTTCGTTAGCAGAGATACTCCCTGCGACGAGCAATTCTTCCAGTCGATGGAACAGTTTTTCAAAGATTTCTGGCAAGTAGTCCAGGGTAGCATCACTGATTAAGTAGAATAAATTATACAATTTTTGCATAAAATATTGGGAGATAAACGAGCCTTAGGAAGGTAAACAAGGAGAGAATTTACAATAGTCTAGTCGAGAGCAGACGAAAGCGTGGACACTTGTGGCAAAGGTTCAAGATGAAACAGGTCTGCGAATAGCCCTGATTCGCCTTAGTTGGAAGTAGAAAGAGCTAGTAAGCTTGGCAATATGTTCAGTAAAGGTATCTAGTGTGACGCCTAGGTCTCGTGCCTCTGTACTTCGAGAATTGCACATATATTATGCAGACACAATTGAAGAAATAAACCATGAATATTCCTCAACTAGAACCATAGAGGTTAATCGTAATCTTAAAAGTCAACATGGGCTAATCTGCCATCCTACTTTACTCCGTCTTATGTTGGCCGGCGTTCAGTCGCAGTTGCTGGGAACCTTTCCATGGAGCTCTCTTCCTTCTCATGTTCGCAACGCTCTTAGTCTCTCTCTCTCTCTCTCTCTCTCTCTCTCTCTCTCTCTCTCTCTCTCTCTCTCTCTCTCTCTCTCTCTCTCTCTATAAACTGAAAACTTACCTCTTCCAGCCTACCTATGACTCTAAAATCGTTGCCCGCCATCAATATGCACGTCTGAACTGCATATGAAGGGCATTATCAAACTACAGTTGTATTGTATTGTATAATCAAATGCTAAACTCAGTAAACTGACGGCATCAGAGTTTTAACAAGGAGCATTGTGTCAAGACAGAGTGGTTGTCAGAGTAGGAAGTACAAGATCGGGTTTCTCAAAGGCCAGAAACGGATCTTTTAATTCTTCTGTGGTAAAATTAATCCAGCTTACTCTTTATTCACCGCTGCTCCAGAAATTATATCAGCTGCTCCTCCAGTTCCCTGAAAAAATAGTTCGATTAAACTCTTTATCCTTAACACAAGGAATGACTTTATATACCAGTGCCCAAACTGCCTAAAGCGACGGCAATACAAATTCTTAAGAATAGATTCATAGTGTAATGTATTTCATTGGAAAATAATTAGCAGATGGCTCATTCTATTCAATATCTTATGATACCTATCGAATCTTATCAGTTTAGATCCAGCCCAATCTGATTCATAACATTACAATTGCGGCTACGGTGTTCCGGGCCCTGAACCGTCAAAATCAAATCGAATCCTGTGTAATCCAATGAATCAGAATCTTTTTCAATTACTCTGATCTGATCCATTCTGTGTTACTCTATTCTAATTATTTTCAGAGCTTTTGATATGTTGATATGTTGTATAAAACTTAGAACATTCCGCAACAGTGTGTGTAGTATTACACTCACCACAGCAATAATTACAGGAATTCGGTTAGCCAGGGCACGTTCAACAAAGCCAAACACGTTGATGCTGCCTCCGATTAAGATGTAGATCAGTGGTTTTCCTAAAAATGACTAAGTCTACATTTTTCATACGGGTCAATAATAGTACTTCAAGATTCTTCATCGCCGCAACTATTAGCCTTGCCCACGTAAAAGCGCTTTTGAGGGTAGCTTGCCACCTCTGGTTGATATATGAAGCAAACACATTGGTATTCGGCTTCACTCCAGAAAAATAGAGTCAGATTAAATCTTATCCTGAATTCTATGGGTAGCCAACGCAGGTGATGGAGTATTATATCTTTAAGAATTTTTTTGGTTGTTTTTCAAAACACAGCGTAAGCAAAGAGAATTGTGTATGCTTTTAAGCCAGCTAACCTCAAGACCTAAGATACCTGTGAAAAGGGAATTGGCATAATCTATGCAAGAACAGTAAAGTGAGCATGATATGGTCTGTGATATATCCGCGGCAAGAAGTTACCCTATGTATTATGTAAGTATACGTTTTACCGATGTTTGTATTTTTGACCAACCCATACCAGGTGAAACTACGTCAGTGAGAAATGTCTTTCTAATTAGCTCGGTTTATTTTACCCCAATAAATTATGCGATATACCCTGTCTTTTGCTAATAAGCTTTCAGTTTCTTCAAAATAACAAACTGCGCGACACATTTTAATGTCTACTTCTAATGAAGTCATTTACTTCAAAGTAATAAACTTTGCGACATACTTAGGTCTCTCTCGACATCATTAATCTCCTTTTTCGTCAGAGTAAACTCGACCACTTTTCGTAGGATGCATTCACAGCCTGACTTCTTCTGTGTACCGTCATCAACAAGAAGAAAGTGTGTGTGATGCTGATTCAGCGACAACCCAGTTGGATTGCTATCAGATGCATAGCCACTTGAACCAAATGAATCCTAGACCAAATCAATGGAAAATCAAAGGCTCGTGATCACACAATATCCTAGTCTTCAATTTAAGTATGTAGGCTTAATAATCCGTAACTGTCAATGAGCAATGCTGTTGAACCTATTATAACTCGCATCTTTCCATGTATGTTTCGAAGCAATGGTTAGCGCCCTCTGAGGTTCTTAAAATATGCTACAGAAATAGTAAGCTACATTAATACATACATGATATATTCGTGTACACATGCTTTCTTGTATACAAACATCTGCAGCGTACTTTTGACTTTGGAATAGACATGTAGTCTGGCCATACATAAACAGCAATCACAGCTCAGAAGACGTCTGTTTTGTAATTTGAATATTTTGATTGTGTTGTGATTGAACACTATTAGACTGTTCTTATCCGATGTTACCACAATGCGTTTGCAGGCTGTTCAATAAAGTACACACTTACTTAGATTCAAGTACTTAAACTGGAGACCCGACAGTTCAATTAATTATTTGATCATATGCTAATTTTCAGGCTGTACAAAATACACGCAGCAAGAGAGATAGAAGAGATAGAATTATACGCTACATTCAAAAGGTTCTTCTTCTTTGCAAGACATCCCCAGTTGCTGACTCCGAGAACAGCCTCTGGAATCTTGTCCTTTTTCTCCAGTCTCTGCTTCACCTCATTTCCGATGAGTTGGTCCACACCTTTGTTTAGTCCACCAGTGACAATCCAAGCATCTGATTTGAACACATTTATTGTTCTATGTATTTCTTCCATTAGGAGCGCAATACCTGTAACCCTAGTTAGGCGTGCCACACTTGTACGCAAACGGTTTTGTACTGGCTGGTCCACTGAGTGAGCTAAGCCAACTCCAATCCGCTGTCGTTGGATTACATGTAAACCGTTACCGTATATTTCAAAAGGATTCGCCTATGTTTAATCCTAAGAGAAAAATGCTAATATGCAAGGAGAGCCTCTTAAGTCAAACGCTATTGTCTATAAATCCTTGCTAGACGTCAACGTTCATCTACTCAGGCAATCGTAGACTCATATATCGTGTGAGGCGCAGACTCAGAACATCAGCTTTCATATCTGTCACTGTAGGTGAATTCTGCAACGTCTGATATTGTTCATCTCCAGCGAGGCTTAAACGATTAGTTTGAGCACTCGTCTTCTAACGCAAAATGACAAAGCCATCGACTGATGCTTGTCATACGATATGAGGAATTCTGTTTCAAGTCGAGATAACCCATACAATAAAAAATAATGCTGAAATAATTACAGCCAGACAAATAGGTCAAAACAGACTTCAAACACAGACAGACATACAGATAAATATATCGACATACATGCCCACATAGCTACATACCTACAGACCTACACACATAGTGCATGCATACATACATACATAAATACATACATACATTATATTATACATACACCATACATACATACAGTCATACATACATACATACATATATGGATACATACATAACCATAACCATAGCCATACTGTACATTCAAGCAAACACGTTGACAGATTGATAGACAGTAGTGTGGCCCAAACTGACACGGGGAAAATATTTTTGTTGAAACATGCTGCTCCACAAGGCTGCCCTTGTTCCACTTGACAAGAAGACTATGTGGTGAAAAAATTGAAGAGATCTGAGCATGTTTAGAGGTCGCGCCTTTTTGACACTTTTTTGTAGAGATCGCAAAAACCGCACGTCGCGTTTCAATAGCTACATTATAAATTAGGATTAACACCATGAACTCCACGCACCTTCTTTCTAAATAATAATCTAGATGTCAACCCTATTTAAGTAAATTAAAGAATAATAAGCTTACTTACAAATAAAAAAGCTTGTTTTCAAGTTCTTTGTATTTAGAAAATTGTTGCTGAATTAGAGGTAGGCAATAATCTCTAAATTTTGCATGCTAACTTATAGACTAAAGTTTTCGTAACAATTCGTTTAATTTACAATTGGATTGTTCACTATAATTGCTCCTCATACCGCTACATTTGTATGATTAAAGTATTTTTTATTTGTGAAGCACTCCTTAACTGTGAAATACAACGCATGCCTTTTCACTTTGTATAATAAACGCTTATATGTAGCAAAAACAGCAGCTGTCATGGCATCAACCAGGAGTTCTCCACAATTTTGGCTGTTAGGGATGCCTAACAAGGACATTCTTGGGACTGGACTACCAAGAAATGGGGCTATGTTTCATCACCAAAATGAGTGATTCGGGTGTTAGCTAGCTCCGGAAGTTGTATGAAGGTTACAGTCTGCTGAAGAAGAATAGACTTAAATTCAAGATTTCTGCCGACTCAAAGAGGGACATAAATTAACTATTTGACATCTCACGAAAAGATGCAATGACTTTAATGACAAGTCAAGAGGACAAGCTCTTTCTAAAAATGAGAAAAGGATCCTTCAAGTTTGTTGCCAAAATCTTGACGAACAGAGAGACTCACAAGAACTTTTTGCAGCACTCAAGCGGCTGTTCGAAAGTAAGGGTAGACTAAGTAGCCGACCAATTGCAACTAAGTAGTGTTGTTACAATTAAATGATTTGAAGCTTCTTGCATAGTTTCTTGAATAGGGGCCTACTCAGACCGTGTCATCAAAGAAAAAGCAGTGGAGGCATTCAGTTGTCTTCTCTGGTATTTCACCAGCACTCTGTGCCACTTGCTTTGTTTGATGAGAGAACAGTGAAAACATCAAGGCCACTATGGTGAAAACCTTACTTACCCCCCTAATCAGTACACTACACTGGAGGCGTATGTCACAAGGAGTTCTTTAAAACTGCTTGATCTTCTTACTATCCAGGGTGAAGAGCAAGCCAAAACTTTCCTATCGAAGCTTTCTGCTCTCTGACCAATTAACCAGTCGATAAAGGCTAATTGTCAAACTTTTGATGTAGTCAATGACTGCGCAAAACGTGGAGTGGCTCCGATCTAGTCTCACAATGATGTTATCCCTACTATCTAAGGATGAGTCACAGAAACAATACTTGCTGCAACTTGACTCCAGTCATCGCACAATGATTTCTTTTCCGACAAGAGCAAAATGAAAAAATCGCGGTTTTCGCGTTTTCCGGCACTTCAATGACGGTTATTTATGCAGACTGGAAAACTACTTTAATAATAAAAAATATATTGCATTACAAATTATTTGCATTCAATGCACTCTGACTAAGCAGTAACACTGAGGTATATATTTTATTAGGCTGTTCAAAGTTCAAAATAATAACTGCCTTGAAATTCAAAATGATACATGTCTTTTGACGTTTCATACTATATAGTGTAAAAGTGTCCAAAAGGCGCGACCTCTAAATATAGTTCAATCTGTCCAAAATTTTGCATACAGGGTTACATTTTCATGTGTAACAAGGGCAGCCTTGTGGAGCCAAACATTTCCACCTTTTTTTCTGTTGGGCCACCCTAATAGACAGCGTACATGTAGACTCAGGCCGCTATCGGAAGATCCTAACAGGTCGCAGCCGCGATCATCAAAGTGCCCTCACGTAGGCCTTTTTGTGCCAGTTACTAAAACTAAAACGGGTGATCGGACCTTTCAGGTCGCTGGTCCACGTGTCTGGAACAGTCTTCCTGCACCTAATCAGGAAGCCAAAAGCCTTTCTGTTTTAAAAAGGATTAAAATGCACTTTTTACGTAACTATGAGCATTAGCATTTGCCTTGACAGTTGTACGCAGTGTGTGTAAAGCATCCTAGAAGTAACTCGTAACTGGCGATGCTATTTAAATTGTCTTAGTTACAACAACAAATAAAATTACAATTGCAATTACTCACTTGTGGAAGCCGCGGCTTCTACAATACTGCTGCAGATCGTTTTCCTGATGTTTTGAACCGATCCATTTGACATCATCCCAATTACCTCGTTCCCTTCTTCATCTGTGGAAGAATCGCTGTCGGATATGACCGAGAGGATTACATCCGCTTCAACTATTTTCCATATGCGAAACAGTTTCGAGATGTTGTTGACGTCTGTTTTGTAATCCAGACGGATATACTGCAATTTTAGACGAAGCACACAGAACATACATTTGGTAACAAAATGCTGTTTTGTAGCGTCGTTCAACGATTTAAGTATTCGATCTTACAGCTAATTGCAGTTACACCTACCTAAGATCTTTTACATTCGTCGTGCTTGGCCATCTTTCTGGAAGATACTTTATTGCAACCTGCTACCCGAGCTCCATGTCTCCATGTCCTTTCTCTTCTTCTGTTTCGTCAACGGTTGAAGACTGCTATGGTTGATTGCAAAATTATATTTCAAGTCGAGGTAATCCTTAATTGTATTTATTGTATAGACGCCATATAAGCGCGATTTTTGCGCACAATTTTCTTAAAGTTTTAATTCTTAATCTACTGCAGTCTCATCATTCCTACGAGATTCACTTTCGTGCGGTACTTTGAAGATGCAATACAAATGCGCAGTTGGATGTTTAACAGAAAACGAAATCTGGACAGGAAAATTTTTATGAAATATTAAAGTATTAACATATTAAATATTAATCTTAATACTCGTATGTTCTTCAATTTGGTCTTCCAATCAGAGTCTTTCTCTTCTTCTTCTTCTTCGACGAAGTCCAGCTTTCCAAAGGCGTCGGTTGGAAAGGTTTTTGTTGAAGGTTCAGACTGATTAAATTCATTGTGCAGAGCTTCATCGCTGTGCACTTTCCTGCTGTATCCACATTCACAGAACCTACAAAGAGGACACTTGTCGTGAAATTGCGATTTCCGCGGTCAAAGGCATTTGCAATTTTTGTTCATACTCCAAAGTCGTTTCAAGACTTTTGTGACAGAAATTTTTTTAAATTACTATTTGTAACAATTAAACGTAACAGTTTCTGAAATATAAAAAATACACATATCAAGACAATATAGCACCATTCTAAATAGTCTTTCTTAAAGCGGCACTACAAAAATAATATCCACTTAGGCCTATAATTACAGAAGGATTTCGGGATGAGTTGGACTAGATTCGTTCAAATTTGATGTTACATTGTATTACGTTGGCTGCCACGTATCGAACAATAATTATTGACTATGCTCGATCCAATTGTTCTTGCGCTTATAACCACCATAGACAAGGATGCAAACATATGACCAAGAAACGTTATGATTCTCACTCGATGTCATCCAGAATCGTCTCACTGAGGAATCGGTTGCATTCTCGCTTCTCGATCGTCTTCTTTATGAATTCGGTCACATTGCCCTGTATAAAAATTGTAACCAATTAATTATAAGTCTAACCCTAGGATAATTAGAGCAGCAGGGGTTAAGTCTATACATTTACTTAGTTCACTCGCAATCTATCGACAAGAAATCACAACGAAAGCGTTAAAATTCAGATGTAATGCACGTTAGCAACTCATCATATTATGTCATATTATTATTATTATATTATGTTATTTTATATAAATTTTACTATCGACAAGCATAATTTCTATGAAATGCTTCACAGCTTATTTTATTACAACCGTTGTGTATTGGTACGCTTTGACCTTGAAATCTCTTGGCCATAAAATATCTTAAGCGAAGAAGTTCCTGCTTGCAGTATTTCATTAATTGACAAAGTTAGTAATGTTTTGACTGTTCTCTAGACCATAGTGTCTAACCCTCCTCGTATCAAATATGAAGTTAACTCTGATAGCCACGCTAGTTGGGTCTGCAATGGGCTCATAGATGTGCACTTGATGTCCTGTGGCATAATGCAGGCCTGTGTGCCACAGTGTGTCTGCCAATTACTAGGAATCTTGTTTTAGAAGTTGAATGGAGAAGACGTCAAGCTCCTGGTCAAGTTTTGCACGAAACTTAGAAATATGTTCTATTTCTGCATGCAATGTAATGTTACAAAACGATTATATAGCTCCTTTAGAGCATTTCCGAAAAGCGTTGGTCTAAGTAAATGCTACTTGTCTTGAGCTGAATCATTTGAAACACTACCAGTACTTTAAAGGAAGATTGTTACAAAAGCAGCCTAATAGCAGATTATTTCCTGATATGCTACAAACACTGACACTAACATTGGCTACACCAGCATTACTAATATTCAGACTAAAACCAATACCGACACTAACAAAGAAACCAACACTAACACTCACAGTGTTGTATATTATGAGATAACATTTCATGAAGTAATGAAATTTGCATGCTAGTAAACGAGAGTTAAACTGTAGGATTTTGGTATATTTACGTCGTCTGATTTCGGATAGACTTTTGCTCCAGGCATTCTGCTGTCCTCGTTGTGCAGTGCAGTTTCTATACAGCCGTTCAGATCAACGGATCTTACCTTTATCTGCAAAATAATCTTAAAGTTTTCTTACAAATTCCAATCGCAAATATAACAATTGCATATTTGTCTGTTGGTGTCGATTCTTTCTCAACACTCTTGGAAAAGACAACTTTTCATCTGATCTCATTTGTTTCCACCGAATTAAACTTTTCTCCCAATCTTCTCCGAAACTCCTTTCATCTACTTTTCTGCGTTTTCACTCTCACAGGATTTCTTGGTTCCGCATATAAATTTGAGCCCATCAAACCTGTATCGGACCTTCCTTGGAGCACTATTGCGCTGCACATTATGTAGGCTACCGTTGCCTTTTAAGGTTCTTAATGGCAGTGGAGAAACGTTGTGAGCCCAATTATTTCAGTTGGTAGACCATCAGACCTTCGAAACCGAGCACAGTACGGCTTCTGCCAATGGCAATGTATGTTTGCATAGAATTTTATACATCTATACTCTTAATGTGACGACCTTGAAGTCATCTGCCTAATAACAATTGTTCTGCATGGGTCTACATGTATGTTCCCAGACACTATACGTAAAACCTAAAATCTCGCTGCTCATACCATGATACAAAAAATTGGCTCCCATTCCAACTTCTGTATAATATTGTCATTGATTAATTTCACATTTTGCAACGGAATCCAAACACTGATTGCAATAATGTAGAGCAATCAGTGACCAGACGAAAAAACCTTGATTACAGACCTTGATTACAATGTCCTGTGAAAGGTCAGAACAAAGTTGTTTTGCTGAACATTAATAACAATAAATCTAGAGTGTACTACAGTCTGGCTGATTTTACAGTTGGTTGAGCTGTTCAACGAGAATTTTATTGGCTTTCAAGTATGTGCTTATAACACTGCGCATTAAGGACGTAGGTGCTAATAGTCACTCCAATTAAATCAAGGCAATATAATTGCAAGAATAAACTAGTAAGCTTAAGTTGTGTCAAGTCCAGGAAGTAAACTACAGAAACGCAAAGTGGGACGAAGTAAGCAAAGCAAATTAATCTAGCTTAAAGTGTATGATTTTAAACCACAGTAAGGCCATTTGTTTGCAGTTGTTTATAGTTATAAAGTTATCTACGATTAGTTATTTAAAGTAAAGCAAAGTTATGCAATTTAAAAGTGTAAGTGAATGGCGCTACATCAATTAAACTGCTACTCGGCAAGTATCGCTTATATTTATGTTTACGGTTCATATGCGTTAGTCATTTGGAGTTTACAATAATATCAATCCCTTCTCAGCAGTCTTAACAGTTAATCGTGTGTCACTAGCAAGTTTTTACGTAAGTAAGTAAGTACGTATGTATGTAGACTATAATGATCTTTATTTCTGCAACAAATTCGCATTCTTCGTTTAAAATAAATTAACAATGCAGAAACGTATATCCAAGCAATGATGAGCGAGATCTTTATGTATCTTCGAGCAAACGATTTAACGATATTTGCTCTATGGACGACGGTCTAAGACAACTGTTACAGTACTAGGCATAGTGTATCTGTTTACATTTGTACTAGGCATATTGTACCTGTTTAGGTTCAGAATGGCCCGAATAAACTTCACTTGAGTTGCTGTTCATGCATGAAAACGAAAAATATGTAAATCGCGGTCATCATCACTAAGCAATTATGTAAATAAATAAGTAACTAAGATGAGTAGGCTAGGTACCAGATAACTAAGTATGCAACTAAGTAAGTAAGTAACCCGCACTTTACAAAAAACAATGAATCTAACACAGTGAAAAGCAATCCAGATTTCAGTAAATAAAATATAATATTTAAAAAATAACGTTTTGAGAGGAAAGAAACAACAGTTAGGCTACATACGAAAAATCACAAGAACTCATGTAGCCTATTTAGCAATTTATATAAACGTGTGCGCATCTAAATGAACTTCCTGGGTTAAATAGTTATCGTTTTTGCGTACCTGATTGGAGATCTTCGATATTGAGTTGATGGTTCTTCCGGCTTAAGCTATATAGGCCCACGACTACAACAATCTTAAATATCTATAAGTCTTAAGAGTTACCACTGCCGAGCTTTTGCACGACTTGAGGCCATAATTCATTACCAAAGTTAAGCACTGTAATTTCAACAGCTTTATATCACTAGGCTTGTGTAATTAGCCATTTTATTGGGTGTATAAATATGCGAAATTAAAATATAGATGACTGACTAGCAAACTAATTAGTCACGACAACATTCTTCAGCTATTAGGCCTATAGTATTATTTTTTCGTCGGATGGCACACAACGGCCAATATACAATATATCGTGGACTAAACACTCCCCCATAGCGTCTCAAGTATTGCCATAAATTATAGCCTGAGAGTCGTTGAAACATTCGTAATTAATATTATGGTCTTTAGCAAGAAGACATCTCGTTTGAGTTTATACTGTTCATTAAATCGTACAAGAGGCAGGTAGGTGGAATTTTTGAGTGACTGAACTTGAATTGGACGATACAGCTTGGCATGCGACCTAATGATTTCTATAGCGCTGTTATAATAGAGTCCAAGACATTAGCAGATGGTCTCTTCGAGATAAATCGGAATAGAAAATTAGTAATCCATTGGAGAAGCTACCGGTCGAAATTCTGACTTACGCTCGGCTGGTTCAGAAAACAGTGAACACATCTCCAACGCTCACTTAATGGTAAGAATGAATTTCTTTGACGTATACTAAGTCTATAGCTATCATTTCCCGACAAGTCATCAACGTAATTATTACAAAGCTATAGCAATCATCTTCCGACACGTCATCAACGTAGGCTAATTTGGATGTAGACACAACTAATTAAGTATTTAGATTAGATTAGATAAGGTAGGAATTCCAAGATCCTGGCAACGGGGTCAGTGAATTGCAACTCTTACCGTCTACTTCTCCAGCTCGTAATATCTGCTGCTGGCTAAACTGGAATCAACTTGTTGAGAGTCGTAGCAGTCCGCTCTATGTACGATTTCGACCAGGAATTAAACCACCCTGTGTAGAAATTTCAGGCATTCGACAGGCTGCCATTGCTATCCGTAAATTAAGTCGTACAAGAGGCAGGTAGGTGACATTTGATGTGGCCGGTGTAACGCCGTTTTAAAGTTGCAGTGTCTTGCTTAACATACACACAATGGGACCATAACCTGTCTAGGCATGAACTGCTAAACAAATAGCTACTATGGCAAAAGGACCATAATTCCTCGAGTAAACATCCAGTCATAAATTGTCAGGCATAAAGCTGTTTACCCTAAGAACTCTTAAGTACCTGATAAAAAATATCAGACAAACATCCATTAGGGCAAAACAAGTTAATATATTTGGGTATAAATTGTTAGACATAAAACTATTAAGTCAAAGTACCATAATTTGTCTAAGCATAAAATGTAATAATTACATCACTATGTATATCACATTATATAGAAAGTAGCAAATAATCCTTTTTTATGAGAACAATGATAGCAACGAACTTACTATCTAATTTCTAATTTAACTTGTACCTGGATGCGGTGTGACATCCCGAATAATCAATAAACGAAGATATATATGTGGGAAAAATTAAAACATACGACATTCAGCTATTCAAGTGCCAACCGAGTCAACGACGACTAAATTTCTTGATCAATGTAACATTGTTCGAAAGTAAAGAGTCTTGCGCAACATATAAAAAGGCAAAAGAAGTCAACATACTTGGGCATAAATTATTGTTAGACATAAAGCTCTTAAGCCAAAGTACCATAATGTGTCATTTATTATTGTATATTAAAGTGCCAACCGTGCTCCGAGATGACTAAATTTGCTGATCGCTATAACACTATTGGAATGTAACGTGTCTTGGGCAACATACACTGTGACCATGATATATATCAACATAAACTGTTCAAGACAGGGCCTAGCTATTAAGGCAAAGGACCCAAACATAATTATCGGCATAAAAAAAGCTATTAGGCCAAAGGAATATCACTTGTCTTAACATAAAGTATCAGGCAAATAGTGTAGCTGTTGAGGAGAAACCAGATGCGCACAACTCACAGATGAACATTTGCTTGCGAACTACATTGGTCTCGTCTATGTATGCATTGTATGCATACATGTAGGTATCAAAGAATTTATATATAGCGTCTTTTAGGGAACTGACAAAAGCGATGCACTTGTGGCTATCTAACTGATATAACAATTATGTTTGGAACAGTTTGAAATTGCATCTTGCTAAGGGACCTCACTAATACAACACAATACTTATTAATGCTTCACAACTGAAATTAATATGCGTTCAAGGACGTTTTCCGTATTCAAGCTAATCATAAATGCATAGTTAATTATGGTTTGCAATTAAATAAAATCATAGTTTGGAATTGTTTTAGGCAGAGATGAAACGACAGGATACCGCTTGAAATCAAATGTGATCTGGCAAAAGTTACATCTTCAAAACGAGAGGAATGAGAGTAAACAAAATCCATCCCAAATCGGACAATGTAAATACTATTGATCAATGGAATAAATGTGACTGCGCAATAAATGGGTGTAATATGCTGACAGTGCAATAAATGCAATATTGGTGTAACATGCTGATATAATTATAGGTGTCTTTGTTAGGCCCGAAAAAAATTTCGAACCATTTGTAGGCTATACTGGATACGCTCAAGGTAAATGAATGCAAACAGAGTCAATACCATTCTCCGATCGCTGCTGTGTGTCTGGTTATTTATTGATTTCAGTGATTTGGTAATTTTCATTTGTTGTCTCTTACCTTTCTCATTTTAATTAATATAATTTCATTTTACGTGCAACTGATTATTATTTGCCGCGATTCGAGAAAGACGGATTCCCGGCCTTCATTCCGTTTGAATTTGCGGTTTTCAATTTATACACTTTACTCCTGTCAGTAGGCCTATAGAGATATTGTTTCTACGTAGGGCGAAATATTTCTCCTCCCGGAGACTTTGTTTTAGAATAATTATAGTCTCCAGGGGCGAATGGATTCTAAAGAAATCCACCTGGGAGAATCTGTCCGAAGTAGAATCGCCGAAGATGGAGACTTTTAGAGGGATACTCTGGTTTGGCATACCGCAAAATCTGCGGCTTATTCTGATTTGTGGACATTCAGCTCCATCTAACAAAAATTGAAACCGACCGATGATCAAATACGTTCGCCAATCACTCAAAATGGACTCTGGCATCACTATGTGTCTAAACCCATTTATGCAGCGCCCGCTGAGATCATTTCCATACTACCCTTGACATATCAGCATGTTTCTTCCTGAAGCAAGAAAAAACGTGGACCGCTTCACAGCGGCTTGAACACGTTCAAACGTTTGTTTGTTAAAGTTAATGCAGTGAGGATAATCGGTCATAAATGCAAATAGCAGCACTTGAGACTGTATTTATTAAACATTAGTGTCTCTCTAGATGAACGTTCCCGTACACAGAACTTACGAACGTAGAAGTCGTAGAGTCTATATGTCTGAATGCACGTAGGCCTATGCTTGAATATGTGTATAATTATGTATGCATGCATATTTACGCGTGCACAATATAGGCTATCTGTTTAAAAAGACATAAATGTATAAAACCTTCATCGTGAGCATGATGCCAGCCATTCTGTGTTCGATGGGCGCGAATCAATAAACTCTACTTTTGGTCCAACAATTCAAGTTCCATTCTCATGATTGTTTAGTCCAAGTTTTGTTATGTATCCGCCTATCATTATCTGTCCAGGGGAGTCTTGGTCTTCATTTCCTTCTCTTTAATTCGAAACGCGCATGTAGTCCTCTGTGTGAAATTCTTTACACTGGCATTCTTTTCACATGGCAAAACCACAGCAACGAGTTTATCCAGTAGAGTTGTCTGAAACTGTGGCAATTCATCATTTCTAGTTTTTTTTATAGTGTTGAGATTGCTGCAGTTTTCCGCAGCCAACTCAATTATTTATAATCTGCATGAAAATTAATACACATACTAGCAAAATTGTGCAACTGCTTTGTTTCTGGTAGAATCATTGCTGTCAATGTAAGATGATGAGAATCTCTATTTAATGGTCATTTCTCCGCAGGCTGTTCTATGAATTCTCGGATTCAATATTGACATAATATGATCAGAGTTAGTCTGTAATTTGGCTTGCCCACCGACTTTGTTTTCCAGCGACCATCGACTGATAACTTGGGTGTTATGACAGTGGCGCTATGGAAGCTCTTGGGTTATTATTATCATTTATTATTTTATTATTAATGGTAGTAGTAGTAGTAGTAGTAGTAGTAGTAGTAGTAGTAGTAGTAGTAGTAGTAGTAGTAGTAGTAGTAGTAGTAGTAGTAGTAGTAGTAGTAGTAGTAGTAGTAGTAGTAGTAGTAGTAGTAGCAGCAGTAGCAGTAGTAGTAGTAGTAGCAGCCGCAGCAGCAGTAGCAGCAGCAGTGAGCAGCCGCTGTAGTAGTAGTGTTATGCAGTAGTAGTAGTAGTAGTAGTAGTAGTAGTAGTAGTAGTAGTAGTAGTAGTAGTAGTAGTAGTAGTAGTAGTAGTAGTAGTAGTAGTAGTAGTAGTAGTAGCAGTAGTAGTAGTAGTAACAGCAGTAGTAGTAACAGTAGTGATAGTAGTAGCAGTAGCAGCAGCAGCAGCAGCAGCAGCAGCAGCAGCAGCAGCAGTAGCAGCAGCAGTAGTAGTAGAGTAGTAGTAGTAAGTAGTAGTAATAACAGCAGTAGTGTGGTAGTTGTAGTGGAAGTTGTAGTAATAGCAGCAGTAGTGGCAGTAGTAGTTGCAGCAGCAATAGTAGCCTTTTGATAATTATAGCACTAAAATGACGAATAATTCTCTTTATGTTATGTTTCAATAGACTGACGTTGCGAATTTCATTCGCCAGACGTTCCATCGACGAGAATGCATTAGATTCTTTGAAGCAGAGTAAGAACAGAATTTCTTCCACATTCTTTTGGTACACAGCGTAATGAAATAGTGATCATAGCTTAAGTGGTTTAACTGTGTTTATTGTCCTTAATACGCGCAGGGTCTGACGAGTGACATCCTTGTGTACGAGCAATTTGTGAAGTTCTTACATCAAGTCCGTCAGCAGGCTCGAAATCGCAATCGCTGGATTATAACGGAACTAATAGCCACAATATCCCAAGTGTCTAATATAAAATCTAATCCGGATTCCGGAATGTGTCTCTCATGCTAGGCTTAGAGTGACAAATAGTTTATTCATTCATTCAGTCATACTTTGTTTCTTACTGTTCTCATCGTTTCTACTTACCACATACGCACCTAGTAGTAACTTCTGCGCCTCCGCGGACTATTGTCTTAGACTTCAGTCCATTGAAATGCAAAAGTCAGTCTAAACACATATATTACATATGACTGTTAAAGCACAGATAAAGAAAGAACTACATACTGAGCAGAACTTGATTTATGTTTTACAGCAGCGTCCTCAAGTGTTGCTGCAAGAAGAATAAAACCAACGATGAACACACTAAAAGCTCAAAACCCGGCTCACCCAATGGAAATGCCACAAAATCGCCGATTGCTGAATCCATCTGCCAATGCGGCTATAGCAAGACGGTTCATAGCAACGAAGCTGTTGGACCTGCAATGTTCTACAACTCGTCGAAGTCGTGGAATGTTGAAGGAGATACTGACACGATTCCTACGAATGCTCACGGAAAGATAGAGTTTGATGAAACTGAAGAGTACAAGCCGTTCAACAAGCCAACGATCAAGCGAGTAGGATAATCTTTTCCATCCTTCATAATTCAAATCTCCCTGGATCTCTTACGTACACATGGGAATAAGGAATTTCACATGTGATTTTTTCGCTGATTGTATCTAAGTAATACCTGGGTCGGCTGTTGCCTGTCTGCCGACTGCTACAACGCCAATGGGCTGACGAAAAGTATACACACGGGCATTTTATCTGTCATACCAGACCGGACAGTTGAGCTGTGCCACTCAACTCTCCGGTCTGGTATGACAGATAAAATGCCCGTGTGCATGGGCGGAAGACAGATATATTTAAACAGGCAGAGATAGATATAGACACAAAGAGAGATAGAGAGACACAGAGACACAGAGAGACATATATAGAGAGAGATACAGAAGAGAGAGAGACTGAGAGATACAGTGAGACAGAGAGACAGAGAGAGAGACAGAGAGACAGAGAGAAGAGACAGAGAAAGCGAGACAGAGAGACAGACAGACGGACAGACAGATGAACACAGGTAGTTGCTTGAAGAAGCGATTAACCTAAGCGAATATCTCACCAAACATGATCTTATAGTGAGTGTTCTGTATACGTAATCCGATCTAAGTCATAATAATCAGTTATCACGGGAAGAAGAAAATTGCACCTCATAAATCCAAACGATGACTAATGAGGCAGCGCATTGATTGGCATTATATTTGGAGTTTGTCAGCAAGGTAAGAAAAAGTACTTTCTTCACATTTCCTTAAACAATGGTAGTACTGAAGTAACGTTAAAAGATAAACAAAAGAAACTATTTTTGCAACAACACTCGTGAGGTAGGCCAATGCCAATTATTACACGCAAAGGACCGCAACCACAGACGCACAGTGAAATAGATCTTAATACACTGTAGCTGCAGACGTACATATCGAAGCTGGTGATGATTGATTGATGCAACGTTGTTCTTAGTTTATTCGTCTGGACTACAAAGAGGATCTTGACAAAGTCCTTGAACTGTTCCGTGACTACTGGAAAATGGATCAACCTCAACTGTTCCTGTCTATAATTTCCAGCGACAGGCAGAGAAAAAAGGACGCGATGGAAACCAAAATGGAAAAGTTCTGCGAAAAGTTGGTCGAAGCGGCCACACAAACAAGTAGCAACTTATGTAATCTGTAAAGTTGAATAACTTAAGGTAATGACTGAAAAATTGTTATAGAACAGGTGCAATAGTTCGATCTCTTTGCACACCTACTTCTATTCTGTCTTGTAATTGGAATTTTGTTGTGACTGAAATCACTAACTAGGGTCACGGAGTTTTAAAAGTATTATGAGCCTCCACTCACCGATTGTAAAATATCAATTTTTCGCTGCCATGTCTGCCCTTTAACTTAACCCCAAAGACTGTTCTTATAGCGTTACTCAATGAACGTCTGAACGAAAGGTCGACTACTTAACTAAATCGGGCTTATTATTTCATAGTCATTGCAAGATTCACACTAGAAAATATAATAGACCTATTTGTTTATTATATCGAAAGCTATTGCAAGATTCACATCTCAATATTTTTCTAATTTATCCGCAGATGCTTGGATAATAACTGAGGGAGTAACGGAAGGCATCGGTGGAATCGTTGGAGATAAAATTGAGAAGATCTTGGATGAAAAAGGCAAGAGACCAAAGGCCGTGCTCAGCATCTCCAACTGGGGCTGCATCAAAGACAAACATCGCCTAATCAAAGAAAATAAACACAACAACTACATTGCAACGGTAATACCGCGTAATGTCACCTCAATTAGGATTAGTTAGACAGCTGCATGAGCAAGAACAATAACACCACCACCCCTCCATCATTACACACAACCACAAATAACAACAAATACTACAGTACTGTTACCACTAGCGCTCCTACTACTTATCTCTGTTACGAGTAATATTATACCTGTAAGCAGTTTCACCAATTGCAACTCAAGAACAAGAAATGAGCGCCTACTTTATGTTCGGCCAAGGACACTGGACCTTTCCATTACTTACACCTTGTTTGTTCATGATCTCTTTTTATAGCATTCAATCTGCAGTAAATGCGGCGGCAAAAACCCACCTAAAGAAGTTTCCCTCGACCGAAACCATACGAACTTTGTTCTCGTGGATGATGGTCGTCAGTTTCATCCAGGATGCGAGAGAATAGTCCGTCAGAAGCTCGAACTGAAGTTGAGAGAATACGAAACCGAGAAAAAAGATGAATGTAAGTCGCTAACTTTAAAGGGCAATTGTGGGTCATGAGTGGCTTTGCTTCGCATTGGGTCATTGCATTCCAGGTGGTTTTCTGTCACTGTTAATAAGCTTTTCTTAATTCCGCAGATTTGTCTACCGATGATTCCATTCCTTTCATCTACTTTCTCATTGGAGGAGACGTTCACGATATTCAAACAGTTGAACGAGCTCTAGCCAACCAAATCCCTGTAATCGTTGCCAAGGTGAGTCAAGTAAACCAATTATTGTAATGTAAAACATCTGAAAGTCTTTGTAGCACCCTCCATGTAACAGAAAGTTCATTTGTAAGAATATGATGCTGAAACAGTCTCAAATTTCACCACCTGCGGACTACCATGCATGATCAAGCACAACAGATGAAGTTGAATGTTGACACCTTGTTCAGAATTTCAGGTCCTCTTTGGGCCCAGGTCCAAATGCGTTAGAATGAAGATCTGTAGATTGCTTGTTTGGTCTAGGGTATTCGAAGTGCAATGTGTCATTTCAATACAGTAAGCTTACTTAAAGTAGTAGTACAAATTGCTATGCGGCATGTTGTAGTTGCTAGAGTCGTTGAGTTCAGCCTTACTTTATTTCTTCCATTCCCAAAGAATTTAAGAATTTGTGTGTTTACGAGTATGGCGACCAGCAGCGCATTACACAGCCAACCGAAACCTCGCACTTGAATACGCACTTGAATACGCAAGTGTTAGTCGCTTCATGCAAAGATTCAGGTCAAATAATAGCTTGCAAATGCGTTTGTGTATCCTAACATGCAAGGTATTCTCAACCGTAATCTTAAGTACATATTCATATAATGACCTTTATGAGAATTCTTCAGATGTGCTCTCGACCTGACTAAGCAGTATGGTAACCACTGATAGAGTTAGTGGCATGAGAAATGTTGTTCCACTATCTTGACTAGGCCTGCTGTATCATTTGTCCTTGTAAGGTTTCTGCATTCACTGTACATATAGAAGGTGTTGTGATTATCATACTGTAATACTATATTATATCGTTCCTTTCTGGTAAACGTTCAATATGGTCTGTCATTTATCGATGTTTTGTTCAGGGAACCGGTGGTGCGGCTGACCTAATTGTTGAAGTCACGAAAACAAAAGAGTAAGAGACAAAGATACGTTTGCGCCTTTCAGTGCCTTTAATTTTTTTTATTGGGCCTACCTTTGTGGAAATAGAACTATCAAGAACTACTGACATCGCTAATTTGTCATTAATAGCGTAGTGTTCTCTTTCCCGAGTGATTACAGTTACATCGGGTAACCTTTCCTGGAGATGCGTCTCCTCCCCATGGTCCCCTCCTCTCCGTTCTATCAGTCGCTTAAGACTGTTCTCTTCCGCCTGGCCTTGGTCCGGAACGCCTCTTAGTGGAGATCTTGAATGGGCGCTATATAAATTCCGGTCGATCGATTAATTGAACTACCTTAATTGCATTCTAGATTGAAAACAAGTACAAATAACAAAATAAAAATTCGACTGTATTTGAGATTTCCCTTCTATCGAAATTCGGAAGTGCCCACACATCAAGGGACACAGAGTAAGTTGCGCTGAGCGAATCATGGTTGAAGGATTACTTAAGGTTTCTGTACAGTGGTCGTCTCAGAGAGGCTCGAACTGATGTCCTTCGTGTCACAAAGACGAACGCACTAACTAAGCAACTACCGTGTCTCATATCGACGTTACTGTAGTCATAATCTCTGGAGCGAATTATTTTTGCTGTTCTCAGCTGTCAATCAACAGCTGTCACAGCTCGACAAGAAGACAAAAATTTATACACGGGGAATTGAAAGTTGAATCCTTCGAATGAAAGATCAACTGCCATATTGTGCCAAAGTATCTTTAGAAGTTAATTTATTTAAAAATTTGCTACAATTTAGAAAATTATAAGTTTCGTACACATCGCAGCAAACTTAGATGATGAACTTCTTTGATTCCAGGGCAACGACAGAAAAAATCGTCGAAATTCTAGATATAACAAAGGATAGCAAAGATTTAGATCACATTCGTTGCAACCTTCGCCTAATCCAAAAATCGAAAGAAGGACTGCTTGCATTATTCGACACGAAAGATATGAAGGACGGTAGTCAAGACTTATCTCTGTGTATTCTCACAGCATTGAAAGGTAACATGCAGTCTCATTTATTCAGTGACAGGACGGTAACGCTGTAACTTGTAACATTTGTAAACCTGGACATTTTGAATTAGGCTACTTATTTTTGGCGAAAAAACTAAAAGACTCCGCATACATGCAAACTTATTCCATAAATTGGGAAGTCAGTATTGAATTTTAATTTAAATTGCTTTCAGTTTTTTTTCCGTTCGATTTGCTCAGTCAATCAAATCTTTTGGCACGGAAAGATGTTGAATTGTAACAGGCTGGCACGAAGATCAGAAGGACGCGGGTTCAATATCGGTTGCATCACAAGGTTGACTCAGTGTTCCACTCCTTAGGGGCGACGGTAAAATGAACAGGAGGACAGATGGGCGCCGTGCAGTCTGGAATAGAGTTAAATTCGACTCCTGTTAAACTTTTTATGATCTGTTACCACTGAATCATGCAATCTTACTGCGTACTTGTCAGCTTTGAATCAATAAACATTAAAATTTTAATTAAATTTAACAAAGATATGAGGGGCGCTATATACATTCTCGAATTGGAAGAATAAATTGTAGCCCTAATTGACATTGAACATACACAAACTGTAATTAAGACGCTATGAAACTTCGAGATTTAGCTTTGCTTTCTTTACACTAAAAAATACTCTACATGAACATTGTTTTTCCGGATTCAGCTGTTTTCATGCTTAACTCTGTTTTAGTCAACAAGAATAACCCAACTCATATCTTCGTGTTAGCCGCTGATTGGGACAACAAGTTTTTCTTCAAGGAACTTCTGCGGGAAAATCCAAAGGCAGGTTTCCGCTTGGTTTTAAACTTTCAAAAAATGTCCCTTTGTTGTTGGATGGGTTGAGGTACGTTAAAGTAAGGCAGAGTATATACATGTAAGGAAGGTACGATTGCGCCTAATAAGGGCATGGTGAAATAGGGCAGGGTTGTATCGGGTGTACGGTATTAGGGTCTATAGGGTATACGCTATGCTAGGGTAGGATACGTTGCAGTAAATATGATATGATATATTATTATGAATTATAGAGTTGAGTGGGTTATGGCTTGTCTATGATAATAATTATAAGGTAATTTAGGGGAGGGTATCATAATTTTTTAATTAGGGTCGTTTGGTATTTTGAACTGGTATTCGATCCATTGAGGCAGAATTAAAGGTGAACGGTAAACTCACACCCAACACGTCCACAGTTAATAACAATGATTGGGTTCGTCTACGCTGTCCGCTGGAGATTCTTGGGCTTGTATCTATTCGGTTGCACGCCAGGTGTAATCCAACGATTGTGGGTTTTGTGTTGGCTGATCGGACTCCTTCAAATCAAATCATTTTATTCGGTGACCAACAAAGAACAGCAGCACGCAATCAATACAAAAATGGAGTCACACAGGGGACCCATAAAGAGTCTTACGGCTTCGTTAAGTAGCTTTCGTTTAACGACCACTGGCAAGAAATTTCGCGCACACTTGTTATGAGCTCCAGATTCAGACGTTCTAACATTGCGCATAATAAATATTATAAATGAAAAAAGAAATAAACTATTTACAGGGAAGCGACTTGGAGGATGTGATGTGTAAGCTTCTGCTGAAGAACAGCTTCAGTTACGTCGAAGTCTTGTTGGATAACGGAGTCAACCTATTAGAAGTCGTGAAACAAATTCCGGATTTAGAGGCAAGTAACCATCGATTTAATCAGTTGGAACAGAGTTAAGCAAGAGTGCTAAATTTTAAATTTATGCAACAAGTTATAATAGCATCTAAGGACTATTCTGCTGAAGTGCCGACATGAACACTGTAATTCAAAATCAATACATCTTTTTAAGAATCCAAAAACCGACCGGTAATGATAAAGAAAGGCGGGTACTTTGTGTTTCTCCAGACGCTCATTTATCGAAGGATAAACCGGATGTTTATTTCGGAGTATAATGAATAAGATAAGTAAATAAATATATGAATAATCAATAAATAAAAATTTAATTAAATAAATATGTAATTAATTTATATATTTATTTATCATGACCGTCTTGTGATATTCTTTTATTTTCAGTTGACCGACATTATGGAGAACGAAATTGTTGCGCATTTGATGCATCACATCACGTCAGGAAACCAAAATCTTTCGAGGGCAGAAGTTGAAAACAAGATAGGTAATTGCTCGACTATTACTTAACTAATTAATTAGCTAAATAGCTACAGCAGTCTGAGCTGTCACGGACTCGTTAGGGTATACATGGTTTTTAATTCTGTTGATGGGTTTAGATAGAGATAGAGAAACAATCAGACACACCTAGAGAGATACGAAGAGAGAGAGAAAGAGAGAGAGAGATATAATATAATTATGTGTTATAAATATATATATATAGAGCTATATATAATGTATATATATATATATAGAGAGAGAGAGAGACAGAGAGAGAGAGACAGAGACAGAGACAGAGACAAAGACAGAGAGACAGAGAGACAGAGACTCAATCAACGGTTACTCTCATTCAGAGCAAAACTTAAAACTCACCTGTTTCAGCTTTCTTACCATTCGTATAGTTTGACTACTGGCAGGCTTATATGTGATTTATCGGATTCGACCTGTCTTCCCAATGTATTTGATCAATAACTCTAATTGTATACAGCGCCCATTCAAGATCTCTACTCAGAGGCGCTCTCGACCTCTGCCAGACGGAGAAAAACAGTTCTTTTATGACTATTATGACTTCCACATTTATGACTTTCCTTCGGTCCTTTCTAGATCTTCCTTGTGTATCCCATAAGCATATTTGTACACTGCGTCGTACTGTGTTTCGTTGGAAGCAATAAAGAAATAAAATATAGATTGAACCGATTGTCTGTTTGCACGTAAGTATGCACGCCGCCTTCCTAAAGGGACTTGTTCTTTTGCTATTCGCGAGATAGTGGCTTTCTCATGCTCAAATCAAGTGGGTCCAAAATATCTTTGTCGACAAATTCTGCGCCCCTCTTTGCCACGTCAAATCATCATCTCAGATCCTCTGACCGGCTTGACATTTTTGTTCCCCGTGTCAGGACCACAATGACTAATCCAGATCCTTTGCCTGCAACTTATTGTTCTGCTTCTCTACATCTGCAATCCTCTTTGGTAGCATCTCTACGCCTTGCTCTCACCTTAAAACTTTTTCTTCTCTCGAGATACCTGGCACTGGGAGCGCTTCGAAAGGCTCATCATGAGAAGCGCTTTATAAATGATCAGATACAATACTCAATACGTCATACACACATAGAAAACACTATTTGTTTTTTTTCACCTATTTATTTTCTGATTGTGTGCAGGTAAATTGCTGTGCATATGGAGCGCTTACAAAGGAATGACAGATATGGCAAAAGTTTTCTGGAGAGAAGGAAAGGTTAGATCAATCTTTGTGACAATAACTGCTGTCATAATCTACACATTTCTCCAGTATAGAAGTTGATAAGCTTTCAATGGCGCCCTTGCTATACTAAAAGTGCTACCGTTCTATAAGGCAAGAAGCTCATTAATAATGGAGACGCATGTCGAAACGGTTAAATGAAACATTTAACATTTATTAAACACACCTGTTCAGTTCATTTAGGTATCTATGAATGATTGTTAAATGCAGCCATTCATTACACATAAATGCAAAATATACGAACAGTTGGAGAAACTGGCGGATTGAACAGAATCTGGGAAAAAAGTGTGATTCCAGGATTGCCCTGCATCAACCACTTAAAATGACTGTTAGCCCAAGATAGAAAAACGTGAGAGTGAGTGTCCATTGATCGCGGATAGCATTTGTGACCCATCTGACCAAAACCAGGCTTAAGTCGGATTTTTGACAATTTGAATGTTATATACGGTTTCAAAGGGTAATCTCTCTCCTATAAAATGACACAAACTTTATTGTTCTATCATGTTCCTGGCCAAAGTTATGAGTAACCGATCTGGTTCAGTTGTTCAATTGTGATTCAGAGAAAAGTGCATTTAAAGTTCTGTATGATTTTCAAATGCAAAATTCCTTAGCAACCATGTAGAGTGCTCTGATTAGTTTAGATTTGAACAGACATTAAATAAAGGTTGCATGATAGGCATACTATGCTTGCTATGCTGGCCTTATGCCATGCATGGCTATTAATGGCGGGAAAATGACAAATATCAGGAAAAGTCATTGAATAACTAAAACAATAGCTATTTCAAAATCATCTAAAATACCACTAAAAATTAAAATTTGTCACAAATTCTAGTTTTAATGTGTTTAAAACATATTTATTTATCAATTTCTATCAAAAACTAAAAATTGAACAAATTTAATTTTTTTCACATTTTGGCCTCTATCTCAGTAGTGCATTTTGCGACATAAGCCTGGTTTGGTCAGATGGGTCACATTTGCACTTATGGAAGAGTTGAACGAGGGCAGAGATAGGTACGCTGAGGCAGGGATCTATGAAATCCACATACAGGTGAAAGCGTGGACAGTGACGGTAAGAATGAATATTGAAAGTGCAATCGTCAGAAAAAAAATTACTTTCAGCGCATTCAAACTTTGTGTTTCGTCAGGATTACCTTGCAATGGCGTTGATGGCGTACCAGGTGTCAAAAGAACAGAAAAAGAAACTGACAGGAAAAGAAGAATGCAATGCAATGCGAGAACAGATGAAGTAGTCAACAATTCTGCTCTTTACATCATCATTATCGCCAACATCATCATCATCATCACCCTCATCACTATCATCATTATCAGCAGCAGCATTGTCAATATAATCACCATTACCGTCATCGTCATCGTCATGACCCCGTAACAATTCTATTAAAAATCACAGAATTGTCGACTCTTTTATCGAGCGAACAGTTTCATAGGCAGCGCGTTCGATAATCATGGCTTTGTTTGAGTCTGTTAATTCTGGTCATTGGTGCATATGTTTGAAATATTTGCAGCCACTGATTAGAATCATATTGATTTAAAGTTTAAATATTAAAATTCTAAAAAAATTATAGACTATATAATTATATATAATACAATAAAGTGTCATTATCCATGTTTGTGTCTCCACCGTGGGCGTAGGAATTTTGGGACACTTTCAACGAGCTTCTTACTGACATGCGATACGGCCAGTCGTCAGAATACCATCGCTTTGCTTCGAGGTCGAGTCCCCGACTTAAAACACCAGACTCCAATGCAGATTGCTTTCGACGGCGACTTTAAAGAATTTGTCGCTCAGCCATCCTTCCAAGTACTTCTTGACCAAATCTCGGCCAAACGAATCGTTGATTACAGCAAGAAAAAGTACATTCCAGTGAGTTGCTAAGAGCAGCGAAGTGTAAAACTATTTCATGATCATAAGGCATAAATGTACTTTATTGTAATGTACATCCCGTGTGCATTTCTTTTTGCACAAAGCAGACCTCAGAAACAGCAATACCTAAGGAACAACTAGAAACACTTTGTGTGCATTGGAGATATAAAATAAATTCTCTAATTGCATTTAGTCTCCTACCTCTGACAGACACATCCATTCTATTAACAAGAGTGCTTATACATTGAGACAAGTATTTACCTGTACTTGTCCTTCTCCATTAATGCTAGGCAAACAATAACATTTATTAGCATGAGCATGCAATGTCGCACTAAATAATATTAAGCGATGATACGCTCCATATAGCGCAACACGATCATGCAGAGCATCATTTAGAATTACTCGAGAGAACATGAAACATGAACATGAACATGAAAACAAGCGGGACGTAAAATAAGCAGTAAGGATCGGCTGCGCAAAGTAACGGAAAACACTGCCATACATGTAGGGCCTAATACAGATCACTTAGAGCAATGCAAACCAGTGTAATAGCACATGATTTTATTTAGCATAGAAATGCATAGTATTGAGGACTCTTTATGGAGGTACTGGAAGAGTTACATAGATATACAGATGTATGCGTTCTCAATAATTGTATAACTAATAATATTTATGGCAACCAATTAGACCAACGCGACCGACTATACCAACGGCAACATAGCAAGTGTTTTGATTCTTCTATTCTAAATTATATACAGAAGATTGGACCAGCGCGATACTTAAGAGGATGTATATCAAGTGTCCAAATTCATGCATAAGCCAACATAAAAGATAAGATATGATAAGATAAGATAAGATAAGATAAGATAAGATAAGATAAGATAAGAATATTCTTTAATTGACAAGTTGCTATCCCCATTTTGGTGCACAAACATGGTAATAAACATAGCCTACACCATCTATTGAACTGATCAAATATTATAAAATTATACATATACTCCTAAAACTGCATCTTTGTTGTTTTTATTGTAAGATCACTCCAGCATCGTTCTGAACTGTTCTTGCTCTTTTGGAAAATATGTAAATACAGTTTTAAAATAAGACCAGCAGAGACTTTAAAAACACTTTCAGCTTGGTATGCATCTGTCCAATTTTTATCTTTTGTTTTTGCAAAGGATCTATTTTAAAATCTACGTTACGGTCCACAAAGTCTTAACCAACCGACCTGCTGCACGCTCACTCCCCATACAACTAGATACTGCACTCCACCAATGGACGATCTGATCGCTATTGATATTCCCGCAACCGAACAGTATTAGGCTTCGGTCGCTTGTCAGAAGCTTTGATATTCGCTGACCAATGCAGTTTATTCTGTCAATTAATAAACTCAGGAGTCAACTCTTCCCACTGACATACTCACCGTAACCTGCTTCTGGATTCTTTTATTTTTATCGAATTTGCAGTGTCTTTCTTCAATGGATTATGATTTCTGATTGCCATTTGCATCGACTTATATCTTGGACATTATGATAACGACGATATAGAAGTCATTAGACTAGATTAAGTAAGATGCTCCTACCTATAAATAACTAAGAATGTTTTGCGTTGTAACAATTTACCCTATGTATTGTAGCTGACTGTTTCGATATTCTGTCCCTTCGCTGCGCCGAATCTTTTCGAATATAACGGAGATGATAAACACAGAGAAGTATGCATTTCTTTAGACTTTAGACAGTGACGTTGTCAGTTGACAGTCTGACACATTGACATACACTGTTCGATATCTTTGTTGGGCAAGCGTAGAACTAGTCTCGCTGTGTAAATCCACTGTAAAAATTAGATTGATGCATGTATACATGCATGCGTAACGTCAGTTCAACGTTATGGATGTTGTTGAGTCCATGAGAGTATCTGTAGATAAGATCGGATGCTGTGTTCTATCGGCAAACCAAAAGCTGGATGAATTTGGGCTGATCTAAAAGACAGACGACAAAATAAATTTCCATTAGTCTAATAGTCTATATAGGGCCTACATACACGAATGCATGCATACACAGTTGAGCACTGGACTTGTAGCACTTTCTGTTAAACTAATCTCACAAATTCTTAAAGGTGCTTTCTGAGCTTGTAATGCTTTTATTATGTTTTAGAACTTGGATGAACACAGTCCGACTATGCGGTAAATACCTGGAAGACGTTCTTTCAATAGATGTTTATGCCTTGCGCCCTGTGAGTTACTAACGGGCACTATAATACAAGTTTTCTAATACATGCAAACATTCATAAGGTAGGCCTATTCAATGTTATGCGAAGTATTAGTACCAAGATATTGCTACTGCCTCTTCGATGTTTCAGCATCACCAGTCAATCTGCCATAATCATTTAATTCTGTAGTTTACCGCAATTGTTATGATATCCGAACAATTGCATGCTTTGAATTACGCTCAAGACTTTGATCTCAATTGTTAATGTTTAACATAGCAACATTCAGTAACACTTTTTAAAATTGGTTAGGCCTATACACAATAGGCTTTCTCTCTGCCTTAACGGACTGATCTTGACATGACGTGATCTTGACGAAATTATATTGACTTGATTACAACAGTTACTTGGTTTTGGTGCGCTATCAGCTATAGTTTTTCTTGTTAAAATAATTGTTATCAAATGTCACCAACACTATAATTTCATTTTAGATCGTTTTTATATTTCTTTCGGAAAGTTCGAAGCTTTCTTAACGCACCTGTCATCAAATTTGTCTACAATACAGTAAGTCTCAGTCTGCACATGTATCAGCAATTCTTTATAGTGAAGTTCAAAATCAATACCTAAGACCTGAGTTTTAGAAACTGTGACTCGCTATTAAGGAATCAGATCTACTGTCGTTTCTTTTGCCAACAGTGCGTTCTGTAAGTCTCTACTTTTATCTTTTGCTTTAGTTGTTGCTGATTTTAGCGATGGTCTGCTTTAGTTGCTATTTATATCAGTTATTACAAAATGCTATTCAACTTTTCAGCTGACCTATCTTGCGTATCTGGTACTTTTCTCCATCGTCATGCTTACCGACTTTCAGACTGAAAGGATGAGTCCATCGGAAATTGCTCTAACGATCTGGACTTTTATTCTGATCATAGAGGAATGTCGACAGGTAAGCATCTCCAGATTCTGATCACACAACAAGTTAAAATAATTATTGACCTATCCAGGGCCTAGGACAGGATTTGGAGGCCCAGGGCCACAACTAATTTTCGAGGCCTTTTTCAAATATCTTTTAAAACCTCAACAGAAAGGTTCAAAATCATCCTTCGCATCTTCAAAGCCACGAATTTATCAATAATGCTTTGATAATTTAAAGTTCTAGCGATATCAGAATTAATGCTTAACATAGCCAATCCATTAAGACGCTGCTGACCCATCGTGGAACGGATCGAGGTAGTTCTTTGTTCTTTTCTGGTTACTGAATGATCTCTCGGCATCTGCAGCAAAACGTCATGAAGATTCTCAAGAAAATAAACACATTTGGAAACAGATCGACCAGATTTTGAGTCACTATTTCTTGTAGTAGATTTCTTGGTGAAAGCTAGAGGAAGCTTGAAATTAATTTTGTATAATTTTTATTTCTTTGAGAAAAATAATTTCTTCAACGAGCTCAGGTCATTCTGTTTTCTAAGCGGCTTAAAGTAGGCCTATATCTCGTAGCTGCCTCTTTCAACTGATCGTCACTCATAGAATTGAATTGCCATAAAAATTCAAAATTCTCCACGATGTTTGCAATAGCTTATAGCTGAGAATCACGAAATAATTAGAATTTGTATAGTGCTACATTTAAATGAATAACTCCTTAATTCCGTAATTCCCCATATCAATGAATAACTCCGTAATTCTGAAATTCCGAGGCCCTTTATTAAGTGAGGCCTGGGGCCAAATGGCCCCGGTGGTCCCCCTATCCTAGGCCCTGGACCTACCTAGCTTCCAATCCTGCATCATTCTGAGTAAACTCTTGCCATCATTATCGATATCCAATGTGGCACCTTAAGTTGATCCACTTCAATTATTGTGATCTGGTTCCAAACACCACCAAATTTCCGCCACTTGAGAACTTCAATAATTTACATAGGCCTACATGTAGTTCTGGTGAATAAACTACATTCTCTGAATTCTCGATGTGGCGCTGAGAAATTTCGGAGATTTGCATTAGGCCTATATAATCTCTTACGCTTATAATAATTATTAATTAATAGTCTGAATATGTGCATAAATTGAGTTGCAGGATTGGCCAGGTTTCGATCACATGCGACTAAATGCCTTTCACAAATATAGACTCGAGAAATAACTGGCTATATTTGCAAAATGTTGCATTGTTTTGCTTTCTGCGCTTTTATTGAAATTGTAGGTCTCAATTTTCCGGAAAGAGTACCTGAATAAATGGAATCTGTTTGACGTCTTAGCTCTGACTCTCTACGTAGTTGGTTTCATACTACGAATCATTCACCTGAGTTTTAACAGCATCTGTCCTAAGTGTCTCTACGTCGCTAGGATTGTACTTGCCTTCAGTCTCCTTCTATCCATCTTACGAGTACTACAACTACTGTCCATCAACCCCATTCTCGGACCAAAGATTTACATGATTAGTCGTCTTGTAAGTTGAATCCGATGACTAATATTATAATAAGATGGAGTTTTTATCGACCCACATGAGGAAGAGCAACCTACAGTGGGTCAAAGCGTGAGAAATTGGTCAGTGTTTTTGAGTTAGGGCCTATAGTTTAAATTAATTCTGCTAGTGTCATAATATAATTTGGTAGGTTTGATTTTGTGTGTTTTAAACTTGCATATCATAATATTATAATCTTCATGTCTATCTCCGTTTCAAAATGGTCGCCATATTGACTGAGTAGGATATCACGTATAAGTCCCCTCTTGGTAGTTGGTATAGCTAGTAATACATAGGTAACCTACTGTTTCAGTAGGTGCAATGTATTATTTTCGGACGCTTAAAATTCACCATTTGACTTGAGAGAATCAGTAGTATTGTCGACCTATAATACTTTATTCACGATCATAAATGGAGGTTTCAGCAATAGCAAGTGCAAGTAAACAGACTCCATGTAAGTATAATGGAATTTACTCTAAAATTACTTATCTCAAAAAGTGTGTATATTTAGGCCTATAGGCCCTAATTATATATATTATATAGGATTGCATCCTAGCTAATGTAGCACATATTATAAGTTAGATGCTTAGTTTCTTACACAAGCAACATTAAATGCAATGAAATCGGTTACGTTCGCGTTGTCCAAAATGCATGCATAAAATACAGCTGTGATTCGTTGTACCTGGTATCTGATTTGAGAAAGTTGCGGTTGTTGTTGTCGTTATTGGTGCTGATGATGACGATAATGGCAACAACGACGATGTAAAGGACGATATTGCCAGTAGCGATGACTAAAAGAGCTCTAAATGACAATAAGGATTAATGATGACAGTGATGCCTATTCGCAGCTTAAAGATCTGATCAGCTTCATGATAATTATGGCCGTCGTTATATCAGCATACGGTGTTGTTTCGAATGTCATCCTGTATCCCAATCAACCACTGAATGCTCAACTTCTTAAGGATGTCTTCTACGATGCATGGTGGTCTCTCCTCGGAGAGTTCAATCGAGATGAGGCAATGGGTAAACTAGTTTACATGCTCTGGATTAGTTTGAGTGCTTGCTTTGCAAAACGCAGAGTATAGGCGATACTGTCTTGCACCTTCAGCAAATCTTTTCGCGCACAACTGCTACCTTTTATTGCGCAGATATCAGATTAGCATTACGAGAGAAATTTTTTCACATTTTATCTTGTTTTTAAAATAACGTTTTGTACAATTTTCATTTGTGAGCGTTTGCTAGTGCACTTGATATCTGAGTTTTAGGTTTAAAATCTTGGAGCGTCATCTGACGTATGATTTAAATATATTAAAATAGAAAAAATAATTGTTAAACATAATGGTCTGAAACTACGCCTCTAAGAACTGTATTTGATAAATGTGGTAAAATACTAAGTATTTACCTTAGCTTTAACTCCATTTGTGACTGTTAAATTGGTTTAATTTCGGTTAATATGCACTGTCATCTGTGGTTTAGGGCAAGAGTTTACATGTATAAGTTGTGGTTTTGATTCCGTCATTATACTTAATGAGGCTAAGGAGCGCAAGCATAATACACACAGTTTAAGGTCATGGTCCTGGACTTATGCCGACTTAAGTATGCCAGCACGTGACGTAAAATGTTGCATTACATGTATCACTGAAATTCCGATTTCATTATCTTTTACAATGTAATTTACTGTAAGGTGTTACAAATTGAGTGTTTCAATATTATACGATGCAGGAATGAATCGCAATGTGGAAACGCTTTAGTGAATTTTGCGATTAAATGATACAGGTAAAGAATGCAACACGACAATCTTAACCGAGTATTGTTCAAACACTACAAGTAACGATATTGACTACAAGATGTGCAAGCAGAATCGATGTCCAGCCGACACTTGGATTGTTTCCGTTCTACTGGCTTTCTATGCCTTGCTCACGGTCATCATGATGCTGAATGTTCTCATTGCCATGTTCAAGTTCGTTATGGAAACCTACAGCAAACTAATACATATTTATATACACTCGCACACATATATACATACACTCATTCAGCATACATACATACATGTGTTCATGCATGCAAACATACATGCGTGAAAAAAGTGCATAATGCACAATACACGCATACACACATGCGCACAAATAGCCTATGCATAAATATATACAAACCTGCATACCTGTTTGATAAATATGCACGTGTCTTCATCTAAACGTTTCCCGAAATTTCTCCGTGAGATATGTTGGGTGCATATGCATTGTAATATAACGGAACAAAACATTATATTATTTCGTCCTTCAAGCAAGATCGACAAAATAGAGGATCTTGTATCGAATCCGTTTCTCCATAGGAAGCCAGCACTCAAGTACATGTTAGTATAGTGGCTGATTGGCCACCACTAGGGCGGCAGAGTTGAGGACTGACTGCAGCTGACGTATTCTGAGCAGTCCTATAAATTTTGAATCTCTGCAGTCAGTGTCCATTAACGTGAAAAGTGAACGAGTTAAATGAACGAAAGGTTACTCAGTATGACCCGTGTCTGATGGACTGGCAGAAGCAGGCTCTGAAGAGCAAATTGAAAGTTAGCCTTCGATTCACCGTTCAATAGCTAATCCAGCGATACAACTCCCGACATGTTGACAAAATATCCATTTGAGTAATATACTCTGCTGATGCCCTTCAGATACCAACAGAAACAGATACCAAATAACTGCTCACATTTCGAGAACTCTGCCCCAACATGCCTCTAAAAAGCATAAGCATTTTATACAAAAAGTATTGCCTACCGTCAGAAGGCAGTTAATAATCCTAAGTCTGACATATACACATACATCCCTCTAAAGATAATTAACCTTTTATAGAAAATGTGTAACTACCTCATGAAATCGCCGAATTTAAGACAGTTTGAAGACGCAATGTATCAATTTTAAGTCAGATTCAATCGTGGTTAAATGCAATAGGAAACTATTCCATGGGTGGTACAAGTATTAATGTGTTTTAATACGTATATTTGTGTGCCTTATTGTCTGAGGAATGAACTCTCGCTCTGTGTGTTTTCAGCATTTCATTTGCCACCGTTGAAGGTAAACAAAAGAGAGTGTCTAAGATGCAACGATATCGACTTATACGCGAGTATCATTTCCGATCGATGCTTCCAGCTCCACTGTGTGTCTTCGCTTATCTGAAGTATGTTCCTTGGCTTTGCAAACTCTGTAAATACTGCTGCTTTACAGAGGACGACTATCGTGGGAAGATGTACTTCCCACCACTTGAGCCTTCGACAAATATATTCAGTAAGAAACGACAAACTATTCTAATTGAATATCAGAAAAATCAGAAAAATCAGACGCCGAATATTAGGAATTGGAATGGCCTCCCTCTGGCGCTTCGCCTTGTTCCTATAGGACCTTCTCTCTTACGCTCTTATATCACCTTAAAACTGTTCTTTTAGGCCGTGCTGGAGTCTGGAGCGCCTCTGAGTAGTTTTAGCTATACAAATGTTTGATATGAATGAATGAATGAATGAATGAATGAAGAGAAGTTGTCAACAATTTTTAAACTTATGATATTGGCAAACACGTGTGGGCGTAGTTCGCACGTGTGTAATTGACGATGAATGAACCCTGTGGGAAGCGACAGGGAATATATCCACACGCAACATTTGGCCCTAAATAGCGCGCAAATGCTGTATGCTGTAAAGATTACTTTACTGCTGCGATAGTTTCTGTTGTTTGCTTTAGTTTCAATTATTGATGGCCGACAATGTAACCATAACTTTTAGTCTCTTATTATTAATTTTCTTAATAAGCCAGTGTACGTACCCCATGGTTGCAGATTGGTTTGAGTGCTCGGTTTTAGAGGGACGTCAGCTGATTAGTGTGACTTTCATCGATTCATGTTTTTTCATTACATAATGACTGCTAATATATATTATAGTAATAATTATCAATCTACTTCTGCAACTGACTTCTATAAAATTAAAATCAAAGATTTTGGTGCCGGTAGATGGTATCTGAAGAGGACAGGGTTTTAAATGCAGGATGCTGATGCCACTCCCCTCTTGGTCACACTATTCAACCCAGTAAGACCGATAGTGACCCGTTCTTATCTTTCGTGCACGTATGGTTTACTGTAGTGGATTGGCAAGAAACCATTTTCTTCCCAAGAATCATCGTGTTGGCACTGCTCTATATCTTTATCGGGCCCTTTCAAAGCATGCTGTCACTCTGGATGGGAATCAAACAGACTGTTGTGACAAGTCAATATTGATCAATTTAGTTTTAGTCGATAGCCTATATTAATTTTATTTGGTCACTTTTCGCGAACTTTAGTCTGCGTTAATATTTATCTGAGTTCTGTTCTAGTGGTAGGGCGTCCAATATTACAATTCAAAGTATTTCGCAATTTAAATAATTTTTCAAATTATTTTAGTCCTTCCAATAAAAGGTAATCTGCACTTCTGTTTAGGTAAGTCCTTAGTTCCTGCGATAACAATCTGGGAGCAAAACATGCGCGAGAAATACGAAGAAGAAATAAGAATTCGACAACTAAGGTAAATCAGCTCTTAAATGTTGCCTTCAGGAAACCTCAAGCCCAGTAGAAACTGGCATCCTGATGACAAATAGTCGTTGCAGTGAATCTCTTGGTTTTCGCTTTCATCCGTGTTAGATATTTTACCTTCATTTTAATGGTTCTGTGCTACTGTAATAAAGTTAAGCGCATATGCTTGGTTGTATCTGACCAACATCAATGCTATATTCCAAAATACATAGTATAACATATTAGGGTTTGGAATTATTGGTTAACTAATTGTCCTTTGGTTCGAGGCAGACGGTGTTACAAAGCGCGCAAGGCTACAATGAAATCTATATGGACCATATGAATCCGGGTCCTTCCTTGAATACAAATTATGTAACCACAGGTCGAAGAAAACGCAATCTGGGACACCCCCAGGCATTTGTAGCCTATTGCCTATATCAATTGTCGGTGAAAAGTTCTAAGGTTTAACAGGTGTGGACCTACTTTCGTGTTAGATCCTCAGACGTATGATGACCCTTCAAGACCTTCAACCTCATGACCTCACTTCTGTACAGGAGTTAAACCGAGGCTCTAAAACAAGCTTCATACTTCTAAGTTGTATATCATATTCCAGTAAATTGCCTTGCACATTGTCAAGCCACATTTCTTGTGACATTCACAGTTTCTTAGATTACAGTACATCACGTTAAATAAAATATTACAACGCCTAGTCTCCACATAGTAGCTTGGTCAGAAATACATGTAACACGAACGTCATGTATCAATTTGATATTGTATTTGTGAGATACTAATAATGCGCGATATTAGTTGTCATGCTGCATACGTATTACGTACACACTGTACATTGTCTTAGCAATTACACGTAGTTTGTTACCAATTGCAACTTGGAAGTTTTTTGTGCAGTGCAATTGGAGCCATGGTGCCGACAGGAAAAGTGTACAATATGGTTTTACACAATCCGAATTACGTCAACACATTAATGCAGTACTCAATTTCACAGGTTAGGCTTTAAGTAACTTCGACGATACATTATTTTTCGTTAGTAGCGCTTTCTTTGTTTAAACCAAGTCAATGAAACTTCTTGCATTGCAATCAAACTTTCATTGTACTTGTATTCATCGTAGGCCTATTCGAGTAATTAGCCATAAGGACAACAATGATGCGAATTTTGATATACATTCAAGCATATAATTATCCTAGCTTTTATCCAGCGCTTTTTAATAACTTTTCATAGGCGCTGTAACATAATATGTTGAATAATGTAACGTGTCCTGAGAGGCCAGCTGGAAACGTTTCATGAGCAATTAAACTTTAATTTTCAACGGGAGTGCGTCACAGAATAACTTCCAACTGTTACGAGAAAGCAAGAAATGTCAGAATAAAAGTACGCGAGCGCGGAATAAACAGATCTCCACATTCTGTCGAACACTGACGATAGACCTGATTTTTCATATGAAAATTGCATAGCTTACGATAATCCTTAAGCATAATTTGGTGGGACTTTCCATACAGTGTATTAGTGAAAACATCAGCAGATCACCAATGTGTGGGATGCTGCATGTTAGCACATGATTTGTGTATCGTTTAATTTCAGATGGAGCAAAGGCTTTCAGTACAACTAAGCAACATATTCCGAAGAAGTAGGTTCGGCGGCACATTGCGTCATATTAAATTCTGTCAAAAAGTTATTTTGAGCTGCACATGATTTTAGTGTCTGTGTCTTTATCTTCATAGACTGATGGTCTGAAATTTGCCTTCCGCGGATTTAGAAATTCAGCAGCTGCCATCTGGAAAAAGAGCCTCTTGTTCCTTTCCTACCTACATTGCGTAAACGCTTGAACAAAATTTTAGTCTATCCTTGTTTTCAACTGCAGGGTCGGAAGCACCTCTGGTTAATTTCTCCTCTATTCGTCGATTTTACAGAGTTGAATGTCAAACTAAGTCACAGGTCACAGGTACACCTGATCGCCCTTGATTTTTCAAAGGTTTTCGACTCCATCAGGCACGACCATCTAGCCAGCATCCTAGCGGGGATGATGATACCTGATAATATCTACAACTATATACTATTCTTTTTGGAAGGCCGACAACACTACACAAGATTCCAAGGAAAATTGTCAGTGTTAATTAACATCAACGCTAGCATCGTCCAGGGATCGGGAATAGGGCCAACCAACTTCATCACCACCATCTGTAAACTGGTACCCTCGTAGCGCATAGCCTCCGAGGACCCATTTTGCACGATGTTGTACGTGCTGCAACTCTAGCAAAAATGCTTTATGCCTCACAAGCACGGTGGAGATTTACCAGAAAGAGACCGCTAGGCGCTGGAAGTGGTGCTGCGACGTCTAATCAAAGGGCAATACCTCCCCTCAGACATTCTAACCATAGAGGAGCAAGGTGACCCGTCAAAAGCGCCTCTGACCAATGCGCCCCGTCAAAAGCGCCCCAACAAAAGCGCCCCGACAAATGAGCCCCGAAAAATGCGCCAAAAAACCGCAAAAAAACCCAGACAAATGCGCCCCGACAGTAGCACCCCAAAATAACCGACAAAAGAGCCCCGACATTCGGTAGACGAACGAAGACAGCCTTCCACTAAGAACAAATACGTTCAGTTTACTCGTCAGTTGCAGGTGGTTTCCAGCAGTAATGGGACTGTTCCAATCCTCGACTACCTCCGAAGAATTGCGCACAATTTAGAAATTTAGTCGGTTTAAGTTTAAACTGTACGACATGTTAGAGGAACTTATGACAGTCGTTTCTCAAAAAGATAAATCCTGTAACTGTGTAACTGTCAGCCTAGCAACATACTTTATTTTTTAGAATGTTTTATTAGTTACTATTTAGTTTATTATTTAGATGTATAAAATATCGTGCACTCTGCCGGCTGCCGCTTTCGTTGAGTCTCATTTTTAGTCTCATTCAACATTCAGGGGCGGGCGCATTTGTCGGGGCGCTTTTGTCGGGGCGCTTTTGTCGGGCGCTTTTGTCGGGGCGCTACTGTCGGGACGCATTTGTCGGGGCGCAATCGTCGGTGAACCGAGGAGCAATGCCTAAATGCAGACTATCGCCTATACTCAGCTGTGCAGAGAAACGAAGGACATGTCTTACATGACATGCTCCCGCCCAAAAGACATACTGCACATGGTCTACGTTCTCGTGCTCATGATCGAGAAATACCATCGGCAGATTGTCTCACCAGAAAGACCTTTATAATTACGATGATTTATCAAATATAAATAACATTCGTGATAAATAACATGTGAACATACAATTTATAGAATCCATAAATAGTCAAATCCAGAAATAGAGAAAACAATCCTTGAAACTGTCATGTTAGCCTAAATGCGGTTTGCAATTGGTCTTACAATAAAGAATATTCTGTTCTATTCTATTTCAGATAACGAGGAATCAGAGTTCATTGCGTCAGAACGTTCATTTACAGGTCTATTTATTCATATTTATATTTACAGTTTCGACTAAATGTTTACTAAATATTTGGATCAGTTTACTTTTATGCATTCTTCTTGACCTCTGGCTTATGTATAGCAATATGTCATTCTAATTAACAACGATTCTATTTTCTAGCAACATGTCTCTTAGCTCGTCAGTTCTCTTGTTCTTTGTTTCGCATAGAGAACTGGCAACTGGCAACTGCTACCTGCGGCACGAGAAAAAAGAACATAGGCCTAGTGTAATAGTGCAGCAATGGACATTGCGGTTCATGTTGTCAAAAAACACCATAAACATGCGAAAAAGCATTGCGTTTACATTTTTAATTAATATAGGCATTAGTTATACAATTAACGTAGCTCTGGTGTGTTTTAATGTAGCCTGTCGCACAAGGTAAAACGGTTAAGGTAACATTTGTTCACGCGTTGCAATGCAGACTTCTGAAAAACGTGCTCCAGACTTCAGAGCTCGATTGACTATTTGGGTGAAGTGGAAATATAATCAAAGCAAACCAACGATTAATCAGCTTTTCAACCTTCCAATTTTTTTTAAATAACATTTATTGATCAATAAATATATATAGGCCTAAAGGGCTGACAAGAAGCCAGGTCGCTTGGCATTCAACGCACCGTCTCCCACCAATGTAGGTAGGTCTACTTACCTAGCTCAATTTTCTTCAACTTCATAGCGCGTGGGGGCGTCTTGGCAACAAAGTTAGAAATGCAGAATATATACTATTCACGAACTATCTTTAATTCACATGATGAACTGATTGTAATAGAAATTAGAGAATCATACTGTCCCACTTAATGAGGAGCGAATCGGAGGCTCAATGTACGCTAGCCTATTATGCTATATTTTCAATCTTCAGCAGCCTATTTCGTTATAAAATCAAGGATTGTGCATTTGCTGCTGACAACTTCGATTGGTTCGCCAACACATAGAACAGTAAATGAAGCCTAGAAAGTTAACGTAGTCTATCAATTTAGTGTTTCATTCATCTCTTAACATTTCGTCCCAACGACCTCAGCATTTATGCTTAAAATTCAATTTATGCTTCCTTTATTTTTTAATGATATATTTTCATGCTCATTCTAGATTATCCGCGCGCTAAAAAGGAAGATCGAAATGAAACAAATAAAGTAGGCCTATATCGATTGCGTTCAACTTTTTTAGCCTTACAGCCTACTCGTTTATCTATTTGACGCCATATTATGAAGTTAATTTTCTTATGCACTTTTAGAAATTTCACCTGAAATTGTATTTTGTTCATGAGTTCCAAGATTTGAACACTGGATAATGACAGAAATCAATAAGTACTAGGGCGTCCCAAGAAAATACATTTTTTATAGTCTTGGGTCTCACCAGCCAAAACGTTTATTTGGTAGATGATAATGTTTGGGGAATAATGTTTTCAGTTTGTTGATATGTTACTAAGGGGTCCCTCAAAGGGTCCTAACTTAAGTCATGATTATTAGCATAGAATGCTCGTCATTTGCACACGTTTCAATCTAGGATATAGCAAGGCTGCTATAATTCACCAGGCATAATATATTTAATCGATTTTGTACACAATATCATATATTTATGTACTACTCTATATAGTTCATAAAAATAATATTCTGTAATCCTCAGACTGGTGTCAGCAGTAAAGTAAATGTAGAAAATTGACAAAAACGGCATCCATTAAAACTTTTTGGCTGGTGAGACCCAAAACTTTCAAAGATTTATTTGGGACATCCTAATAAGGACAGCAATATAGGTGATTATGGTAGGCATAGTTAGGTCTACAAAACAAAAAAGTTCAAATATCTATCTGATCCACACGTGTAAATACCTCCAACAAACATGCTACAAAAACTGACCATCATCCTGCAACCGATCACTGGCGTTCACTTTTTGCGAGAATGATAAGATAATTTGTTCACGGATAGGTCTACATTTATCAAATTGAGTTAAATTACATCATACACTGCCAGGTAAGATGTTTCAGGGAGAAGGAGTATAGTATCTATAATCTATGTGCTCTGTTTTCCAATGATAGAACATTTTAATATAATTGGAACAAATCCAAACAAACGTCAATGGTTCTTATTGGATACTATTTCCGTGGAAATGTGGCTTAAATTGGAGTTCCAATAACAACAGGAACTAGTAAGATCTTTATCTTCATATAAGTTTTAAATTTATATAATTTTTTGTCATATTCCACCTACAAGTCCTCACTGACGCCCGTATATATTTCATTGTAAATTCAATTGTAAATAATATTATCTTGAATCAGCTTCCTAGACAAACTGCTTTATGCTCTAGGTGCCTCCACGCTACGGATACCGCGAAGGAGATCGTTCCGGATTCGGGGTAAGTGGAATGCTGAATGCCTGGCCAACTGCATCACAATGGAACATAGTCAACGTTAGTGAACCTAAAACGAAAATCGCCTATCTATAGTCAGATAAATAATAGATATTAAAAATCTCGCCAGGCATACTGTGCATTCGTTAATCATTGGTTAGTTTTGACCAACTGATACATGATGCTTACTCCCCAAGATAGGTCTATTCACTTTACAACAGCCACTGCTACCTCCGTTCCAAAAAGTACAGTGAATTGGGTCATCGTCTGGACGAAATACATGGACTGGAAGGTCGATGACCTTGCTCCGAAGAGCAAATTAAGCATAGAAAGTTAATGTCATCTATCAATTTAGTGTTTCATTCATCTGTACAAGTACAATCATTAACAAAGTTTCAATTACAGAATGATGTTTCTTTCAGCGAGACTATCCAAATTACCCATACCAATTCGGCAGAAATCGTAGACCTATGCCCATGTATCAAGCACCTGCAACAAGAAAATCAAGTACGCAAAGAAGTTTCAGCAGTAGGCCTGCGTTCAACGGAACCTCGCCACCAGAATTCCGTGTGCCCTCAACCGGTTTGCTAAATTTTTGTGTCTAAGAAATATCCAGATGTACAATAGACTGTCACATGGCATAGTACATAAATAGTCGAGTGGTAATCTCGGCAGTTGATGCAGTGTGGGAATATGCAAAGAGCAAAGATCACAACTAGACACAGAGAGATCGTTCAAGCAGTGGGTGAAGAGGATGCTTATCGCAGTGTGGTTTCTTTTACTTAGAGTCTTTAGAAGACACACACCAGGTTTTATTCGCTATTATTATAATTTACCAGCCTACTATTACTAACTTTATTATTAACTTTATTATTATTAGAAATATTATTATTATTAATAGTAGTAGTAGCAGCAGCAGCAGTAGCAGCAGTAGCAGCAGTAGTAGTAGTAGTACAAGTAGTAGGCCTACTAACCTAGCTCAATTTTTTCATCTTGATTGCGCTTGAGAGCGTCGCGTCAACAAAGTAAGCAACGCAGATTATATACTGTTTATGAACTATCTTTAATTCACATGCTGAACTGATTATAATAGACATAGGAGAATCGTACTGCCCCACTTAATGAGGAGCGAATCGAAGCTCAATGTATGTTAGCCTATGATGCTATATTTTCAATCTTCAGTACTGCGTTATAAAATCAAAGATTGTGCTTTTCTTGTTGACAACTTTGATTGGCTTGTCAACACATAGAAGAGTAAACTAAGCATAGAACCCTTTCGCTGCGTGGGCCTTTTAATCCCGTACGCGTAATGTAAAGCCGAAATCTATAGGAAGTAGCCTATATCCGGAATTTTCACATTGTAAATCTGCATATCTTTTTTGGCAAATTTTCATGGTTATTCATAGTTCATCATAGTTAGCCTACTCGTACTTTTAGTTTTCCTCAGTATTATATCTCTGGAAACACCCCCAAAATAGGTGTTCGGAATAACCCATCCCTTGACCAATATAACTCAACAAATCTCTATCTTGTGCAGCTGAAATCTACGTCTCAATGTCACCAGATTAGTAACTTTATCTATAAAAATTTATAGATTTTATTTGTTTTATTTGTAAATTTTAGTCAAAGTTTCTATACACATGTTACAGCACGCATTTTTTAGCATATATACGTAGTAACTATGTTCACACGATGACTTCATAATCCATAATAAAAACAATAATCCCGCCATCTACCGAACGAATCAGTGATATAATTCATCACTTTTTATCATTCCAATACGCGATAACGTTGTATTCCAGTAGACGTTTTATAAGCCGTAAGCTTGAACTGTGTTTGTGACGAGAGGTTCTCGTCATCCGCCTACGGGAAATTTTATGACGAGACATACTCGTCATCTGCAGCGAAAGGGTTAACGTAATCTATCAATTTATTGTTTCATTCATCTGTCAGCTTTGCAGTTTGTTTTCTTTCAGCTCATTGACCTCGGCATTTATTTGATGCTTAAAAATCAATTCTTTTTTCTGCGTTTTTTATTTTCGCAAAAATATTTTTTAATGATACATTTTGATGCTCAGATTATTGATCTGAAAAGGAATATCGATATGAAACAAATAAAGTAGGCCTATGTTTTCGTGAGATTTTGAGTCGGCTATAGTTATTTCGCTTTTGTTCATCGTTTATCTTAAATTATATTATTTTACGTTAGATTATGAAGCTAATTTTCTTCTTCGCTTTTAGAAATTCCAACTGAACTTGTATTTTGTTCATGCCTTCCAGGATTTGAACACTGGGCAGTGACAGAAAGCAATAAGTACAGCAGTATGGGTGTCACTGGGTGATTATAGTAGGCACAGATAGGCCTACAAAACAAAAAAAGTTCAAATAGCTACCCCAAAATCCAAGGGTTTACCAGACTTAGATTTTTACTTTACATACGGCAAAACGAGAAGAAAAAGAAGAGCATTCCTTTAAGCTAGCCTTGGGGCAGCCATGGTCATGAAGTGTTAGCGACTTCATTTTTCTTGGCCTCGGCATATGAGGGTGGGTTGCCAGTTCTCTTCCTTGCCGTCTCATCTTCCTACTGACTGTGTGCAGTCAATGTGCTCATTACAGCTGAGTTGGTTATGGGCGCACGTGGAGCAGAAATCTCGAACAATGTCTGTCCTGACTGGAGTTAAACCCCCGACCTCTCGATTGGCAATCCACCTCGATAACCAGTAGACTAAGAGACTGTTCTTCTTATGGCAAAACAAACTGTTATGAAGGTGTCCATTGTCCATGTAAACAATCAGAGTAAGTCAGTGAAATATGTTGAACCAAGTTTTATGACCATTCTGTTTTACTCTTCTTGGTCAGACTGCACACGTTTTGTGCTTGAAGAGAAATGACATGAAGTGAGCAACATAGTCAGCCAATATAGTCAACCCTCAAAGCCCGACTCACACCTCAACGTGGTGAGGGGTGGCAACAGTCAGTAGTGCCTGCTGAGGCTATGCCATCAGTGGTGAAGGTCTTGGCGAAGTACCACCTCAGGGTGCTCGAGGTACAGGCTCAGCAGGAACCCTGAAAAAGCTGGCAAACGTGGGCGGCATCGCCGCCTGATTTGGATATCAGTCTAAGCCTGGAACTCTCTTTAAGGGAGAAGCGCGAAGGTCGAACGGATGGGTGCAGATACTCCGTTCGTAAAGAAAAAATACGAATGAAATCATGCAAGCATTGGACTCCTAAAAGATCCGATGCAAGCGTTGGACACCTACGGGCCTTCGGCCCATGGATCCTGATGATGATGATGATGATTGTATGACCAAACTGAACAGGCGTCAGTAGGCTAAATGATGACCAGTGATTTGTTTGGCCTTTGTCGGGTCATTAATCTTTGTGATTTTTGTTTAATCATTATGATTTTTGACTGAAATTCCAACAAATTTATATGCTTCTCAGTTCCTACTTCAATTTTCCTGAATAGCTGCTAAACGTTGTGTACACTGGGATCAAAGCAGAGCAAAAGATCTTCGATATTACTTCTCTGACCGTGAACCACCTCGGTAGTTGCCAATGGTCTGATCCACACGTGTGAATATCTCCATTGCACAATGCACATGCTACAAAAACTGACCTTCCATCTGCAACTGATCACTGGCTTCCATTTTTGCGAGAATGTAAAATTAAAAAATAATTCGGTAATGGATATATCAAATTGAGTTACATTATACACTGCCATGTAAGATGTTTCACGAAGTATAATATGTATGATCCATGTGTTCTATATTCCATTAATAGAGCACACAATATAACTGGAACAAATCCAAACACATCTCAGTTGGTTCATGTTGGATACTATTAACGTGGACTGTGATTTAACTTCACGTACTAGAAAGATATTTATTCAATATTAAGTTTCGAGTGAATATGATTCTTTGTCATATTCTGTCTACAAGTCCTCATTGACGTCCGTGAATATTTCTTTGATAATTGAATTGTTAATATCTTTAATCAACTCCGTAGACAAACTGTTTTGTGTTGTAGGTGCCTCCACGCTACGGATACCGCGATGGAGATCGTTCCAGATTCGAGGTAAGTGGAATGCTGAATGCTTTGCCAACTGAATCACAATGAAACATAGTCAACGCTAGTGAACCTAAAACGAAAATCACCAAATATATAGTCAGATAAATAATAGATATTAAAAATCTCGCCAGGCATACTGTGCATTCGTTAATCATTGGTTAGTTTTGATCAGCTGATACATGACGCTTACTTACCAAGGTAGGTCTATTCACTTTACAACAGCCACTGCTACCTCCGTTCCAAAAAGTACAGTGAATTGGGTCATCGTCTGGACGAAATACATGGACTGGAAGGTCGATGACCTTGCTTCGAACAGCAAATTAAGCATAGAAAGTTAATGTCATCTATCAATTTAGTGTTTCATTCATCTGTACAAGTACAATCATTAACAAAGTTTCAATTACAGAATGTTGTTTCTTTCAGCGAGACTATCCAAATTACCCATACCAATTCGGCAGAAATCTTAGACCTACGCCCATGTATCAGGCACCTGCAACAAGAAAATCACGTACGCAAAGAAGTTTCAGCAGTAGGCCTGCGTTCAACGGAACCTCGCCACCAGAATTCCGTATGCCTTCAGCTGGTTTGTTAAATTTTTGTGTCTAAGAGAGATGTATGTATAAGACGAAACCCATCCGACCCTCGGGCACAGCTTATGGAAAACAAACGAATGGCGTCCAAGACATCGGTCGCATGAAAAAGACATCTTCAGATTCTTGTGATTATTATAATTATTAATCAGAAACTTCTATATCACTGGTGTCCAAAGCAGAGGGCATCAACCGATGGCGCCGTAGAACTAAATCGTAATCAAGTGACTACCCAGAAGGTCATTTTGCTGATACAGTTGAAGAGGTAAGTCTTTACCCGACAGCGAAATGCTACTAGAGAACAACATACCGTAAACGCCACAGCAGAGCAAATAGAAGCTGCGGAACAAAAATATTAACCCTCGGGCTACCAAGGGGTGGGGGTGGTTGCCACCCCCTAGGTTTTTCATCTCAAACTTTTTCCGTATGGAATAAAAATTTGACCTTTTAAGTAGCTGTAGGGGGTTCATTTACACACGTTTTGAGGTAAAATGTGAGATGATATCTCACACCGTTCAAGAGTTATACCCAATATACCCGAGGCACCAGGGGGGGTGGATACCACCCCTAGATTTTCGACTATATCTTATCCGTCATTTAATATTAAGAGACACCAATTTTACCATTCTATAGAGGGGATGTGGGGCTACATTTCTATGGTCACTGAGTTGACCTGAGACAACCGGAAGTGCTCAAAATAAATAATAATACGCGTAATATGCGTGAAAAATGGCTGAATGGAAGGACTCCCCCTTAGTTTTTGTCTGTAGTGTATTCATTTGTCTTCCTGGAAGAGAAACAAAGATACCATTCTTTAGAGGGAATGAAGGGCTTCATTTGCATACCTACATCTTTGTCTTTTGAATACCGGAAGTGATCAAAATAAATAATAATACGCGTAATCTGTGTGAAAATGGCTGAATACAGCATTACAACGTAAACCGATATATGTATGGATATATATGTATGGATGTACATTTATACTATATAAACATATGTAGGGATGATTTTGTGTATCTTTTATACATAGATTAGTTTCAAAACACACATAATCTTATATTTGTTTATCCAAAAAGTACAAAATGTACGCAATAATATACAATATTGCTAATTAATGGGTTCCGTTGTTAAAAGTGATGTAATTTCGAGGTGCATTCACATAATGTACAACTAAATATACCATTCTGTGCAGAAATGAATGCTGAATCCAATGCTATATTACAAGTTATGATATGTAAAACCAAACACGAAATCCAGGGGGGTGGTAACCACCCCCCTCCGTGTTACAAAAAGCTTGGTAGCCCTAGGGTTAAGACTTGATAAGGCACGTAGTACGGAAATGAACCGTGTATAATCGATGTGCTTTGACTGACGCCTGTAAATAAATCGGTTCCCACGACTTTCAGGCCTTGACATTTAAGAATACGATTAATTTGTCAATGTCATTCAAAGTGTTCAAATAAAATCTGTTTTCCATGTCAGAAGCTCAACGAACTCAGCCAAGACCGACAATGTCAGATACTCAACGAACTCAGGCAAGACCGAGAAGAATACCACCAAAACCTAAGAAATCAGTCATGGACGGTCAGTACATCATAGAATAGCCATTGTGCGCTAGTAAACTCATAGCTGCGACATAGTCGAGCTTGTTGCCAAATATATCTTGACTGATCTACATTATCGAGTACAAGGAGCTGCCTCCTTCCTCTGGTCTCTCTGGCTAAGGATCTTCACTGGACATATCTGGCAACTCCGCTGAAACGACACCCCGCTCGTAAATAAGCTAGTGCCATGCGCATACCTTTAGACTAGAGCTGTAGAAATTTAGAGTTTGCCATAACGTTACAATCAATGAAATATTCACACTTCAGTTCTCGGGAAACTGTCTCTGTCGGTTAAGATAATTTTATGAATCAATCAATATTCAGTTTCTTAAGCGACACACGACTGTAATTTGTAAGTTGTTTTATAGCTTAGTTAGGTTTGACTTTCTGTTTAGTGAGTCATGTATATGATCCAATTATTTTATTTTGTGTGTGTCATAATTAAGATTTTGATACATGTTTAATTAGAAAGACGACAGTTCTTCGTAGCCATTTGTAATGCCTTTAATTTGGTGACCCTATTCAAGCGGAACTCTGGTTCCTTCTGGGTCTACCGGTTGTTTTTCAGTAACCATGTCAATGTTTCATGTCTGTAATTTCTTTGCTGACTTTTATTGGGATTCTATAAACGAAGAATGAATGAATGAATGAAAGAATGAATGAAAAATATTAGTTTATTCTGAATAAGCAAGTTGACACAGACGCAACTTGTTACAATGAAAGCTGATTCTTAGTTTGACAAGGATTCAAGTAGGCTATGTCTACAGGCGAAGTTTGGATAAGGTGCCAATTTAGATTAATTAATATTATAACCTTTCCCAAACTTACTTTTCAGGTCACGAAAAGAGTTGTATATACAAAGATTACTGTTATGAAATTGAACAAGGTAAGACACTCAGAGTAAAATAATCCATGCTTCAGTGCTATTGATTTTTTAAATATCTCAATAATTTTTTACGAGGCAGAAAGTTCGCCGGAGAAAATAATAGAGAAGCTGTAGCCGTTGCAAAAAAGCTGATAAGTAATGAAACTCTACAGCAGAAAGAAGGTTTGAAAAGCAAAAAGTAAATGGGAATAATAGCACGCATTATTCTAAGTGGAGTGCTATTAGACTTTAAAAACCAGTTATGTCTCACATAGGAAAAGCATTTTGAGTCGCATTGATAATTAGCTCAGAAATACTTGTATTGAACGATACACTATACATTCCTTAATTGCATCATCGTTCTTTCCGTATTACAAACTTAAAATCTGTAGGGCCTACTCTAAATAAATCCTGCTTCCATACTTCTTGCTGTTCACCTTAGCTTCCTCGTTGTTGTTGCGCTTTTTATACAACGATAGTCCGCTGTCGCTCAGCTGTCTAGATGGTATCCTACGAATGGATGTTGACTGGGAACCACACACCCCTAGCTATCCAGGATCAAGTGTTATGGCGGAGCACCTGTAGTAACCCGGGTCTCGCATTGAAATTAAGAATAATGACATACCGGTACCATCATTGATTTGTCAATGGGAATTAAATATTCTAATTAAATCTTGCTTTTGTTGTCAGATGACCAATCAAGGCGGGGAAGACGAAAGAAACGAAGATCTAAGTCAGTGAAAGGTCAGTGCAACACAGAGCAGTTGTTGTCCACTGTTAAACTGGAGCTGCAACATATTCCAAGTTTTCTTCAATCGTATCTCAGACTGTCTTGATCGATCTTCCTTCTGATCTTCACTGGTCGAATCCAACAGATGTCAATGACATATTCGCACTTTCTCCAGTACTCTAGAAAACTGCCTTGGCTGGTTAAGATAATTTTGATTGGATACGGTTTGTGTCATTCCATGAGTTTTTTCGAATACTAACCACAAACCAACTTATTTGTTCCTACATACGAAAGTTTGTGGAGGTTTATCAATGAAGTAAATGACGAGAGCGTCTTTGAAATGGTCCACGAGTTTCAACTGCTTACTAAGAATTACCTAAATTCCAATTTCCAGTTTCCGTGACCAATGGAATTCCGACAGTCACTTGATTCACCGAAAGGTTTAGAAATATTTACTACAGTTGAATTTGAAGCAGCCGTCGACTGATGTAATGTGAATCACATTATGAAGAAGGTCACAATAACAGATGTTGGATTCTAAGTTGGATTCGACTAAATTGGATGCGACTAGACTAGGCTAGATTACAATTATACTAATAGAAAACTAAACAATACGTCATAGACTAAACAATACAAATAGTCTAAAGAGTAGACTAGATTAGATAGATAAACTAGAGTATGTCCAATAAAGATTAGACTGGGACTTACAGACTAATTAGACTAGACTAATGGAATCGAGTCTTAGACTAATAGGCTAGAACAGACAGATAGTTTAGACTAATAGACTAGACTACAATAGATTGTACTAACAGAATACTAAGCAACACGGAATAGATTAGACTAGACAAAAGAGTAGACTAGACTAGACAAAGAGATTATACTAGACTAATAGACTAGATTAGACTGGACTAGACCTATAGACTCGATTTGACTGTGCTAAACTACTAGACTAGACTAGACTTATAGACTAGAGTAGAATAATAGATTACACTGAATTAATGGAATAGACTCATTGACCAGATTAGATTGATCGACTAGACTAGACCTGGTCAGGCAAGGTCATGTCAGGGAAGAGCAGATCAATTTACCACACTGCAATGTTAGTATTTCTACGTGACACAGATAATAATACAAAGTGTTTGTCCATGTCGTTTCAGCGTATCCCGGTAGATATCATCTTTCGAAGCCGACATGCTCGAACTCAGATTGCAAGATGATCATTAAATGCAAAGATGGTAAGTGCTGATAGCATTCATTCATTCATTCATTCATTTCTAGCACTTGTTATAGCGCCCCTTCAAGATTTCTACGCAGAGGCGCTCCCGACTAAAGCGCGGGCACTGATTCGGAGTTTCACACCGAAGCGCATGAGCAATTGCGACTGAAGGACTTGCCCAGGGTCCCTACGCGGCGGCTTGAGGTGGATTCGAACCCGCAACCCTCCGCTGCAAGGCACCGAACATACCCCTACACCACCGCGCCCCACAATTACAATACGTGTGCATAACAATAATGGGATAATGCAAAGCAGAGCAGGCCAGGAAGCTGATGACAGTCATGGGTATAAAGTGTTAACGACTTTATTTTCTTAGCCTCAGTAGTTGGTGGGTGGCCAATTTTCTCCCTTTCCACCTGATCTTGCCACTGACGAAGTCATAGCCAAGTATAGCTTTAGCTTAGCATAGCTAAGTTCGTGGGTAGCACAAGTAAAACAGAAATTTTAAAGAAATCTTTCTGCCCTGCTAAGACTCAGAACTGCTGGAGTTCTGATTAAAGATGATTATCAAAATCAGAGATAACAAGCGTTAATAAATGTCGGTTAACGTTGAAGAACCTACAGATTTTATTGTCGAGTTTTTTGAGGAATACAAATAAAACAGAAACTTTAGCCAATTTTTCTGAACCCCAAACTATACCCAATGATGCAATATAAAATTTAAGCAAATATTTAGTTATTGCTATGAAGAAAATACATAAAAGCAGTGGAACATCAGCTCCTCTAATTGCCATTATCAATTAATATATTATATTCATTCATTCATTCCGACGATTTATATAGCGCCTCTTCAAGCAACGTACTCAGATGTGCTCCTAGCCCAATCACGGCAAAAGATTAGAGCTTTAAGCAACCTATAAAATGTCGGCATGTTGTTTTAAGGTAACAACTAACAAGCGCTGCTCTAGTGGAAGCCCATTTCAAATGGAGGGCTCCAGAATTAAAAAAACCCGGCAGAAGAAGTGGAACAAGCTTGCGCAACCAGAACGAAGAGTGGAGAGTTCCATAGTCCTTACATAGATTGTTGTATTGCAGGCTGTCTGTTCTGTTAGTAGTTAAGATTTCGATGTCATAACATGTAAATGTACAGCGCAGTGCGTTTGTCAGGCGCTTTGATTAAAGAAAGATATTAGCCTTATTATTATTATTATTATTATTATTATTATTATTATTATTATTATTATTATTATTATTATTATTATTATTATTATTATTATTATTATTATTTTATTAAGTATCGCCTAAGAAGCATCGAAACTATGTCTTTCATGTTACAAGGATAGAAAGACTTGACCAATCGACTTTGATATATAGGCTATAGCTAACAGCCTGAAGGTTTCCCGATGTTGACATTAGGTTTAAATTAGGGCAGGTACTCTCTCTTTTTAAGTATTAGAGTGCTAATTTGCTCAAGTATCAGCGACCTCATTTTCTCAGTCTTAGGTAGGCCTACGAGTGCAGTGTGCTAGTCCTTTCCTTAAATGCCCAGTGACAAACAGCTAATTGTCTCTTATATGAAATTTTATATTTGTAGGAAGGGTCATTGAATTGGAAACACCATTCAGAAGTAAGTAGCAATGCTCGATTAGAGCACTTGCCACAAGAAGGTAATGATGTCATTACTCAAAGTTCAGAGGACTGAACTGAACTAAAAAAACTGAGATAGGGTTAGGTAAGACAAGTTGGGCAAAGACATGGTAACGTAAGGTCAGTAAAATAAAGTAAGAGAAGATAAATGTGATGCTTGCTCTTTAATGTCTGTATTTATATGAAAGGTAATTTGCAACATGCAAAAATATATTCGCGGACAAGCTGATTGATATCCACTTAATCACGCGTTAAGCCAAAAATTCTGCATTTATTCTTATTGAAAAGAAGATTGAAAGCACTTAATTAAGTAGAAAAGTATGCGAGTTTATATGTATACATGTAAGTATGCAAGTTAATAGTCATAATATTACAGGCAACTATTTATGAAAGATGTGTAAGTATGTGTGTAAGCGTTTATATAAGTAAGTAAGTAGGTATGTATGTATGCATGCATGCATGCATGCATAATTGCATGTGTACCAATATCATTACAAATGAGAGCAGAACTAAATGAAAACTAGGCCTATATTTATAATCAAAGTGTCGCTTGATCCTTACTTGTAAGATAACCTATTTCACAACAAAAGGCGCTTTAAAAATGTATGGACTCACTGGTGACATTGCACTTTTGATATGATTTGAAAAGACACTACACAAAGCCCAGATAATTCTTACATCAGAATTGCAGTAACTAACGACTGTGCTTGTAGACTATGGTGTACCGCCGAAGTCGTCAACGTTTCCTGCATATCGTTTACCCCTCAAGAAGTCGGATATCCGGAAGGTTAACTTCGAATGTCAACAGTTTCCGAAAGATAGTATGCGGGCCGAAAGCAGAGCTTCCACGACAAGAGGTACATGTAGGCCTAAACTGTAGCCTATAGCTTACTGTTATCAATTGACAATTATTATTTAATTACTGCCAGTTCTGAACATAGTATTGATATCAAGTCACTCGTAATCGTAATCGTAAACTACAAATTTATAAAGCGCTACTCTAAAGCTAAAAGCATCTGCTTGTTCACGAGTGACGGTGGAAATCGATCTATAGGCCTATGGGAAGCCGTTGGTTGACATCGACTTGCGTATGTAATCTACCATTGGTAACTTATCTTGATATCTGAGACATTGCCTGCAATATTATTGACGACGGTTCTTGTGATAATTATGCAGTTTTATTACAACTATGACACGATTAGGCTTGAGCGTGGAGCCCCTCATTTCAGTTTTCCGTGAAGAGACGATGTATATTTAAAAAAAATGACAAATGCTTAAAAATCGCCAATTTTTAATCCATGAGTTTTCATATTCGAAGGCAAGGCTTTTGTTAAGGTTAAAATTTTATTGCGAAAATATAATTCAACAGTGATTCCTAAAATGATTCCATTTAATGGAAATCAAGTAGTTTTAGGTTCAGCAAAGATGTGGCATGTTTTCATGGAGGGCATAGACAAAAGCCTGGGAAAGAAAAATGTATCGGAATCAGAATGAAAAGATGTGATTCGATGCAATATACTGTGTTTATTTTGCTCTGGTTATGTGATGCGATGCGAAATGTATTTTCACACGATGCGGTATATTCAATGTGTTATGATATAGGCCTAACCTCATTTTAATGTGATATGTACTTTCCTTCGTTCACTTGTATGATTTTCGGTAATAAAAAACCGTGGACTACTTGTGATAATTCTGCTTTTTGCAGAGGTCAAGATAAGAAAGATAAGAATGCCATACGGAGGTAAGTGTGGTCTGGAATCACTTTAGATTTTACTGAGCCTCTTCAATGTATAGTAGGCTTAGTGCCTCGCTCACATTAATTTTCGATTAGTATTAATTTCAACTATAAGAGCGAGCGAGAGGGAGATAGAAAGAGACAGACAGACAGACAGACAGACAGAGAGAGAGAGACAGAGAGAGACAGAGAGAGACAGAGAGAGACAGGGGAGTGAAAGACGCTGCATAATATTCATCATATAATTATATATAATATATATTATACGTGTATATGAAATATTTATATTCATACCAAATACCGTAATTATATGCTGTGGAGTACGGTCATCACAAACACAGCTTACCGTTTACTCACCATGAAGCCTCATAAAAAAATCTGAGCGCGGTTCCAAATTCAGAGGTTCAAACTGTCAACTCTTTGTCGAACTAGTAATGACCGTCAAGTTGACATTTTCTTAAATGATTTTGAAATAGCCTAATTATGTTCAGTATTCACATGGCAATCGTAATCGTAACGTTAAAGAGTACCGGTAATAACTACTGAGACTTTATTGTATTGTATTGTATTGTATTTGAACACTTGTTATAGCGCCCCTACCAGATTGCCTATTCAGAAACGCTCCCGACTACTGCACAGACGCGGAATCGGAGTTTCACGCCGAATGAGCAATTGCGAGTGAAGGACTTGCCCATGGTCCCTACGCGGCGGCTTTCAATTCAGCAACCCTCCAGCTGCAAGGCACCGAACATTATACCACCGCGCCCCAGTTGTATTGTGTTGTATTGTATTGTATTGTACTCTTTTATATTGCGACCGAGCCACCCGCAGTAAAGATCAGAGAAATTAATCTCTGATAAACCGACCGACCGCTCGAAACCGGGCCGCCGGCGTGAAGAGCGGGCTACCAACCCACTCGGCCACTCAGCATCTCTATTATAGGTACATAGTTGGCCTACATGGATAATTGAGGCAAAAGTCATGTAAAACTATAATGTTCCATATGGTAATGTAGAGGTTTATTGCAACATACACTCTTTGCAATGTAGTTTTTTTGCAATGTACACTCATTTCCAGATCTTGGGTTCTTGAGAGTGCGAAAGATTGATCTCAATGAATTCAGGTTCCATTTCAAAACTTGTACAGAAGCAAGCGGTAAAGAAACTATACAATTCCTTTCAACAGCAATACGATTCAGACGAAGCCTTTCTAGCCGTTCACTGCTTCTGACTAAGTTTAGCTTGCCTCGACCATGGATCGATGCATTGCGTATTTTGATAAATGTATAAGGCGTTAAATTAGAATAGTTACCTTAATTTGGATGTAGGTGTCGTTCTACCACCTGACAAGGATGATAGCGTGCGCGTTCTCTTCGACCATCATTGGCATCGCGGCAAAAGCGTTCCCGTAGTACTGAACGAATCTCCACCACAAGCGGAATCAGTGAAGGTGATAGACGTCAGGAAAAACGCAGCACGTCGCAGGGGACAAATTGCAACATTTCTGCCCAACAAAAAATTTAACCCTGGTCAGTCAAATATTTCTAAAACTTCAACTCACATAATTATTGGATAGGTTGTGGTGATAGGCCTACCTCTCTTAGTAGGCGGCTCTCAACCAGCAGTTAATAAAAGACATTACCGGTACCGTACCTTTAAAACAATATATGCCCCTATTATTATTATTCTTCTACGAAGGACACTGTAGTAAGTGAGGCCGATTCATTAGAGCGTTCGCCTTGTAACTCGCAGAGTACGGTTTCTGTCCTCCTCTGGGGCGGTCAATATGTGGGGACCAAGAGCAAGTCCTCGACGAACTGTTGCTCAGCGATATCGATGTTCTATAATAATTATGATCGTATGTACACCAGTGAACTTTGGAATGAGGGCAATATCAAATACAGCTGCATTGTATTGTGGCGTATTATCTCCGCTTTGCATACAGACCTCTGTCCCGTCTGACGTAACGAGAGCCCCCCTCCTAAAGAGCTTAATCGCATCTCTGGCCGTTGTGCTTTGACGGGACTAATATGGAGTCGTGTCGACTCATTCTGATCAAATCTGGCTAACTCAGTGCGAACTATGGTTGTTCTATTCATCTGTCTATCTTTCTGACCCTCTCCTTCTGACCTCCAGGCAGCCAGACTCGAACCTCCTTCTGACTATCCTTTTGAAAAACACCTTTGACTCGATGTAGCGCTCGTGAATATGCTGGTGCCCTGCGCTGGGTTTCGAGTACCGCTTTAGCAGTTTGTAGCTACGATTACGAGTGTTCTTATTGAACCTTATCTTGTGACCGCATTTCTGGTGTTCAGCCTCGTAGTCTTTACCTGAGAACTCAGCCCAGTTTTATCGCCATACTATAAGGAATGAGATGAAGTCGATGAGCTCGAAATCTGGAACTAACGAAAACTTAAACTTTTATTTACAAAAGTCTCCATGATGATTATGATGCTGCTGCTGCTGATGATAATAATAATAATTATAATAATAATAATTATAATAAGTAACATCAGTAACATCTCCAGATAGTGTTTGGATCGCCTGAGGGATCATTGATACCTCGGGCAAAAAAAATTATAATAATAATAATAATAATAATAATAATAATAATAATAATAATAATAATAATAATAATAATAATAATAATAATAATAATAATAATAAGTGATCTGATCTGGTCTAGTGAAAGCAAGCCTAAACAGCACACGTAAATAGCTCACTCTTAAATTGACTGCACAGTGCATGTATTTCATACTAAAGGAAGTCTTCCTTCGTCTTTGTAGTAGTTAAATTTATTTCGCATTCATTTCAACGCTGAAACAATAAATGATTACGAAATCTTATTGTAGAGCTTTCAAAGTAGTACCACCCTGCATCACCGGCCACCAGAGGGAGATATTCAATAATCATGACGTCGACAAGACACCGTGCAACTCCGTGTCATCAATATGTAGGCAATGATTGTGTTACCTTGTTACCTTGTGCTGTCAGTTCGTAGAACCCTGGCGACCGTCATGATCAAGTTCCTCCATTTTCTTCTGTCCGCCATCGCATCTCTCAGTTCTGTTAAATTCATTCTAGTTATTTCATGTATCTCGTCCATCCACTTTATCCTTGGTCGTCCTTGTTTTCTCCTTCCCTCTCCATATGCTAACATCATTTCCTTTTCCAGTCCGTCTGACCGCATGATATGTCCAAAGAACCTCAACTTTGCTCTTAGCACTGTTTGTTGAAGTGTCTCTTCTTTCTCAATTCCTATATCTCTGCGCACCCATTCGTTAGTCTTTTTCTCCGTCCATGAAATTCTCTGCATTTTCCTCCATATCCACATTTCGCATGCGTTAATCTTTTTTCTCGTTTTCTTAGTCAATGTCCATGTCTCACTGCCATATGTTACTGTTGGTATGATTAGAGCTTTCATCAATCTTTTTTTTGTGTCTATACTGACATGTTTGTCCTTCCATATTTTTTCCAGACCATTCATTGCAGCTTGTGTACAACGATTGTGTACAACGAGAAAATGTACCTAAATGAACTAAATTAAGAAGGAGTAATTAATATGTAATAAAAATGCAATAAGGTGTAAGGCCTATATATGCGAGTTATATTTATTCGTTGTTTAGTTATTCGATAATACTGTTTAGGGTTGCCACCCGTCCCGACTTTGTCGGGACAGTCCCGATTTCGAGGGAAATGTCCCGTGTCCCGACTTGACCTAGTCGGGACAGCCAAATGTCCCGACTTTCAGATGTGTGACCAAACTAACAAAATGTCAAAATGTTTGTGACTTAAAACACAATACCCGTATTAACTACTGCTAATTGTTCTTCGATTAGTGACGGATATGATATCTTTACAACGAGTTTACTTACTTTCGAACAGTTTTCGAGCAGTTTTGTCTTTTAAATGAGCTGTAAAAGCAAAAAAAAAAGGTCATCCGGAAAAATTGCATGATCGTAACTCGTGAGCATCGATGTCGATGATTACGAGAAAGTTGCGTCCCGACTTCCTAGTTCGAAAAGGTGGCAACCCTAATACTGTTTGTTTTAAATTCTTTAAAGACGACCATGGAGTAAAAAAACACCTGTTGACTACAATTTCACTTGAATCGATCATTGATTGGTGCATTCTTCGTTTTATTAAGACTGTATAGGAATCATTGTAAAGGGCAGATTGAAGAAATTCTGTCTTGGACTTCATAGGAAGAATGCCGAAGAAACAACGAATTCCATGGAACGAATCTATTGAAATAAAGGCCTAGGTTCCAGTGCGTGCGGATCAAATTTGTTTATTTTCATTTTTCAGTGAATTAACAACTGCTTGCCACGTGTGTCTATATGTATGCTTGAATATCTTATTGCATTTTTAGGCCCTTAACAACTTCTCGCAGGCCTTCATAACTTCCAACGGGCCCGGAAACATGGCTGTTATAGCCTATCAGATCGTGCAAGTGGAATTTTAGATTTTCATATACAACAGTTGCATGCATCTACGCGTAGCCTAGGCCTATATATCATTATTATCAACTGATAAGTCACAATTTAGGCTGTAATAATGGGGCTTCTCTGTGTATTTTTATGCACGACGAATCTCATAATCAAGGCCGTAGCCAGGATTTTGTTTCGGGGGGTGTTTACTCGTTCTTGAACAAGCCGACAAGCAACCAAGTCAACCGTCTATAAGGGGTTTGGAGTCGCTGTGAGCTCTCAAAGCACTGTAGAGCTGCATCATCTAACTTCACAAGAGTGCTCTTAGTTCTTACACCGTTTATGTTAGTAAATACAATATTTATATTAAACATTAAGTTTTTTATTTAATTTCGGGGGGTGTTTAAACACCCAAAACACCCCCCTAAATACGGCCTTGCCCATAATACAATACAATACAGCTGACTTTTATTATTGTCCTCCAAATTAGTTCAGCAGTTCACACTGCACACGCCACCAAACGACGGAATATGTAGTAACGCGATGAATATGATTTTAAGTGGAGCACTTGATAATGGTCTCGGTACAGAATCAGCGAATTTTACATTGGAACACGAACTCGATTCTGTTGTCTGCACAACGTCAGCCAGTGATAAGCACACGCCCAAACAGGTGCAGCACGCTAAACAAACTGTCGGCTGAAATTAGTAAAAATAAGCAAAACATCGGATCATACACGATCACCTACTGGGACTACAAGATTGATCTTCACCAAAATCAATATTCTTCACTGATTGAGATATATATAGCCTAGAGGAGTTCGTGAAAAAGTTGTGAACAAGTCGCGAAAATTACGGTAATAAAATGATTGTAATCAAAGGGGTACAGGCAAGGCCGTAGCCAGGATTTTGTTTCGGGGGTGTTTACTTGTTCTTGAACAGGCCGACAAAAAATTAAGCAACCAAGTCAACCGTCTATAAGGGGTTTGGAGGAGCGCCGTGAGCTCTCAAAGCACTGTAGAGCTGCAAATGAGTGCTCTTAACACCGTATATGTAGATATTTATATTATACATTATTTAATTTCGGGGGGTGTTTAAACACCCAAAACATTAAATACGGCCTTGGGTACAGACCTATATAGTGTCGTAATTCGACATATCTCCAGCGCCCTAAAAAACGAAGTCGGCGAAACCAATTTCTCGCATGCGCCCAGTCAGAGCAAAATTTATTTGCCGATTGGGTTAGAATCGGTTTCAGGTCAAGTTCTAAAGGACCATGCATGCAGAATGCAGTCAAACGACATACGACTAAGGTGGATGGCGTTTAGAATTGAAAGGGCGAGAGAGGTAAAGGAAGAAGAGGACGACGTGCTGGACCGAAAACTTGGCAGCTAAGACCTGGTAATAAAATTTTTGCTTATTGTTAAGAAACCAAGGTTAATTAAATCTTTCGACAAACCCTGAATTCTACTTACGGCCCTGAATCAGGTGATCTGAAAAAATATGACTTTTGTTGTTCCATATGAAAGTCATGAATTATGAGGTTCGTACGCTGGATATTAAACTGTCCACCAGTTGCTTACAGCAATGAGTAAACATTAAGCCTACATAGGCCTATATCGCAATTGCTGAAAAAGAGAGCCATGTTGACAACGCTTATTAGAAGACAGCGTCATGTATTTGTTCAGATGCGTGCGTATAAAATATATTGGATTGGCTGAACCCAAGTGAACTAAAGACACGTGGATCTATACAACCGCAGCCATGTAAGCCTACAATGGAACCATAACTGGCCATCAGTTGCCACCATTGACAACCCAACGAAAATGGATGTGTGGTAGTCGTTGCTCTACAAAACCATGCTTACGTGAAAAATTCCCCAGAGTAAGCGGCCTGCTGCTATTCGCTGAGGAAATACGGGCTGGCCGCCGTTTCAATTTCGTTGGGCGTTTTCATTTTCGTTAGAGACACACGATGAAGGTACAGTACATAGCAGAACTCGCTGCGCTAATGATTGTCATCACATTTGCGTGGAAAAGCTATCCAGGTACGAACGATTGAACCAATCTTCGTACATTTCAACTCTGAAATATTTCTCGATGTTTTTTACGATATTAGTTCTAAAACTGTAGATGATTTCGCATCGAACAGACGAAAGACAGCGACATAGATTTGGTAAGGCCGATCCAGTATCATTAGGCCGTTCTAATTTTAGCACACTTTGACTTTCGCTTTCACATCCGCCTAGGATAACCTGTTTATAGCAGTGCTTTTTTTCAGCCGGAACGGTCCGGAACGCCGTTCCGGGACCTTTTTCAGCTATTAAAAGATAATTTAGCTAATTTAAATTTTTCATTAAATTTTTGTAAATTATTTAGATATATTTATTTAATCTAAGTGCTTTCAGTATTTATTGATATTGATATGAAATAGAAATATTACCATAAAATATGCCACTAATAATTGCTCTGAATTTGTTGAGTTCCGGAACCTTTTTTTCTAGAAAAAAAGCACTGGTTTATAGTATAATCTATTATAATATGTTACTATAATATGTAAACCTTCACTTATGCAACATTGATTATAACTGAAATTTGTCTATGAAGCGTTAGGAAAATCTATGATTATGATGCTATAATTGTGTTCAAATAAGTAAGTAGGCCTAACTAAAGATGTAGCTTTTTTATTGTCTGCGCACATTGCATAGAATGATTAAGCTTACACATAGGCCTAAATTATATTGAATTACACTTTGAAATTGACAGGCCGTTCGGCTCAAATGGAAGCCATCCAAGTCAGTCACCTAAAACTTGAAACTGAAGACGTTATTTCATCCCCTCAAACGGCTGAGAAGAGTGACTCTGGTAAACTATGTTCTTATCAGTCTATTATTTGTTATTGATGACGTTTCAAACCTTTAGCAACTAAAACTATACTCGTAATGTAAGTATGCCTATATACTTGAGAATACTGAAGCGCTACTTAAAGTTAAGAGCACCGATAGCGCTGCATAAAGTCTAATGGGTTGTCCTGAGATTCCGTATGAAGAAGAAACTCAGGTTGTTAGGAGCTCAACATAGCGCCTCCACAGAATTATAATGCTCTATCATAATTATATTTAGACGAAACCGAGAAAAACCACTTCAAAGTTTGGTCGCTGTTTTAGGCTGTTTTAGGCCAAGAATTCTAAACTGGATTGTTTTGCATGATAAAATTATCATTTTTATGTACCTGCTAGTGACTTTTTTTTAAAAAGAAAATGTTACTTTGATAAACAGAAGTAAAAAATATCGAAAATGAAAAAAATTCAAAAACGCATGATACAGCTATGATTTCCAACGGATAGAGTCTGTGCCGGATTAACGCATAAGCAAAATAAGCCATGGCTTAGGGCCCCGGATGTTTTGGAGGCCCCTAAAATCTGGAGAAATTAAATCAAATTGTTGTAGCAAATTCCTAATTTTGGTATAATTTTAAATAATTCAGCGTTACCCTGAAAATTTTTTAGCGCCAGCAAGTTTTAGTTACTACTTACTTACTGAATACTGACCATAGTAATGTAACGTAACTGTTGCAGTCTCACATTCACAGTCTGCATAGGCGCCCCCTAGCGACCGACGGCATACGTCAAAGGCTCAAAGCCGAAACAGTTACTCTAGTATATCCATCGACGTATATTGGGTCTATCCCACTCTGTGTCGACCATATTGACGTTGATTGACACTTTTTTTGACATGGTGATCTGGCGGCGGACGCAATAGGGTAAAAATTCTGAAATTACTTACTTTTTTGAATAGCGGAACATATTAACATTATGATATTTGAACGGTCAGTGACATTTATAAACAATGAAGCGGTCATATCAGGTGTGGATATGAAAAAAAGAAGAAAAAAACAACTTCTAAAAGAAAAAGAAGGACATGATGGACGTCTCTATAAGACTACATGGTTTTTTCAAGCCCTGCCTACATGTATATAAGCTGCCTTTGCGAGCACCAAACAGCGCAATAAGTGCAACCGCAACCGCTGCTACTGCTAGTGATGACTTAGATTTGGTACGACTCCCTGACGTTGAATATAGGAGAATGAACTCAAGAAAAATATTCCTAAGAAGACAAATTAATGATGGACAAGCTGAAGACGCAGATTTGAGCCCAAGGGATAAATTTCGAGTTTAGACATTTAATGCCTATCACTGACGAACTTGCAAAAAGAGCCACAGTGTACACAAATATCGCAGATAAGTTTTCGTTTCTCATTTATTTGGAGTTACCAGGTAGGCCTACCAAATGAAACACGCGATGAGCAGGCTCAACGTTTAATTGAATCATATCCAGAGGATTTTGACACTACCTTCGTAAATGAACTTGACCAATTCCATTGTTATGTCAAGAGGCGCAAAACAAATATCAAAAGCGTGGTTAACACCGTGCAGCAGGTTTACCCCCAAGCAAGAGACCCCACCATAAAGACTTATATGATGTTATTTTCGAAGACGGTCTTCAATTAGTTTTCCTAAATGTTGAAATAGCACTACGTATTTTTTTGAGTTTGATGGTCACAAACTGTTCGGGAGTGCGATCCTTTTCTCAGCTAAAACGAATAAAAAATGATTTAAGATCTACCATGCTCCAGAAAAAGCTAAGTTCACTTAGCCTGATGTGCATCGAATCAGATGTCCTTAGGCAAAATACAGTTTGATGATATTGTTGAAGAATTTGCCAGGCAGAAATCAAGGAAGATGTTTTTTTAAGTTTTTGTTTGATAATTGTAATTGTTCTCATTTCACAAAGAAATTACTCTATTAGCTCGTAAATTAGTCTATTCAATATCATGTACGATTAGAACTTTGTGTTCAGATAGGCTACACGTAATAGGGGCAACTAACTTTGCTTTGGGGTTAGGGCCCCCGTATGTCTCTTGGCTTAGGGCCCCCGGAAGTCTTAATCTGGCCCTGGATAGAGTAAACGTAGGCGTAGTTGTAATAATGCTCTAACTTATGTTAAACATAAAGTAATGTATCCTAAATCGCGTCCTGCATGCATGAGTATGATATTGCTATATCATACATAAAAATAAATGATAGAGCATTTTACTAGTTATAACTAGTCAGTAAAATTTTGCTGTAGCCTAGCATTACGAAAGCAGCTTTGTGATTGGATGTAATATTATGATACAGCAATATAATACCAACTAGGTTTAGAAAATATACGGCTTCATAAGATAGATCATTTAAATATTGCCTTATACTTATAGCTATAAAACGGCTGCTTACACCTCCTAGCCTTTTTGTCCAATGATAGAGCAAACGTTACACTGACGAAATTGATCCCAAACTCAATTTTTGAAAAAAAATCATGATAGAGCATTATAATTCTCAGAGTGCAGATGCTCTACGCGCAGAGCATCTGCACTCAATTTCGGCGAAACATTCCTTCTGGGGAAAGTTCGCTCTCACTCCCCAATATAGGCCAAGGAATGCCTTGCAGAAAACGTGTCGATTTGCAGAATCTCACCTCAGCCCGAAGACTAGAATACTTAAATGGCGTGGCACCCATTCAAACGGTTAGCGGTGGTGAAGGATCTCACGCGATGAATTCATCTGAAAACTAGGGCCGAGACCATACGGTCGCTATGGAAAAACATAATTTTTAACCGATTTTTGTAACACATTATTCGCCAGATGGTGCCAACTTTACCATCAACTGAAAACAGCTGGATCACGTAGGCCTATGCCAATGAGGCAATTATTAGGCCCATAGGCTAAAATGTACCTCCCAATGAAGACCTGTCAAATCTAATGTTAACATGTGTGTACTCAATATCAAAACACATAATGTGTGATCTTTGAGTCCTGTAACTGAGCTTTTACGATTTGGGCATGCATGCCGGAGGGCCCGGAGGCTACTGCTCAATCTAAAAGTTTTACTTATGTCGGCCCTCTAGTTGGAACCATCTTCCGCAAGAACTGTGGCTTCAGCTCTTCAGCCTTTCTCTGCTCCTGTTTCAGAAGCGAAACGCCTGAAGTCCATTAAATTGCTAGTGATAGTGACTTCAGTCGGGAGCACCTCTGAATCGCTGAGTGGCACTTTATAAATGGTTTATTACAATTACAATTAAAATTTTAAAAAGTGAGATTGACGGGGTCTGCCACTCGCGTATACTGGTGGCAAGGAACACCTTGTTTTACCAGTTTCGGTCCGCTTGAGGCCACTTCATAGCATGTCTGAAATACACGGTGACTTTTTCAGTTCCCGAGGCTTTAAAACCAGTCCTAATTTCAAACCGAAATTGATCCCAACAAATTTTGGTCCTTTACATTTTTTAAGCCGATTTTTGCACGGTTTCACGTGGTTGAAATAATAATTTGCATGATGAGTTGATGACCCTTTTAAAAGTAATCCATTGTTTTCTATCGGCTTTTTCCATTTCTGTTACTTCTTAATCGTTGCGCCAATTCTTTCTCAACTTCCTCTGTCCTTTGTCCCACTTGGGATCAAAGATACATCGGTGTAACGTAACAAAATCTAACATGTTTCAGCTTTCGTGGCATTCATTGTCTTCTTTATCCTGTGTGTGGTATGTGTGGCCGCATTTGTCGTGTGGAGAAGGTTAGTAGGCAAATTCTGTTTATTAACTCTATGGCACGTATATAGCTTGGTTATAGGCTAAACATAGCCTATATATCACCAAAGTGCGGATATGCAATTGGTTGAATAAAGAATATACTTACTTACTTACTTAATTACTTATATAAGACAGGGACCCCTGCCCCGTAGTCAGATTCTACGACGAAATAGGGAAACGACATGTACACTTTGAGCTAATTTGTATGAATTAACCCAATAAACCAGTTTCAAAGTAAAATACTTGTACATCATCATCATCATATATTCGTTTAATGTGTTAACAACAGACATAACGCTGTAGGTGTACATAGAAAATAAAATACATCTAGATATTAATAGTATGAATTAATAATAGCTTAGTATTAAGTATTGGTGACCCGAGCTGGAGGGGCCTTGATCCCTTCTGGGTTTTCCACTTGTGCCTAGAACAATCTGCATTTGGATAAATGATGTTACTCTGTACATGTTGTATCGTGGACGAATAAACAGAATTGATTGATTAATTCATTCATTCTTTGAACAGATGGCACCAGAGTGCAATTTGCAAGAAATGTCAACTCCTAACTTTTTCCATTCAAGATTTATTTTCTCCAGCTCATGAGTCATACTTTCAGCAAACAGTTAATTAATATTATGTACTTAATGTAACGTAGGGCCCAATTCATTTTATGCAAGGCAGATAATCAACAAATATCTATAAAATGGTGAAATTTATATTAAATTTAACTTTAATTAAGCTTATTGTATGTCTTCGAAACTGTAGTCAAACTCGAAAACGCTTGAAGTTGCCGAAGTGCATGGACACCTGTAAAAGCGAAATGTAAGAAACAGTTCTCTTAGAATGTTTAATTTGTGATCGTAGTTCATAAATTCGACTTACTAAAGCGCTAATTAAAGCTAAGCGCAGAACATTAATTTGCTATGACGCATGTCCCATGTTATGTTCAGACATAGGCCTATATATATAGCAACGTTATATCTATAACGAATGAATCTCGTGTAACAAGACTCTCTCAAGGGCTTCGCACGTCCTAAACATGGTCCAATGTAATACCATGTATGGGGCATGTGAGGTAGGATATGGGGATGCCGACATATGGGTTTCCTTTGTGCTGCTTGCACACGACGTTGCTATTGGGTACAAAACTGATGGGGCTTTCCTTTATAATTATGATTTAGTTGTGCATGTCTGTATATATAATATACATCATTTGCTGCTATAATATAGTCCTTTTCAAATAATTATGCATAATTATAATACGTGCTTTTGATACAACGCATGTTGGTTTGTTAATTATAACCAAAGTATTATAGGTGCAAATGCAGGCTACTCACTTACTTTATTTCTGGACTGTGTGTCCAAAAAATATATTCACCATGCAGTTTCTGTAGTTCAAACTATTTGACTTGTAGGCCTACACGGATTCTGTTTTGTGGAAAATATAGAAAATTAGCTTCTTATTCTGACGATGAAGAAAACCTCGGAGGTAGGGTATTTTCTCCTCATGTACAGTAATTTGAAACTGATTTGACTCATTTTATGTAATTAAGCAATTAGTAATTAAGTACATGAGCAACTAAAGTAATTTTAGTAAGTGATTCAAATTATTTAATTAAGTAATTAAACAAACGAAGTAAGTGGCCTAAATTTTAATAAGTAATTCGAGTAAGAAAAGTGAGTCAGTAACAAGTGCGTTAAGTAGGTAGGAAAGCAAGTGAGAAATCGAAAATGTACCTCATCAAGCCACGTTGTGAAAGATTATGCTTTCAGTGTTTACTACTGAAATGCATTTTGTAGGGTGACAGCATGGTTCTTTGTCATTACCATGGCTAGATACCTGCCGAGATGGATCGTATTATGTTATTTTAATAATAATTATATCAGTAATCTATAGAGTCAATCTGCTCGCCATGGCAGTTTCAAAGGACTCCATCCCTTGTGGCACACACAGTCCTGGAGTAGGCCTATAGAGGGAAGGGTAACGCAAACTGCGGCCATGTGTAGTCAAGAGGAGGGAGGGAGTCAAAGAAAGCTCTTTGTGGACGACCATGAATAAAGGTTAGCATCGCTAACTTACATTTCGAAGCAAATTTCTGCCCTCTGCAGTGACAATAGATGTAACACGAATTGTCGTTGTGGGAACAATATTGACCAAAAACCACCATAATTAAAGGCTTATACATTACAGTGTATCGTTTTACATTTCTATTGCAGGTTCATTCAGGCCAGACAATGATATTTTAATAGCATCTCAACATTCAGTGAGATTGGTAAAAATGAAACAATGTATTTCGTGGCTCTATCGACCAATTTCCATAATTTGGTCGAAATATTCCGTACAAAAGGCACGAAGAGTACGACCACGTGGGCTTGACAATCTTGGAAACACCTGTTACTTCAATTCCGTAATGCAGACCCTCGCAAATACATACATACTTCAAACCAGTATTCATGAAAACCAACACAGCGGTGAGTTTAGCAGGCACTTTGAGGGATTTTGCAAATGGGCGAGCGGCAGAAGGTCAGGATCGAATTCAAGCTGCTATTTTCAGAGTTTTCTCTGTACCATGATTAAACAATATGAAGAACTGCCAGAAATGCACGGAATGTTTTCCAGCAGAGCTCGGAGATTTTCTGACTATGGGCAACACGACAGTCACGAATGTCTTCGACACTTACTGGACGAGCTTCGAAAGGATGAGAGAGACTTTAGAAAGAAATCTCTGATTTTGTCGTATGACGAAAGGAAAAGTCTGACAGTTGTCGATAAAGTTTTCGGTGGCCATTTCATAACAGTCTACATTTGCAAGGAGTGCGGTTCACCTTACCATCTATTCGAACCGTTTTTAGACATCTCACTTCCTATCTGCCTTGGATCCATCAATTCTGACCAGATGGAGGGGGAAAACGCAAGTGCTCGATGGCCGCAACAGAATCTGCAGGAATACACCAAAGCTGCTGCTAAGATAATGAAGCGCCTATCAGATCGCACATTAGATGAACACCAATTCCCAAAGTTACAGTACTCAATAAACGATTGTATCTGGTATTTTACTAGAACTGAGCACATACAAGATGAATACCTCTGCAACCCCTGCTACTCGAAGCATGCCGAGAATGTCAGTATAGCTGAGCGATTGACATCAGCAACCAAACAGACGCTGATCTTCAACCCACCTGCGGTTCTCACGATTCACCTGAAGAGATTCGAACTGAAGCCGGGAAGATCAGAAAAACGTAATGATCGGATCAGATATGATGAACTGTTAGACATCGCACCATATTGCAGTGCATACTGTCTGCGCAATGATCCTCAAGAGCAGAATATCTGGTATTCCCTCTACGGAGTCGTTGTGCACTCAGGCTCACTTGAGTTTGGCCACTACTTCGCCTACATAAAGGTCAGGCACGATGAACCAGACATCAGGAAATTCCTTCAGCAGGAATACTTCGACCGTGATAAAACAAAAGATGAATTGTTAGAAATGATGGAAGAGATGCAGCGTAAACAGGTTAGAGGATCAGATTCTCGTTTGGACGCCAAACCAAACGAAGGAATTTGGTTCTGCATGAACGATAATTGTGTTTCTGAAGTTACCGTTGACGAAGTTCTCAACCAAGAGGCGTATCTTCTCCTTTATGAGAGAATCTGAACACGAACAAATTAACAAGTGGAAAATAGTTGTGCATTTACAATGGGCTTACAAATATTTTATGTCTGTATAAAGGAGCTTTTTGGTTGCGGGACCTAATTTTTACAATCTAGCTGATTATTTTCGCATGTAAATTCACTCTCAACATAAGATTTATCTTTCTAGCTGGCACATCCATCATATGATCACTCGTCGTTTCTATAAACTGGTTCTCTAGAATTAACCTGAAGACGTTGACTACGGCTTGGTTTTTGCGCTCCATTAATTGATGTCACTTCAATTAGATACTGGTTTCATAGAAGTTTCTATTAACCAGTGTCCAGAGAAAGTATTCCCCACAGAGTTACACAAAAACGTCCACGTCATTCATTGTCACATAGGCCTATACACAGACAGAGACCAGTACACTGTGGAGCAGCTTTCATACATTGTCACTTTTCCCTACAGCCCTTCTCGCAGTCACACCCGAGCAGTGCACGTTAGGCATGAGACGCTTCGGGAAGTGTTGTCCACTTTATTTCCTAGCCTCCTTCGATCGTTTGCAGCCACGCCATTCACCAGGACATGGTAGTTTGGGAACAGCTATGAACAACTGTGCCCAAACATGACCTGCCTGGTAGGCAGCTCTTTTTGTGTGTTCCACAAGTGCAGCTTGAGTCCGTGGAAGGCCATCTGCTGGTCTGCCTTTCTGTGAGAACAGTTACTTCCGTGCCTCATTCACCTTCTCGTCACTGCTCGCACGGTCGTATACAGAAGAATTACAAAGTGCTCCAGTACATCGAGCTGACCATCAACAAAGCTGGGAGTTGATGATAAGGTGCAGTAGCTAGGCTAGGGTGACGTTATTGAATGTCTTCCAAATGTCCCACACAGTTCTTTTTCCACAGCCAGTAAAGGATGATACTGTGTTACATCTACTTAATCATAAACGCATGCAAGAAGGGCAAGACTACGCACTTCTCTGGGCTGAGAGCACGTGCCATCTCATGGGTTGGTAGGCATCTGAAGAAGGTTTTGCCTAACCAACCCACAGTTCGTCAATGCTGAGCTGCTGAACTGCTGCTATGGCCAACACCAACACGTCAACTGTGCATATCATCACTTTATGATAGCCATGCATGTTTGAAAGCATCGGAGACATGCAGGAAAATCCTTGTATCTGCTTCCTCCTGAGTACATGGAGCAAGTCCATTTGTGTCCCTTGGCTGAGTACAGAGCATCCCCTTGTGGTATGTGGTCATGATCTCTCTGTCTATTTCTATTTCAAGTATTTCTATTTGCAGACTCAAGAAATAAAACAACTCTGACTTGTTTTCACTGTTCCTCGGAAATTCCTGCCAGTTTCTAGGTAGAGCATTAGAAGATTCAATATGCCGGTGGATTCCCTTACCCCTCACACTGCATGTGTATGTCAGTATAACAGCATCAACAGTAGGTACACCCAGTGAAGGGCCTGTGTGAATATCTGCTATGGTATCATCTATTGAAGTGGGAACCAGCTCTTCTCGACAGCTGGAGACTTTGTCTGACTTTGTTCCTAGCCGCAATTTGCCCATATTCGAGAGTGATGGACTGATGGTGGGCATGCCTGATTCTCATGTGGAAAGAATTCATCCAGGTCTCCTTCACGAGTATAACAGGAGATGTACAATCTGGAGTACAGTGAACAGTCACTAACCACAGATGACAAAAGTTTGCTTTACTTGTGACTTGTCCGGCACAAATGGACGTCTGAAGAGAGGTAAATTGTTTCGTTTTATTGGGTCATTGACAGATTGCAATTGGGTAACAAGACGTTCGTTGACAAATGTTTCATACTACTGGTGTCCAGTTTTCTCAAGGTTTTTCATTGTGTTGATCACTGCTGTATCAGCCAGATCTCTGGTATCCAGGACAACGAGTTCATTGCTGTCATCGATGAATGATTTCCCATCTCCTTGATCACATTGCATACTGATAGCCTTTACCTAGTTGAAAAATTTACCTGTGTTGTTCTTGTCTGCTCATGATGTCGAAGATCAGATCCATTTTCTGGTTTCTTTATCGATGCGTAGAACTCTTCGATCTCTGGTCCAGACACCATCCATCGTACGGTTGTAGGGCTTGTGGGTTCTGTGTGAGGCCTACAGCACATCCGTCTTCCTTCACACAGGTGTTGTTCCGCTCATGGGCTTAGTCTATGGAGAATGCACGCCACGTTTTCTTTATTGTGAAGTTGCCACGTAGAAATTCATGGTACACAGCAGGATAGGTGTTTGCAATTACTTCCATTGGAATCTTTACCCCTAAATATGTATGTTTAGACACCAAGATCACGATTCTAAGTGAACTAGAAGCTGAGATATTGAAAAAGTTATATTTCAGTCGCCATTTTGGAAAATGGTTGCAAATTTCGGGTAGATAAGTGTTTGCAATTAGTTCCGTTGGAATCCTTGCCCCTAAATATGTATGTTTAGACACCAAGATCGCGATTCTAAGTGAAGGAGTAGCTGATATATTGAACAAAATGTATTCTGGTCGGCCATTTTGAAAAATGGCTGCCATTTCCGCTAGAGGGCCGTGTAAATTTGTGTCCCGGGCTTTTTGGACTCGTCTACCGATGTACTATCTGGAACCAAATGGGTGCATTGGTTGCCAGATGTGAAATATGTTTCAGCTCCTGTATCCCACTTAATAGAAGCTGAGATATTAACAAAGTTTTATTTCCGTCGGCCATTTTGGAAAATGGCTGCCAATTTCGTGTAGATAAGTGTTTGCAATTAGTTTTATTGGAATCCTTGGCCCTAAATATGTATGTGTAGACACCAAGATCACGATTCTAAGTGAACTAGAAGCTGAGATATTGAAAAAGTTATATTTCAGTCGCCATTTTGGAAAATGGCTGCCAATTTCGGGTAGATAAGTGTTTGCAATTAGTTCCGTTGGTATCCTTGCCCCTAAATATGTATGTTTAGACACCAAAATCACGATTCTATGCAAAGGAGAAGCGGAGATATTGAACAATATGTATTCTGGTCGGCCATTTTGAAAAATGGCTGCCATTTCCGCTAGAGGGCCGTGAAAATTTACTGCCCGGGCTTGTTCCACCACGCTCGACCGACCGTACTACCTAGTTTACCAAAAGCGCTCTTGTAACTACTGCTACATCTATCGCTTCGTTTTGAACAACGTCATTGCCTATCAAAAGATTAGATCCCTTTTGGCAATTTATCAACCAACCCACAAAGAATAGTTCCAGAAACCAACTCACTTTCCAATTGAATTTCGACCAACGGAACCTTCACCGCTTCCCCAACAATCCCTTGAATTAACCTGTCTTCACCCGTATGGACATAATCGCACGAATTAAGCCCATCCCTGCTGACTATCGACTGTAATGCACCCGAGTCCCTCAGTAGCACTACATGACGCTGCGAACCTTGTCGTCCGTACATCAGTCCATCCTTAACAAAAGGTCTATACTGTTAATTTATCGTTGAATCGCCCGAATGCAAATTCACTAAGCCAACATTATTATCTGCGTAATTTGTGTTCGCTTTAGCCAAATTTCTCTCTCTGAGCTTTTCACAATTTGAAATACTATGCGATCTTGCATGACAATACGCACAAGATAAATGAGTGCCAAACGCACCTGTATAATTCCTTGCTGTATTCTTAGGGCTGCCCCAAGAATGTTGACCTCCGCTTCTCTTCACATTAGCAGTGTCATTTGCCCATCCCTTTTCAAATTTAACTGGAGCTACACTAGCTTTCTTGAAAGGTTTGTACAACAGATCATATTCATCTGCCATACGTGCTGCTTCTGAAAGTGTCGTTACTTTGCGTTCGATTATCCAACGATGTAAATCCGCAGGCAGACAGTTCACAAACTGTTCCAATTTGAAAATTTCCAAAGCCTTATCTAAATCAGACAATGCACCTTCTCCTTCCAGCCAACTCTTAAATGGAATATTCAAACGATATGCAAAATTGGAATAAGTTTCAAGATTTCCTTTCTGCAATTCTCGAAACCTTTTCCTATAGAACTCTGGCACTCTTGAATACGCCGTAAGCAAAGACTTTTTCACAACATCATAGTCCTTACATTGTTCCAGTGAGAGCTCGCCGAAAATTTGTAACGCCTTCCCCGTTAACTTCGTATGAATTAACGACGACCATTTATCTTTTGGAAATTGATGTAGCTCCATAGCTTTTTCAAATGATTGTAAATAATGTTCCAAATTTGTGTCATCAAACCGAGGTACAAATTTCACTGCCGACGCGATATTAAATTTCAACGTATGCCCCGTTCTTTCTGCATTTTCCTCACTCAAACCCTGTGCTCCGTCCTCGAAGTAACCTCCTGTTAATCTTTCAAATGAACCTCCTAATTCCTTCATCTGCAATTGATGCTGTCTCTGTTTTTCTTTCTCTGCCAATTCCATTTGTAACTTTCTCTCATCTGCTTCTATCTGCATTCTCTTAGCCTCGTTTTCCATAGACAACCTTGCTGCCAATGATTCGTTATCTACCCTCAGCTTTCTTTCTAAAATTTCTGCCTCTATCCGTAATTTCCTTTCCATCGCTTCTGCCTCCTCTTTCTTAACCTCCGCTTCCTTTTCAAATCTTCGTAATTCCACTTCTGCTTGTTCTTTCTTAACGTTCGCTTCTAACTGCATTTGCGTTTTCATCTTTTCCAGCTCAAACTTTCTCTCAGTTTCTTTGTCTTCTATGTGCTGTGTCCGTGCAATTTCGTCTTGTTCCTTCTTCAATTTCAATTTTAACATTTTAGCTTGAACCCCCAACTCTGATTTTGGAGAAGAATATGGTGAAGTAACCAATTTCAATAATGCCTTTTGCATCTGCAATTTCGTAAGACCTTTTACGTCTTGCCCAAATTTCTCCAATTCAGCACGTAATTCATCCTGTTTCATTTCCAAAATGTCTTCCGCTTTCAACATCTTCGCCGCCTCCGGTGTCTCCATTTTCAAAATTTCGAAATTTCAAAATTATCTCGAGACACGCCCCTTAATTTCAAAATTTTCTTCTCTGCCTCAAATTTTCTCTTAACGTGGCGAAAATGTTGTATGTACTACCAACAAATGAGAATTTCGAACGTACGAGAAAAAAATCCCGGACGAGCCCCCATATGTTGCGGGTTCCCCCCAGCTATAATAAAGCTCAACTCGTTGTCTATTTTCAAAGGTATAATTCTCAACAAAAAGACAAAATAAAACGATACATTACCGACCCGTAGACAAGGGTGGGAAAACGGTTCGCTCTATTGTAGCAAGACCGCCGACGAAACAAAGTCTTCAACACAGCAACAGGCTGACGACATTACCAAACTCAAGCAACCTTGAGTAACCAAGAAAAGTGGAACTTGCCACGGAAACGAACTTGACTAACATGCGCCCGGAAGATCTCAGACAAGACGAACTGCACAAAGGCCGTATCATCGGAGACTTCGAAGACGCCCCTTACTCTACCTCCTTATATAGGAGAATTTCCCGCTAGAGGTCTCCCCTCAGCTAAGGAAACCACCCAAGCGTATCCCTTGCCCATCCCAGGACTGGTTAAGCCATGGGATCCTAACACCATTCTCAATATTATTGAACACTTTTTATCACCAAAAATTAGCGAGAGCCCGACTTCGATCAACCCTTTGTTGTGTTTGACTCGACGAGATCCACATCTGAGAAATGTAGTGACACCAAATAAAAGGTTGTTCAAGGTCATTTCAAGGTGATAAAAATTTTAATCTAGCAAAAATCAGAGGAAATGGCAAGACCTCGACCATGTTTATTGAAATCGGCTACTTATTTCTTGTCAAGAAAAGGGTTATCTATGGTAAGAGACAAGGCTTAATCAAGGTTACTTCAAGGTCAAAGGTCAAAATCAAGGAAAAATGACCATAACACAGAATCACCCAAATAAAATAGCATTCAGCTGAATTGTGCCCATTTTCTCTTGATTTTGACCTTAAAATGACCGTTGATTATTATCCTTTTAGTAACATGTCTTCTCGAATGTAGTCGATATCGGCCCGAGCAAGCAGTTAAAAGAATCATCCAAATAGAACAATATTTGGCTGTGTTATGGCCATTTTGCTTTGCTTTTAACCATTTTGGTTTTGAAATAATAGGAATGTGTTAGCCTTTTAGTACTATTCCTTTCAATTATAGGCCTAGTCTTTATCGACCCGAGCAAACAGGTAAAGGAATCACTCAAACAGTTTATGGTCATTTCCACAGATTTTCCTCTGAGATTGACCTTTTGATATTCAAATAACCTTGGATTGTCTAACAACTAGTAGCCTTGTTTCTTGCTACAGGTAGCCGTTATCAAGACGAGAAACATATTAAGAAATAATTAGCCGATTTCAGCAATAATATTGTTCTGGCCATTTTTCTCTGAATTTTGCTAGATTTCATTTTCACTGACTTTGAGATCATCTTGAATGACCCAGAATTTAGTATCAATATTTGTCAAATGTAAATCTCGACATGACAAACAGAACAAAAAAGTTCATCCGAATTCGTTCATTTGTTGTCATAGGCCTACAAAGAGTAAATTGTTCCAAGTCCTGAGGTTGCGTGCTACAGTCCTGGTAATTGAAGGGGTCGCTGAAATACTCGCTATAATATGAAAATAGATGTATATTTGGACATTGTTACCGAATAAAACTCTTGCAACAGAAGAAGTAATACTTTCCAAAATTATTGCAACATCAATATCAGTTGCCTTTAATCGCCGGCGAAACTGAGAACATAAAAAAGCAACAAACTCTTATTTTGCCTCCTAGCAGAACCAAAAAGAACTTTCAAGAAGAGAATTGGAGTTGCAGATTGTGTTAAGATGACCATAACCATTAGCTAGTCCTATTAAAGAGAGCGTATGTAAAATGAAAATTACTTATTTACTTTCACCACTGAAGGGGCATAGTCCTTTGTGGTAGTAGATTCGTAGTAACTCTGCAGTTACATGGATTCAATTGGTTATTATGCATGAGTTCAAAGAAGCGATCTGTGAAAAGACTTACTTTGAAGATATTCCTGTAAGCTTCCTCCGTTGCAAAGCTGAAAAAGACAAAGATTAATCCTTGACAACATAATGTGTTACACAAGTTCGTCTCATGTGGTCATGTGGAGAACTACGTAGAGCCGTTGTTGTGACCTAATGAATGAGAAAGAGACGGTTGAGTATATACACGGTGATTCAATAAAAAAAAGTAAGCCAAACTTTATAAACAAAATATTAAAACTTGAACTATATTTTATTAATAATATTTTCAAAATAAAAATATGCACATACTTATTTTTTCATTTTAATTACTTCCGGTTTATATTTCCTACTCAAAAATGCAGACGATAATACAATTGAAAACATAAACAAGAAACTATCAATTTCCGAAAAAAATGCCTTTTAGTAAAGAAGATTTACACATGATAAAAGGTTTGAGGGAATCCAAGAATTACAGCAGCCGTCAATTTCTACAAGAGTTTCCAGAAAACACTGGACCAGAAGCGGATTAGATAAATTGCTTCGAAAAATTAGGGTAACAGGGTCAGTCGACCACGTCATTGGTAGTGGCAGATGAAGGTCATCGCGCACTGAAGAAAACGTTGCCCAATGGCGCCAGCGCCTCCAGGCTTACGTGCAAGCAGAAGGAGGACATTTTGAACATCTTCTTAAATTAAATAATCAAGCCATACTACTGATAGTTTCTTCACAATATTTTAAATACTGTTTTCATGCTAGAAGTACTTATATGAAATACAAAGTTTGGCTTACTTTTCATTGAATCACGGTGTAACGTGAAAAAATCTTTACCTATGGGATCTTAAACGTTTCTGTTTGAATTAAAGCTGTGGCACTGGCCTGATATCGAACCAATTCTAGACAGCGCAGCATCTGCCGAGCCACTGTTGTCCACATACGTTTCTCTAGCCTAGCTGTTGTTATGTTAAGGTTAACACCAGTTTCAGAGCCGCATGGGAAGCGGTAACAGTTCAGCATTGTCATCATCATCATCATCATCATCATCATCATCATCATCATCATCATCATCATCATCATCATCATCATCATCATCATCATTTTACAAAAATGAAGCCGACTTCTCCCCGCAGAGTCGGATTTAAGACAATACTAACTAGTTAACAAACGAAGTTTTTAATATTCCATGAGGTATCACGACAATTATTATTTACGTCCATACTCCATAGGTGAATGCTAGTCCAACATTATCGTAATCGTAATCGTAATCTCCAAACTTCTAAATCGTCACTCGAATGCCAAGTGCATGGCACCAACTTATTCACGAACGCTGCATCCAGT
>JACEVL010000332.1:682500-972500 GCA_020284085.1 Aporrectodea caliginosa | reverse complement strand
AGTTCTTAACATCACCCGGGTTTATTGCCGGCTCATTCCCCATTACCGCGGTATTACCGCGAGAGTAAACCCCATTACCGCGGTATTACCGCAATTGTTGTCCCCATTACCGCGGTATTACCGCAATTGTTGTCCCTATTACCGCGGGATTTACCGCGGTTACCGCGGTTTACCCGCGGGGAAATTCCCCATGTCACTCTCTAATGTAGATGAGGCAGTCATCCAAGTTTCTGTAGAGACGATGAGGTCTGGAGGGCACCAACAGGAGACAAGATTCCGGAGAATGGTGGATTTTTTAGGATTTGGCCATATTTACAGCAAGCTGAAACAGACGTGTCTGAAGCTTATATTTGAAATGCTGTCAAAGAACTGATAACGCAGAGATTGGACACCAAATAATATGTTATAAAGTCTTACTTAAGGAATTTATTAGCATGTAACTGTGCACGAGGATCAGAAACTGAGCTTCTGTACCAGTATGTAATCGACTAAAACAAAGATACGACTTTCTAAGCTTAGGCCTACATAGATGTAGCTTATGTACTTTTGTTCTAAATCAAATATTAATGAAAAAACCGAGTGACAAATAATAATGTGATTAGAGCGTACCGTTTTATTATATCCTTTGTAGACTTTGCCAAATGCACCTCGTCCTATTTCATCCTCTTCACCGTATTCATAATCTCCAACGGTCTTCATTTTGTCACGTATAGGCTCTTGTACAATGTGTATTGTCACTTGTCAGTTACAATGCCACTGCATTCAAAGTCGTATTTCAATACCTCACTGAGCGGAGTGGAGAGGACAGGAAGTTCGAATTGGCCCTTCTATCATGCTCCTGCGCCGAGTTATTTTGGTCTTGAGAGATGATCTCAGAGAACAGATCAGATGCACCTCTATCGAAGAAATGAAATAATAAAAAAATGGTGATGATGATGACGATAATAAAAGTAGTAGTAGTAGTAGTAGTAGTAGTAGTAGTAGTAGTAGTAGTAGTAGTAGTAGTAGCAGCAGCAGCAGCAGCAGCAGCAGCAGCAGCAGCAGCAGCAGCAGCAGCAGTAGCAGCAGCAGCAGCAGCAGCAGCAGCAGTAGTAATAATAATAATAATAATAATTATTATTATTATAATAATAATAATAATAATAATAATAATAATAATAATAATAATAATAATAATAATAATAATAATAATAATAATAATAATAATAATAATAATAATAATAATAATAATAATAATAATAATAATAATAATAATAATAATAATAATAATAATAATAATAATAATAATAATAATAGGCACGTTTTTGGACTTCAGTGGGGATGAGGCTTGTTAGTTCCAGAATGGTTTTACTCTTCAGTTAGTTTCTAAGAACCTGAGGGATCATATATACCTCGGGTAAAAATAATAATAATAATAATATAAATAATAATAATAATAATAATAATAATAATAATAATAATAACCGCAGGAGACAGCACGCTTGTTTCAGCGTCTTTCTATTTGCACGCAGCGGTTTAATGCTGTTGCATTTCGAAGCACCTTTATGCAATTGACCGGTGAGGATGACCGCTAACTCCAGAACGAAAACGCTCTTCATATAGTTTCTAAAGCCTGAGGGATCATATATACCTCGGGCAAAAAAAAAAAATAATAATAATAATAATAATAATAATAGTAATAATAATAATAATAATAATAATAATAATAACCTTACAAAGTGTTGAGGCTTACCTTCGATTTAGTTGGCTACGGGCATTAAACATCAGCTAACTTGAACCAGCTTCAACGATAATCGCCGCACCCAGGCCTGTCATACTACTCAGCTGACCCACAATATTGTTAAATTCGCCTTTAAAAAGCGCTATTTTGGACCTATGATTCACAATGATTGGTAGGCTATCGTACACTGCATCTGGTTTGCATAAAAGAATATTATATAAATGATTTAAAACATCCTAATCGCTTTGCATTTACACTAGGCATAATTTTATGCTTTGGCCTAATACTAAGTCGAAGGTAGGCCTATGCGAAATCGTTATAGAAATGAGAGGTGAACGCTGGCTCGCACTTATACGAGAAGCACACAGGCCAAAGTCTATCTATTATTATAGACGACGGAAAATATCAGTGCTTACATGATAATGAAAACAAATCTCTCAGTTAGGTACACTCTCTATAGTCACATACTAGAATTTAAACACCATTTAAGCTAACCAGCAAACGCGATTCAAAGGGCAAGTCACGAAGGCTTATGATATAGGCTACTTTAGGATGACCTAAATTTACTCACAGCTGTGGTAGGCCTAGTAGATAACAATATGTCAATCATCTTTTTGCTGATGATGTCCAGGCATAAGTATGTCCTTGGACCACCTTCTGCTCAACTCCTTCTTGCTATTATAGTCACATTGACGCTCTTTCTCAGAATCTCCATCTGTGGATGTCCTCTAATCGCCTTTCTTTAAATTCCTCTAAAACCCAACTTATTTGGTTTGGTACACCACAGCAACTCCTGAAACTCGACTATACCTTGCTCTCTGAAAAGTTTCCGCATTTCACCTTCTCATCTAGTGTCCGTGACTTGGGTGTCATCCTAGATAGGCCTAGCTCTCTTACCTTCACTGAACACATTTACTATGATTTACAAGCTTACCCGCTCTTCTTACTTCCAACTTAGGCGTCACAGAGCTATTCGCAGATCTGTTTCATCCTCTATATATCTGCACCTCAATTGTCCATGCTTTTGTCTGTTCTCGAATTGACTAGTGTCATTCTCTCCTTGTTGGCTTACCCAAGGTTCGTCTATCTCCTCTTCAGTCCGTACTGAATGCTGCTACCAGACTTATAGCTCGCCTCACTCGATTCTCTCACATCTCTACATTTATGGCAGAACATCTTCATTGGCTACCTCTCTCTGTGCGCATCCAATTTATATTTCTCATGCTCAAATCTCAACTGGGTCTTGCTCCAAAATATCTTTGTCACCAAATTCTCCGCCTCCTCTCTGCCACGTCAAAACGTCCTCTCAGATCCTCTGACCGGCTTGACCTTTGTTCCCCGTGTTAGGACCACAATGGCTCAATCCAGATCCTACTATTATTGTGTCCATAGGTCCCTCTCTGTGGAATGAACTTCCTCCTTCTCTACGCTCTACAATACTCTCTGGTAGCATCTCTTCCTCTTTCTTTCACCTTGAAACCTTCCTTTTTTATCGGAGTACCTCGCACTGGGAGCGCTTCTGAAAGGCTAATGCTAACAGAAGCGCTTTATAAATGATCAAATGCAATACAATATCACCTGATACATGATTGACTTCCGCCACACCCTTTTGTAACTCACATCTTAGGAGCGTTTATGTGCCACCTTACGATAGCAAGTCGTCGATTCTTAAAATTTGTTAAAGCTTTACATAATTATTCTTCTGTAATTCTATGTAGTATTTTCTTCCTAGATTATATTACATGCCTAAAGGCCTACTTAGACCATAGTCTAATGTGTCTTCAGCTGCAAAGTAGGCTCTATATGCTCACATTAATTATTAATTTATTTTTTAATGTATACTTGGTAATTTTAATTTATCATATAAACACTCCCTTAATCATTGTATGAAATTGTGAATTATTGTGTATTTGTTAATTGATAGGGCATATAACGACATCATGTTATTCAGGCTGCTCAGGCATAAATGATTAAGGCAAATAGCATGATAAAGGCAAATAGCCTACATAATATTATGTCCATAATTTATAAATGATCAAATGCAATACAATACAATATCACGTGATACTTGATTGATCAAATGCAATACAATACAATATCACCTGATACATGATTGATCAAATGCAAATACAATACAATATCACCTGATACATGATTGATCAAATGCAATACAATACAATATCACCTGATACATGATTGATCAAATGCAATACAATATCACCTGATACATGATTGATCAAATGCAATACAATACAATATCACCTGATACATGATTGACTAGTTAACGTATATGGTTACTATGGACACTATGATCTTTGAATCTTCGTAATGAATGAATGAATGAATGAATGAATGAATGAATGAATGAATGAATGAATAATATGGATTGTGTAAACTTGTGCAGGCATAATTATTTTGATACGTGTATGAGTCTACGTTATGCTACCTGACCTCTAACGTTGACATCGCAGAGACATTGGCTTTTCTGACTCAGTTACGGCTGTAGCTTATGTCTTATCCAAACATTATGTACGTCTGTACTTTAAATAAAATTAAAGTTAATAGGAAACGAGAAGTGACCCAACTTTATAACTTAAAAGAGAAACTATATATCTACGGGAAATTATACATGGATGGAAATTTATTTCTATTTTAAGATATTATGTTGCAGATGGGAATTTTCACGCTATGGTTACTTTGTATGGGAGAAACCAACACCACGACGGGACTTTCCGAAGGATTTGGACCATAAATAATTTTCTGTGTTTCACCGGAGCAATTTTAAGGCTTCAGACCAGATTATACATGGTAGTAGAAGTAGAGGGAAGTAGTAGAAGCCATAGGCGGAGACTTGGAAAAGGGTTATCTATGGTAAGAGACAAGGCTTAATCAAGGTTACTTCAAGGTCAAAGGTCAAAATCAAGGAAAAATGACCATAACACAGAATCACCCAAATAAAATAGCATTCAGCTGAATTGTGCCCATTTTCTCTTGATTTTGACCTTAAAATGACCGTTGATTATTATCCTTTTAGTAACATGTCTTCTCGAATGTAGTCGATATCGGCCCGAGCAAGCAGTTAAAAGAATCATCCAAATAGAACAATATTTGGCTGTGTTATGGCCATTTTGCTTTGCTTTTAACCATTTTGGTTTTGAAATAATAGGAATGTGTTAGCCTTTTAGTACTATTCCTTTCAATTATAGGCCTAGTCTTTATCGACCCGAGCAAACAGGTAAAAAAGAATCACTCAAACAGTTTATGGTCATGGGTTTGGGGGGGACCGGTGAAGGAGCAGCCGAAGGACGATCGGAGGCGCGCAGCGCCGAGCAGGGAAGGGGTTTGGGGAGGGGGATGTGCCCTTCCCATCTTGCTATTTTTGAATTTCCACACTGTAATGAAGTAGCATTTTAAGCTGTCATCTGAAAAAATTTCTCTATAATTTGAGTGCTGATAGGAACCAGCTGTCACTCGTAGCTTACATGTAGTTTGAGTCGTGTTTGAGTTTGGGGAGGGGTTTGGGGGAGGGGATGTGCCCCTTCCCATCTAAAATTTTTGAATGTCCACACTGTATTGGTAGCATTTTAATTTTTAAGCTGTCATCTGAAAAAATTGCTTTATAATTTGAGTGCTGATAGGAACCAGCTGTAACTCGTAGCTTACATGTAGTTTGAGTCGTGTTTGGGAAGGGGTTTGGGGAGGGGATGTGCCCCTCCCCATCTAAATCTTTTTGAATTTCCACATTGTAATGGTAGCATTTTAAGAACAAAATTGCTCGCTGTCACTCGTAGCTATTATTATTATATTCATAAAATATTTCAGAAATATTGGGGAGGATATAAGCAGCTCCGTCCCCCCCCCACCTCAAGTTTTGGGGGGACCGTCCCCCGCTGTCCCCCCCTAAGTCTCCGCTCCTGGTAGAAGCAATAGGCTATCCAAAGCCCAACAGCATCAGATTCTTATGGCTGAAAACCGGTGATAATGACTTCAACTTAAAATTTGCTTTACGTTGTGACAATCCACTAGGCCCTACTGATCTGTGAAGGTTACTGGCAGGATATAGGCCTACCGAATAGGCTAACGTCTAAGCTTAACAATGCGCGTATTACATTTATATTATCTAGAATAATTTCTAGATGTTTGTTGAGAAGAATTTGAAAAATCAAGCCGCGGGTCGCACGTCCGCGGGCTCGCATGTTGGACAGCACGGCAATTATAGTCTATCGCTCACCCCAACTTTCGTTACACGGAAATTTGAATCTGCGCGAACGTTCAAAAACAACGCAGCGTCACCAATGAAACGAAACGAGTCAACATTTTATTGGCGGCCCTGTTCTTAGCGCGCAATCCTAGAGCAGCGCCACCTACTGCTTATTATGACCATGGGCGTCGAGAGCCAATGCGAGCCCCGGGGCAGACATTTCTCAGAGTCCATCAAGGCCCCTCGTTTTTTCATTGTTATCATTAACCCCAAGTCTGATGAAAGCCTGTAAAAAGACTATATATATATATATTCGTTTAATAGAATCAATTGCTGACATACCGCAGCCATGTACACGAGAGAAGGAATGTCATAGGAAGTTAATAAAAATAAATAAAATAAACAAACAGTTAAAGAATCGATCGGACATAGTCAGAAAGTGGGGGCCTTGGTCGAGTGTCTGTACAGTACTCGGGAAATGTAATTTCTGTCGTCCTTTCTTGTAAGCTCAAAGCTGTGAGGGCGAGGGCGCAGACTATATGGCCTGTGAACCCTTGGTGGAAACAGGTCGAGCAGGACGTGCGTGTTCTGCCGCATCACAGCTCGCAACAGCCGGCCTTCGATGTCGCGTACGAGCGCATCAACACTCATGATGTCGGGCGGTAGAAAACCCAAACGCTGCATCTTGTTGTGGAATCGCTCGAGCCTTAACCGGTCCTCAGCTGTTGTTAGACCCCACCAAGCCGGGGCGGCGTAGAGGAGGCGCGCAGTGGTTGTAGCTCTGGCGACGGTATGGAGGGCCGCTGATTGCAGTCCATGGGCTCTCAGGACGCTCAGGGCGTAGATGGAGGAAGAGCAGGAACCGAGGATTCGATCGACATGCGCAGAAGCTATCAGACTACATTCAATGAATAATAATAATAATAATAATAATAATAATAATAATAATAATAATAATAATAAAAATAATAATAATAATAACCAATAATAATAAAAACAATAATAATAATACAATGTAAATGTGAAAATCAATTTCTGGATTAAAGGTCCATCTCGGCCTCTAATTATGAAAGAATCACAAAAATATAAAGATTTGATTATGTGAATGTGATAAATGATGTTTAAATGCCAGTTATCGTAATAAGATACAAGTATCCAATTTCAAGAGGAGAGGATATTTCAGTTGCTGTATTGCATTGTCTATATATGAACTACATCAACTCGCTCTGTACCATAATCATCAACTCCACTTCTACTACTAGCAATGATATTGTCAGCTTGATTTACTGCATCATTCGCTTTTGACGAAATTGAAAATGCAAGACTTTGAAGGAGTGTCTGTCCCTCGTTTGCATTCCTGACTTTCACTAAACTTCTTTCCTTTATTGAGCTCCAAATTTCTGATGACAATTCATCTTCTAATTCATCATCAACTTAATTGAATACAATATCAAATATTGGTAATTTGGTATCAATTATTTATTTTGATAAAATACATCCAGCAGTAAGTTAAAGTATTATTTAATTTGATAAAAACTCAAATTTCATTTAATAAATTTACATCCAGCGTTCGTGAATAAGCTGGTGCCCTACGCTTGGCTTTCGAGTGGCGCTTTAGAAGTTTTGAAGATCACGATCCAGTTAAAAAGTCTATGCCTGCCAGAAAACCAATAATCAATTCTAGGCCGACTGCTGATGAATCTCAAAGTACTGATCAGCAGTGTTTTTGAAATTCAAGTTATTCAACTATAATATGATCAAAATATTGTGACCTAAATAATTGAAATAGTATGACCGCCTTTATAACTTAATTGGCGTAGCTAGGACTTTACCAGAGGTGTGTGTAATGCGTAGTGCTTGGCCTGGTAGGCCACGCATACGATTCTGGTGGAGTATATAGAATTCACTCAGAAATCGAAATTTTTCGGCATCAGTTGAACTTTTCACCAACAGCCAGTGGTTAAATTCAGCCGGGTCTTGCCGGGTCTGAGATCCGGCACCTTGGATTTCAGACCCGGCACCTCTGATCTGAGACCCGCCACCTGAATTGTGAGACCTGCCACCCGAATTATGAGATCCGCCACCTAAAAAAGGAGACCCGCCACCCAAAATCAGATTAACCTATTCGTCAGCCTTACATTATGTTTCAATATTCACTAGCATCATAGAAAACGTCTTAGCCATGCCTGTTTTTTTTAAGTCGACCGCTCTCCCTCTCCCTCCCTCCATCTCTGTATGTCTGCCTGTTTGTCTGAGTTCAACTTAATGTATTATAATCGCCGCCCGCTGGTATCGTGTTTCCAATTTCCACTCAGTGTATAAGGATGTCACAGTTGTTTTCTTCATTAATGACTCACTTGCGGAAGACTTAGCTGGAATCGGTGTGAAAATCTCAATTAGGCTAGCACGTCCTTTGATTAGTTGAGCACGCAAAAGGTCCTGCCAGAGGTGAGTTTTGTGTTTTACTGCTAGGGCATTAGCAAGGTAAGTAACAACAGCTGGGGCTCTACCCGAATGGCCGAAACCCAATTCTGTGATGAGCTGATGAGTTAGATCAGGCATGGACAACTTCTTTTAAAAGTGGGCCACAATAAGATTTTAAGGGCAGCTCGGAAGGAGCCAAACGCGGGCACATTTTTGCAGATTCATTTGCCCCAGAAAATGAGATCATATTAATTTTATTCAAACTAAGTATTATTGCAGAATAACCGTTAAAGTAAATGAAGATAGTTTTATGATGAAAACGTAATTACCCTAATTACATACAGTCCTACACTGCAATAAAACACAAAAATTTATATGTTTATTCAGTTGTAAAAACACATTAAGCTGCTAGTCGTACAATGTTGTCTTGTTTCACTCGGAGAGTTGATAACATTGATGATTGAGTAGTAATTTAAAACTAGTTGACAAGACTAGCGGCCGGATTCTTAATAAATAAGAAACAGATGTTTTAATGTCAGCCTACATACAGAAATCCAAACATTGGTGTAGGGCTGGATAAAATTCCATAAAGTTCGTCAAGCTCCAGGGACACTGCTTAAGAAAAGTGTGACAGTTTGTGACAGGGAGGAGGGGGGTCAGGCCATGTGTGACGTCACGCATTTATTTTTTTAAATTTTATTTATAATTTATTTTTTATTTTTTAGTAGAATTTCATAGCTTTAAAAATAATTTTCAAACATTTTCTGAAACATTTTAATTAGTTTTATGTCAAAATAGCATGAAATGCATATCTCCTGAATGTGTTTTTCACGATTCCTCTCGCTAGGAGCGCTAGTAATAATGCTATTGCGAAGCCTTGTTTATGTATTAGCCTTGCTTTCGGAAGTATTATTATTTCTATGTTGTCCGCTGCATAATTTATGTCACTGAGCGATAAATTCTGAATTTAATTTTACATATATAGTAATTATTATAATCACTGTTCGAAAGTGTGACGTACTTTAGGGGGTCCGAGTTTTGTGACAGTTTGTGACAGGGGGAGAGGGGGTAAAAATGGTCAAAAATAGCGTGACGTACTTTATGGACGGCCCCTAACAGGTTCCCGAGTGCCAGGGACAATGCTAATATAAGTCATGTCAAGGTTAAAAGGTCTCCAGGGCCCCGAGGACCGTGTGTTGCCCACCTTTGAGTTAGATGTAGTGATGAACTGATGATGCAATACACAATTTTCACAAGGTAAAAGCACAGTTTTGGTGATATGTTAGTTTCCAATAACATTGAAAGTATAGTAGCAGACTTTGTCTCAGTAGTCCAAAACACCAAATCCGTTAAAAATATGCACTGGCTGAATGTGAACGTGGATTTATCACAATGAACTTAATTTGCACACCACTAAGGTCATGTATAAGTGTAGAACATTATTTCCTCTCTTCTTTTCATTTTCATTGTTGTGCCGCCTTTGCATGAGTGGAATCCACCTTCGTACACTTACATGCAGTCATGGATTGCTAAGGGTCATCATGCTGCAGCAGTTTTAGCCAGGTGCAAATGCGAAGCTACAAAAGCACGCATGCAGGGCAGTATGGAAATGTTTCTAAGTTGGCATGTTGTGTCATTGACAGAATGACAATACTGAAGCTCTTGTTTAATTTTCAGCTTTTCACTACGCTTATAATTATTTGTAATTGTAAATGGATTGATGCACAACATCTATGATCTAACTGTGTAATCAGACTGCTTTGGTCAATTTTTATGCCTATTTACTGAGCTCTTCAATGTGAAAGTATGCGTGCATTTCGCATATTAATTTTAGGCATTTGTTGTCAAGTGTTTTGTGTATTTTTGCATTAATTTGACATGTCGATCATAGCCTAATCCTCTGTAAATGTTAAATAATGTTTACTGGTATTTCTTTTAAGTTACTGTTTTTGCTTGCAATAATCGATGATGTGCCTTGTTTCACGCATTTTTTATTTTATTCGTGTCTTTTCACACTCCAAAACGGCATAAAAATGATAAGTAGCCTATTGATAACTACTAGCCTATACGTACATACATATATAAACATACATATATCGGTTATACATTCGCCAGTTAGGCTTTAGGTTTAAATTCGTAAAGACTTGGAGACCCGGCACCTCTGGATGAGCAATTTAACCACTGCCAACAGCTATAGTCCAAAACCATTCTGATGAGCATAGGCGCCGACTTTTAGTAAAAGGTACTGGGGCAAGAATTTCGCTCCCATGATTCCGTGATCGGACGATCCCTTCACCTATCCTGCTCAAGGGCCGTTTTATCATGTAGGCACTGTGCCTATAGGGCCTACGAACCTTTCAGGGGCCTACGAAAGTCTGAAAATGAGATATTGAAAAATGATTGAATTTGACTCGAAAATAAAAAAAAGGAGATTTCAATTTCTAAATTAATATTTTTGTAACTGTATTGAAACAGTTTAACTTTAAGATTGGCCTATTAACTTAAAGTTGAGTTGAGTTGTGCAACAGCCTAGACTATGTGAACTTTACAGCTCTTTGCATTAGGGGCCGTCCATAAATGACGTCACGCTATTTTGGCCGATTTTGACCCCCTCCCCTCGTCACACTTCGTCACAAAAAGTCACACCCCACCTGACGTCACAAAGCTCTGAAAAAACGAAACTTCCACATGATAATAAAACATGTTTCAATGCCCATTTATTGTCATTGTAATAAGTATTTAAAAATCTTATGGTGACAAATATTTAAATAATTAGAAAATTATTAATAATTATAATGGTGCCCGTATACATAAAAATAATCAAAAATTTATGAAAATTTTAATACTCAAAATTAGAGCTGTTATTTTAAGATTAAATTGTTGTTAATTGTTAAATTTAATTACACAGACGTGATGTGACGTCACACTTGGCTGACCCCCCCTCCCCCACGTCACACATCGTCACAAATTTCCGACCCCCTCCCCTAGGTGTGTGATTGTCATTTATGGACGGCCCCTTATCAAAATCACTTATAATTACAGGGGTGTCAAAGAGCAGGCCCAAGGGCAATTTCTGGCCCACCGATGAGTTATTTTTGGACCTCGGAAAATTGCCTAAAGACTACGCAATTTGAGAATAAAGATTAAATTTGTCATTTTTAGCGCTTTCGTGAGTTTTATTTGATGTTTGTACTGATAATGAAGGTCAAAATTAAGATTTTTAAACCTAATGTGATTGCTTGTATGGTAAAAAAAACCAACCGCACCGTTTAAGATTTAGTTTTGCAACAATTTTCTATGGACGGGCTCACCGAGCTCCCTCCCAGACCCTGCCCCACTTTGCTCAGGCGCCGTCGGCACCCTGTCCCGCCACTTGCTGGAAAAATATTGCCACTGGCTCGCCATTAAAAAACATCAATTTCAGAGCAGGCAGTTGAGTTGAGGCCTATGAAAGCAAGAGTGCCTAGGGTCTACGACGACCTTAAAAACGACCCTGTCCTGCCCTGTCTTCCCTCTCCCGAGAGTCCCCCTTTCCTCCAGCCCTTTCAACTGGACCAACTATGCAACATGCAGTGCTTCCTCTTTGCTCAATCATAAAGACGAGCAAACAATAACCATGAGTATTACTTACAACACAATTTCAGTTTTCTGTAACTACTAACTAATACTAACAAACTACTTTCACTAACAAATCTCATGTTATCGCAGTTAGGCTACAGATACACCCATAAAGTTTGCCAGTTAAGACACTTGAGTTACAGTCTTACTTCAACTTCATGGCGAATGTATTTTGCCGAACAGTGCATTTACTTATGAATTCTTACAGAACTGTGTCAATGTCCACTGCTTCCAGGTGTGCTCGATGACAGTTCAAAAGTGCAATGTTGTTTAATCTTGTCTGTGTCATAGTGTTTCGCAGATACGTTTACAGTCGCTAGCTAAGACCAGAAAATTCCTATTCAGTAGTACATGTAGTGACAGGTACAGTTAGCCACGGATAGTCGTGAGTCATTTATTATTGAATGGTCGCTTACCAGTACTCCGTTTTCGCGCTACCCAATAATTTTCCGATAGGTCTACGTTCAACTGAGCTTCCCTAACTTTTGCTGTTCTGTCTATCTTAACGTATGTAAGTATGGAGGGACGGAGGGGTTAGAGAGACAGATAGCATTGGCATGCCATGCAAGATTGACCTTAAATTGACCCTCACAGTCCTCTCTGCGATGGGTGTCTTACTCTCAGGATGTATAGTTAAACGTTCCAAGTGCAACCGATCGAGTCATCCCCATACAAAACGCATTCACAGTGAATGATTCACCCTCGATTTGATACTCTACCCAACAGCGCTCAGACAGATGAAACATGTCCATCAACGAATTATCACACATGCGGCCTGCCATTTTCTAAGGGTCTCTGGTATGTAGGCATATCAAATTTCTAATGCAGGCTGAAGTTAAACCCGAGTCACACAGCGTTTTATAAGCGGCTTTTGATATGGCATTTTTCTGAACATGGAGGCCGCAGAGGCGCTCCTTGTTCTTTAACTAAAAATGAATAAGTTTTATTAAGCATTTTGAATTTTCAATGGCCAAAAAGTACTGGGGCGAAACTATACTCTCGCCCCAGATCCTTGGCGAGTACTGGGGCGAAAGTCCCTGTTGCCCCTGTGGAGTCGGCGCCTATGCTGATGAGTGATGACCAACGTCTGTTACTGTGCTCACTCCTAAATCCTCTGACTGAGCAACTGAGACTGTGTTAAGTTTCACAGCTATTAAATCATTTTCGTTAACAACATTTTCTAATAGAATTATCTGCAATGCCAACCTCATCAGTCCCATTTTAGCGTCACATTCTTTATTGGCTGATCGGTTCCTCTACAACGCTTCATTACCTAGTTATTAAATTGAAGCAATTAAACTTTAAAATGTAATTAAAATCGTTTTTTATTTAAAAGTAAACGAATGGAGTTAGCACGAACGGGCCATCGTAGATTAGCGACTGTATTCTGAACACGAAGAACTACTTTCAATAGGCCGGATGACATGAACACTGGAGGCTGCAGAGAGACATTGAAAGAGATCGACTGCTAAGAAAGACCGCGGGTCGAGAGCAGCAGTGTGATTCTCGTTAACGATAACGATAACGAAAAATGTTCGTTAACGAAAATAAAATGATTTCGTTAACGATAACTATAACTATAACTAAAAATATCATTAACTATAACTATAACTATAACGAAAATAACAATAACGAAAATTCATCTTTATTTTCGTTAATACAAAAAATAAAAATAGGAAGTGCAATATGGACGATTCGACATAAATGAGAACGAAAAAATGCGATATTTTTATTATGCAATTTGTCAGTTACTTTGGAATCTCGTGTATTCATGACGTTGAATGCACCCATGCTTCAAAGGCTTTCAAAGCTCTGAGCAAATTGTGAAACAGCGTGTTAATACGCACAATTTTGCTTATAGCCTTAATTATTGTAACTAAGTAGTAACTAAAATTAACTAAAATAAAAATCCATTAACTATAACTATAACTATAACTGAAAAAATAATACTAACTATAACTATAACTATAACTAAAATAAAAAGCCATTAACTATAACTGTAACTATAACTAAAATAAAATCTGTAAGGAAAATCACACTGGGAGAGAGACAATGCAGATATTATTTCAAGCATTCCTTAGCTCAGTGATGGGTGTACGGCAAGAGTGGTTGTATGCCAGAAGGGTGAATCACCCTTGGCTGTATATTGGCGTGCATCCCAGCACCCGTATCTTCGCGTACAACTGTGTTCGTTTCTACTGTGTGTCAAATCCTCCGACCCATCAGATGACCTAGACAGACACAACACATGCATACGTCTGTGGCCCTGTGTATCATGTATCATGAAGCATCAATCATAGGCCTATATAGGGCCTGCAGACGGCCAAGACCCTCAGGTTTCTTCAGTTTGAAAAAAAGTTTTAGATATTTCGGGCCCCTGCAGGGGCCCCTGCCATGGAGCCGGGCCCCGGGGCAGCAACCCCCTGACCCCCTCTCATCGGCCCTGATTATGACCTTCATAATGTGTAGTAGTAGTAGTAGTACCGGTAGTAGTAGTAGTAGCAGCAGCAGCAGCAGTAGTAGCAGCAGCAGCATCATCATCATCAGCAGCAGAAGCAGTAGTAGTATCCGGTGTTAAATGACATCTTATGAGTCATAGTGTCGTAATCGTAGTTGTGAACTCCAAAATTTTAAAGTAGCACTTGGGAATCAAATGCAGTGGACCAGCTTATTCACTATCTGCAACTGTCACTAGGGGCCTACATTTGATTTCAATTTGCCTTCACAATGAACTTGCAAGAGGCTTAGGCCTGTCTAGAAATATAAGTTAGGGCCTATATATATATTAATAAAAATGACGCTGTACATTAACACATCGTTTGTTGCAGTTCTTGTTATTCAATTACCTTCTTGGCTGTTCACTGTCATACGAATGTGCTCCATGCGAGTAGCCATCGCCTCGTGTCGTTGTTAGAACAAACTGTGTTTTATTTCACCATGTTTCCGCAGTCAAAAATGTTTACTCTCATTCCAGGGCCACATTAAGGCTAGTGTTACCCGGGTGCGAGTGCTGTGATTGCTCGAAAGGCCCCCTCTGCAGTGGCGAACCGAAGGGGGGCAGGAGGCGAGAGCCGGGGCGGCAAAATAGGGTTGAAGAAAAAAATTTTAAATGATTGAATGTTGGAAAAAAAATGAAAAGTAGAAGAGAGAAAGAAAGGTAGAAAAGAAGGAAAGAAATAAAGAAATCGTCACGTCGGCTTGGCTTCCGATGCCGCCCCTAAGCCTCCGTTAGAGTCGGTATCACTCTGAGAGATCTACGTTAAACACTAAACATAGGCCTAATTGTAGAAAATGAAGCAGTGTCTTTGTAATGTTTACTAAATATGAGCAAATTATATTATTATCTATGATCCAAATAATCCTGTAAATAAAATGCAGCGCTTAATTTTATTTTTATTGTTATTTAAAGTGAAACTTCTACTGCGCACAGTAACAGTTATGACAGCAAAAGTGGAGCGGCACTGGAGCGGGTTTTCAAGGAATAAGAGTAACGACTGAGGAAATAATGTTTATCATACATAAAAGAGGTCATTGTTTCCATTTACGCAAAACATTTATTTCATCTATCCATCTTCCATTTAATCAAAGAAATAGTTTTACCAATCCAGCTGTTATTGAAGTAAATTATTACTATTTTAATAACTCTAATTTCTAATTTCATCCAGCATTAGTTCCACCAGCCCAGCTTACATTTAACTTTGTCATGTATGCAATAAGATACCATGAAATGGAGTAGACCATTCATAATAATAAAATACTCTATTACTTTTTCTCTGAATAAAAAACAAGACTAAAATTCGCTGAAATGGATGTTTACATAATCCGGTTATAAATATTTTAAAATATTAATGTTGTGTTATGCAGCTGTGCGATCCTCTGCCAGGAAGCATTATAGACCCAGGAAGTTCTGTAACTACGAAACCGGGTGACAAGAGAAAAACGCATCAAAAGACAGGCAGTAGGTGAGGAAGCATTGGCTGAAGAAAACATGAAGTGAACTTAACTGAAGAAACACGTGAAGGGAACATAATTGAAGAAACACACGAAGAGAACTTAAATAACATCCAAGCTCATGAGCAACCATTGGCTGAAGGTTCACAGGAAGTGAACTTAACTGAAGAAACACATGAAGTGAACTTAACTGAAGACACACATGAAGTGAACTTTAACTGAAGAAACACATGAAGTGAACTTAACTGAAGAAACACATGAAGTGAACTTAACTGAAGAAACACATGAAGTGAACTTAACTGAAGAAACACATGAAGTGAACTTAACTGAAGAAACACATGAATTGAACTTACCTAACATCCAGGACAATGTAATTGGCGTTTATAGGGCTGGTGATGGCTCTTACATAATCTCATCAGAATGTGTATTTTTTCTTACATACATTCATTGCTTCCATTACTACATCTTATTTCAGCATTTAAATTTGTTCACGTTCTGAAGATTTTGTGGCAAAAATACGTGTTTGTACAGTTACCTTGTTCTTGTACATTACGCTCACAGTTCTTCCCTGTTTATCATTTCCATGCAACAACAAGGTTTGTTCACATATTGGAATCTTGCATTAAAATAAGTCTACAGCACCACACAGAAGTTTCCGTGCAATAACCAGGTTTGTTCTTAAAGATGCATATAATGAATGCATATAATTAATTAATTAGTGACAGCAGGAAGTGGGAAATTGAGTTTCTGATTCACTGCACATAGTTGCACTTCAAACTTTTGAAATTTTCTCATTACCTATTTCCTGCACTAAACGGCAAGCTTGTGAAGATCGAAAAACATTCAAACTCATTTTGCCGAAAACTATAAAATTGCACTTACCTGGTTATTGCACCAAATAGTGACGCAAGGGGTCAAAACTCGTCGCCTGTCGCTTCCTAGATATTGAGCTAGAAGCTAAAATAGGCGAGAGGGGTCAAACATATAGAATATTCTTCAATTCAGCAGTTGCCTGTAAATTTGCCATAATTTGCAAAGTAGTAATCCGAATTTGATGCCGTTTGCTTTATTTGATGCAGACTATAGCCCGCTATTGCCCAGAAAAATTGCAGAATAATCAATTAATGGTTGCAGAGGTCTTTGATGACAAGAACATTCCGACATTTTTTATTCGATTTTTTCACTCTATACCAATGAAAGAATCAAACTCGCATAACTTCAGTTATAAAAAAGATATTTTCATTCTGTAAAAAGTATTTTAAAGCAAATTAATTGTAGAATATGACTGAATAAAAAATTCAGAAACCGACATGTGACGGGTTTTGACCCCTGGCGTCACCAATGCCTTCAATTGATCGTTATTCTAAAATACGACTGAAAGAGGAATGGTGGGGCGCGGTGGCCGATTGGTTAGAGCGCTCGGCCTGTATCGTGGATAGTACGGGCTCGAGCGTCATCCGAGACAGCTGCTGTGTAGGGACCTTGAGCAAGTCCTTAGCTCGTAATTACTTAGCGCCATCTATCCTCTGTCGTATGGTCGTGAGCGTACTTCTGAGCTTTGGAAAGAGAGCGATCTCAATAAACAGAGTTATCTTATATTGTAAGCTTACTGTAATCAAATTAAAAGAGTATAAAATTATGTAATTTAGTTTAACATAATTTAACTTCCAATAAATGCATTGGAAAATTTTACAGGGTTCGAACCCATGTTATGTGATTAAAATATTTACAAGTTTAACCAAACCACGCTCATCTAAGTAGACCCATACTTAATTAAATGAATTAGGTCAATGCTTTCTATAAAGAGATCTATACCTGTCTTAGACACAACTACAAACTGGAGAATGGCTGCACCTCCGAAACCCAGAGGTCTCATCAATAACGGAAACACATGCTATTTCAACTCAGTGATGCAGGCTCTAAACCATACCTCAATTCTTAAAAGTCAGCTGGGCCAAATTAAGGTGCTCGGAGACATGGTAAAAAGATTAACACAGTTTTATGCATCCATGAATGGCAGTGAAACTTCGGCATTTGATCCTCAAAGACTACAAAGCCTGATGTTTCGAAGAACAGGAACATTTAGTTTTGGCATGCAACACGATAGCCACGAATGTTTGCTGAATATCCTTCACGAGCTAAGGAATGATGAGAGACAAGGTCGAACGGACCGACTAACCGTGGTTGACAAGATATTCGGTGGTCACTGTATGACAGTCTACACGTGCGAGGAGTGTGACACGCCTACGCATTTATGTGAACCATTTCTAGACATATCTCTTCCAATTGTAATTCCAAGTTTAAGCAGTCCAAGGAAAAGTCGAAAGGGTTCTGCAAAGCGCTCACATAGTGGTGACCCACATGCGCCACACAGACCATTACCTGAACCTCCTGTTGATGGTTTTAAGAAAGGTAACCCACAGGAACACGAAGCGAACGTCGCACGAGACGTTCCGGACAGGGATCTTGATTTGGGAAACAAAGGCGAAAGACATGAACATAAACGAAAGAATCAAACAGGAGATGGTTCTAGAGAAAGAAGAACTAAAAATCCAGAAAAGAGAATTTGCACAGCATGCAACATTCAATGAGCCGGATCCAACACGAAAGCAAAATGAAGAGTACAAAATAGCGATTAGTCTAATGATGTGGACTCTTCCAAAAGTCAGAGAAAGAGAACCCAGCAATCTGTGCACACTTGATGACTGCCTCCGATGCTATACCCGAGAGGAACACATCGTTGGCGAATATCTGTGTCGTGAGTGCAACCCCCGACCGGAGAACGAGAGCGATATCAGACTAACATCTGCAACAAAGCGGACTCTAATCTACAATCCGCCAGCAGTGCTGACGATCCACCTGAAGAGATTTGAAAGCACATTGTAAGGTGCTACTATACGAATGAAGACAACTCGTTTCTAGGGTAAAAAAGAATGTATATTATAAAACAAAATCCGTAATAGTAACACACATATAACCTTATCGAAGAACATCAGATCCTCACGTCTCCTTGTCTCGAGAACGTTGAACATCAAACAAACAACTTGGTTGGCCACAGCGGACACGAAACCAACAGTTTTAACTAGTTAACTAGACTTATCTAGTACATGGAAGTCTTGGTCAGTTCTACTGAGAATTCGACACCTCACGGCAACGGGCCTAACGAAAACTTCCAAGCTTCGACGACGATTCTTTCACATTGGTTTAAATAGGAGAGAACACTCCTTCTAAACTATACATGATATATTTCATCATCTATCCTATTTTCTGTCTCTGTTACAACAACGATATTCGTATATTTATAGTACGCATAACATCACGCCTACTTTTTATNTCATCTCAAGCATCACTGTGTTCCTTCAGCCTCAGCTGCCATGGAATGCGTATTTAGTTCTGCTGGCTACGTCGTAAACGCTAGGTGCAATAGACTAAGTGATGCACTGATTCAAGACATGATAATTGCAAAATGCGATAGTGAGCTTATGCAGTAGCAATGTCAATAACTGCAGCATGTATTGACCGATGTGGTGCTACTTGCTGGTATATGGACTATTCTCACATATAGCAGTTGTGCAGCTTTAGGCATTGTAATAGGCTACAGATTTAGATATTGTAATAGGCTACAGCTTTATGTATTTTAATAGGCTACAGCAACTTGCTGTGCTTTGATTAAATTTTGACAAATTCATGAAGCAAATATATATACTGTATCAGACTATCAATATCTAATTCTAATTGCTAATCGATTAGCTGCTGATAATTCTAATTCTAATCGATTAGCTAGAAGAGTTTGCTAATTCTAATTCTAATCGATTAGCAAATTTCAGGAGCTAATTCTAATTCTAATCGATTAGCAGTTCTAGCTAATCGTACCCATCTCTGGTTATAAGATACCTTTCTTTGGAAGTGTCCCTTTGTGATTTCTGAAATATTTTCGTTCTGCCAATATGCTACCCAGAGCTGTTTTATTTAGTCCAGTTATGCCTGGGCATGCGCTTATTGCAGGTTGCACAACGTGTGATGGTAATTGTAAGACTTAGTCATGCCTGGGAAAGCTTTGTCAGGATGAATGCTGGCAAGACAGACTACGAAACAACCTCCATGCATACACAGACGGCAAGCATTACACTGATATCACGTTGTAGGTATGTTGACGCATATGCTCTATAGCAGTGCTTCCCAAACTTTTTAGCCCCGCGACCCAATTTTTTAGAACGAAAATCTATCGCGACCCACACAGCTTTACTGGACAAAAACGTTTTAAAGGAAAAAACGATATTTTTATTTATCAATGTACATAATTTTACAAAAACCTCGAGGCCGATCTATTTCTCATAGTGAGGCGTGTAGGCCTATGTAGGGTGCGCTTGTTGCCGGGTTTTTCGAAATTTAGTTTTGATTCCGAAAATTAGAGTGGCTGGTTTTTCAAACGGGATGCTTCGTTTCAGTATGACGACGCAATTTATTCGGGCACTTGCTCACTTTTGCAAATACTTCACAACAAAAAGGCACTGCGGCCGTGGATCTTCTTCATCTCCGTTCCCAGTGGTTAAATTGCTCATCCAGAGATGCCGGGTCTCCAAGTCTTTACGAATTTTAAACTTAAGCCTAACATGGCGATATCTATAACCGATTTATATGTGTATATATATATATACATATATATATATATATATATATATATATATATATATATATATATATATATATATATATATATATATATATATATGTATGCAAGCCTTGTCGTACAGTAGTTATCAATACTTATAATTTTCATGGCGTTTTCGAGTGTAAAAAGACTCGGATAAAATTTAAAAAATGCGTGAAACAAGGCACATCATCGATTATTGCAAGCATGCATAAACATTAACTTAAAAATAAACATTATCGGGTATTTAACATAACATATTACAGAGGACTAGGCTTTGATCGACATGTCAATGCAATAACATACAAAACACTTGACAACAAATACCAAAAATTAGTAGACCCCTATGCGAAATGCACGTAGGCCTATAGGGCCTATACTTTCACATTGAAGATCTAAGTAGGCTAAATAAATATAACAGATATAACTTTTCTGGATATTTTCCGAATAATGATAGGCTTAATATTCAGTTAATTTTACGACTAGTCCATAGGCCCTACTAGTTTCTAGATTTAGAATGCTTGGTTGCAAATGTTTTTCAAGTTTTGGGAAAATTTTGTATTGCATCATCAGTTCATCACTAAGCACTTCATCTAACAGTTACTAATCATCATCCATCACAGAATTGGGTTTCGGCGATTCGGGTAGAGCCCCAGTTACCTTGCTAATGCCCTAGCAGTAAAACACAAAACTCACTTCTCGCAGGACCTTTCGCTTGCAAAGAAATCTTTCAGCTTTCGTTGTAGCCTACTACTTCTGACAGCTGATGTACGTTGACCAACTTTCTTTTCGACATTATATCTACAGGCGCGATTACTAAGACTAATCAAAGGACGTGCTAGCCTATTTTCACACCGATTCCACCTAAGTCTTCCGCAAGCGAGTCATTAATGAAGAAACTACTGTGACATATTTTTACACGGAGCGGGAATCGGATTACCACGGTTTAACACGGTTTAACAGCGTGCAGCGGTTATAATACATTAATTTGAACTCGACAGAGAGACAAACAGACAGAGAGGAAGGGAGATGGAAAGAGGGAGAGCGGACGACTTAAGTAAACATGTGCACGTAGGCTAAGACGTTTTCTATGACGCACTGTGACTGTGAGGCTGACGAAAATAGGTTAATCTGATTTTTGGTGGCGGGTCTCCCTTTTGATGTGGCGGATCTCATAATTCGGGTGGCGGGTCTGACAATGCAGGTGGCGGATCTCATATTAGAGGTGCCGGGTCTGAAGACCCGGCGCGACCCGGCTGAATTTAACCACTGTCCGTTCCACGAAAATCCGATGTTTAAGTAGTTGGAGTAATACTATTTCATCACTTTTCTTCTTTTCTGTTTCTTTGAATTCGTTGTTTAAGTCTCGTCTTCATTGATTGTCGTTGGTTTCTTTGTCAACCACTTATCCATAATGCTGAGAGTATAAACTTAGAGGAGAAAATAATTTTTAAAAGCAGTGCGAGTAACGCTGATGATACATATCGTTTTGAAGTTAATGCACACACTGTTCAATCCGATGGAATTTTGACGTTCCTAAATATGGTGATGAGAAGTTATAAAAACCTCTAGCAATGGAAATGTGCTGCCATCTAACAACCATACCGTGCGTCTCAAGTGCCTCTGTGAAAGAGAGCATGTGGATGCATGGTGGTTCGCTTCCAGATGCTGGCTTATTTCAGAGATTTAAATTTCGGGCCAGCACGGTCCTTGCACGGGGTCCCTAAATGGCGTGGCGTCCATTGAAACGGGCGAGCGGTGGGGAAGGATATCACCCGAAAAATTTCATTCCAAAATGAGCAGGGTCGAAGCCTTAACGCTCGCTACACAAAAAAGCGAACATTTACACTTGCATTTCTCGAGTTAGATGCGCGTTATTGTCGTTAGATGGCAACACTGAGCTGCGGGATTGTAGATCCAGTATTCAAAATGGACGCTATTGAATCCAGAATCCCGTATCTGCGTATATTAAGTGCGTCCATTCTGTTACTATTTTCAAATTTTTCTCGTTTTTTCACTTTCCCATTATTTACGATTTTTATATATTTAAAAATCACATTTCAAGAACTTTTCGCGACCCACCAAAAATCGGCTCGCGACCCACCAGTGGGTCGCGACCCACAGAACCCAGGAATCGCTGCTGAGTCTATAGGCACATAGAGTCATGTGTGCGCGCTTAACAACAGAATGGACGGATTAGTAATTCTGTCTGACCAGTATATCCGATTCTCTTTCTTGTTGTGAACATGACCCATGCAGAGAAATAGCGGCATTTTATGTATGTATGTATGCATGCATGCATGCATGCATGCATGCATAATTATGTTTAGGAACGCGTTTCCATGGCGGGCAACAAACACGACATAGGCCTAGCGAATATAAAGGGTCAGTGCTTTCTTAAGCAGTAGTAAGGTAGAAAAACATTGACGTTTCATAATTATGTGCTGTTCTAAATGTGTTATTTTCATTGTTCATGTCTCCCATTAACATCGATTTTTAAACTCTCAAGGACTATACAAATCTAGTGCCACGCGAGTGCAGAAAATGTTCAGTTAGAAAACGAACGGCGGCGCCTCAAGCGTTTTGACTCGCCTAAATCGATTGGTAGTGTGCAAGTTGGTGGTTTGATTGCTAATATTGTTCCATTACTAGGTATAGCGAATGTTGTGCTGCATTAGAGTGTGCTATTTATAAGCTTTCTCCTCGCTACTGCGCTGGCCTAGCGATACATAATACTAGCATCGACGGCGTTTCATAATTCCATCGAATCGCTCGCTGCAGCTCTCGTCATTGCTGTGTCGATCACCTTGTCACCTTGTGCCATCAGTTCGTGGAACTCTAGCGACCGTCGTGACCAGCTTCCTCCAATCCTCCCTGATTCGTACCGCGTCCCTTAGTTGTGCGAGGCTCATCGTTGTCCTCTTAGGCCTATATATCTCGCTGTGTCGATAGGTTAAATAATTTGTCAAAGAAGCAAATTTTACAGAGCTGCTACTCCTAGCAGATGTGACAGTCAAGTATTATTAGTTCAAATAGCGTTTAATATTTTACTAGCTACAATGGTCGGTTATTCGATGCTGTGGACAATTTTCAACTTTGTTGTTGAGCTCGCAAACATTTCTTACGCCATGATAGTTGTAGACGTCCGTTTATACCAAGTGCTAGCAGCTCCTTCTGGATCAGAGCTCTGCGCTCATGATGCACCTTCGGATTCGCTGCCCTTGAACTCCGCTCTGGACTGTGCCTTAGAATGTCAACGATCCTTGTACTGCGAGAACTTCAACTACAACAGTATGAGCAGAACTTGCGACATCTTCTTCGATCGACCAACATGTTATGGACTTTCTTCGCCGTGTATTCACTATCAGGTCATCAAAATTAAAATCTCTTCTCTCAGGTCATTTAAATAGTCTTCAAGCATAATCTTTCAAAATTGAAGGTAGGCTATGGGCACATATTATGCTTATGATTTTTAGCAGAAGGTCTCCACACAATGTTTGGAAATATAAAATTCAACAGTTAATCTGAGAGCAAAAATAGTATCATATCATTTTTGTGAGGTCTGTCAATTGCACAGAGTACAGAAAATTATTTTTCAAAGAATACGTTACAAAATTTGCAGATTTATTTCATCGTGACTTGGTAAAATAAGGCAAAAATCCTGTCGAGAACATTCTCATAACTACGTCTTGAAACAAATAAATAGCATACTAGTAAATTCCTACGGGCCCTTTCATAATTATATGGAGGCATTCTGTTTAAAATCACTAATTGTTTATGCTGCAAAGAAAGACCGTCTCAAACTAAAATTTTAGAACTCATCTCGAATCTGCAAATTAACTTGCAGAAAATATTAACAACAGAAAGACAATATAATATGGTGGATCTATATAATTAAATGTTTTTATACATCGTATGATGTATAAAAACATTTATTAGTTATAACAGACAGCTGAAGTAACTAGGTAAAATCTGTTTCATAACTGCTACATCCAGAACAATTATTGTCCCTTGTTGCGTTCTGACAACAATCTTTGATTGAATAAACGAAAATACATACATACATCTATGCCGTAGGAGATAAGTTTTGAGTTTTTTGTTTTTCATATTGAAGCGTATCACAACAGTTAGTTGTAAAGTTATCCAGTTATTTCTTTATAGAGCAGTGTTTTTTAAATTGCAGACTCAGATCGATCAACCTGACACGGGTGAGACTTCGTGATTTCCCTTAGAGTTTTTTTTAACGAAAAGCCTGTTGATTTCTAAATATTCGTATTGTAGCATTTAGATTTTAGATATTCCTGTTATATTTTACAACATTAAGCTTATATTATCCTGACGGCGATTCGAAATCAAACCTGGCAATGCTGCAACTGAGGATTAGCAAGTAGGCCTACACAGAGTACAGATTGGACTTTGAGGATAAAAAGAAAAAGGCAGATGTAGAATAAGGCTAAGGAAACTGTAAATTTGATATTTGGAGAAACTGAGATTTTATTGCGTTCAGGTAGCACAGCGAGAAGGAACGAAATCGAAGTCAGATGCAAGACGTAGAGAAAATTGTGGGATCGTTTTGAGTAGAAAGACAATCCCGACTAAATACTCGGTGTTTGGGAGCATAGGAAAGTAGTAATACGTATAAAAAAAACAGAAACAAACTGCAACAACTTTTGTTTCAACGAGGAAATCGTGATATCTGATATTAATAATATCTCTTCTTCTCAGGTTCCTGATAGATCTAGTAAAATGTGAATAAAACTCGAAATATCAGATGGATGATTGAGATCTGCAGATCGACAGTTCCACGTGGCAATGCAATGGCAAATAAAACAAAATATGCGGACTCAAAATGAGCTCAAAATGTTTTATGCAATTTGATATTTGATAACAATATTAATGAGCAGATTGGCAATTCGATATTTGAAACCTATAATAAGAAAAATGACTACAAGCGACCGTTGAGAATTTGTCGACTTCAGTGTTTGATTGGCTAAGACAACAGAGAAGAAGTTAAATAAGAGATCCCCTTCGTTGCATCACCCTGAAAGAGAGTCTGATGACAAAAATAGTAGACTTCCGGTAGACGTCAAAGCCCATGATTTATAAAGCGCCTCTCGAAGAATAGGCTAACTATTCAGAGACGCCCTTAGCACGGAAGCCCCGGTGGGAAAAGAAACGCCTTTAAAGTGCGAGAGACTGCAAAGGAAATTACCAGTCATTAGTTTAGCCCTTAGTGAAAGGGAAGGTCAATCCAACTGGAGGGACCCATCACAGCAAACGCCCGGTGTGGTCATTGCAATCCTAGTCCTAGGAACACAGAGATTAAGCCGATCATTCTATAAGTACTTGTACGATAGGACACAACCATTGCAACGCCATATTATACGGGAGAACCAGAACGTGGTCGAAATAAAAACATAATCTGAAATGTAACGTGAGAACTCGGAGTAACATTCCTCAAACATCAGCCTTTTGAAAGAGTTTACGAAATTACTAGATTAATACCCGGCTTCGCCCGGGGTGTTTTTACCAGGCGTAACGTTAGACGGCTTCGCGAAGAATGACATTTTGTTGCTCGTTTCGTACCCCGCGGATTTGAATTCAACGACATCTTCATGAGCTCCCGTGTATTTGAATTTAACCACATTTTCCTCAACGTCCGTTTATTTCAATTTAACGATTTCTTCCTCAGCGCCCTGTATTTGAATATAGCTTCCCGGTTTAGCCCAGGGTTTGACCTGTCGTCTGAATGGTCGACAATTACGGTATTGACCTAGATTTCGAAGGTTTGAAGATATTATCACCACATCGAAACTTAAAATGTCCAAAATCGGAATTTAAATTAATTGTGATTTGAAAATATTACTGTTGACCTACAAATTCGAATAAGAACGTTCTGTACAATTTTCATATTGCTAGAGCGTTTGTTGGGTGAAACAGAAGGACAAACTTCGAGACTTATAGTAGTAGGCCTATAGATTAATCACTTCAAACTATATGACGCAAAGAACTTATTGTTCTTATTGGGCACCAATAAGAACAATAAGTTCTAATATAAAGGAAATAACAGGAAAAGTACAGGAGGAGGCAGCTAGAGTCGGGCTTGCTATAAATCCAGAGAAGACCAAGATCATGAGGATAGGGAAATGGCAAGAGGCAGATGGGATCAAGATCGACAATAAGCCAATTGATGTGATAGAGGATTTTTGCTACCTTGGCAGTACATTGACGGCGGATAGCAGCTGCGACAAGGAGATAAGAGTACGTATTGGTAAAGCAAATGCAGCATTCGGGAGACTGGAGAAGATATGGAAAAGTAATGGATGTAGCGTGAAGATAAAGATCCGGTTATATGAGGCCGTAGTGCTGAGCACCCTGCTATATGGAGCAGAGACGTGGCCAATGACGGTAGCAAACAGGAAAAAATTAGAGGCAGCACACCACAGGTGGCAGAGAAGTATTATTCTACACATCTCTTGGAAAGATAAACTCACAAATAAAACCATCAGAGAAAGAACAGGACAAGATAAGCTAGAGAACAACATTAGAAAGAAAAGACTTCAATTGGATGGGGCATGTGGCCAGAATGGACAACGATAGAAGAGCAAGTCAAGTGATTAGGTGGACTCCTGAAGGAAAGCAGAGGAAGACCAAGAAAGAACTGGATGGGAACTGTTCAGGAGGACCTGAGATGTCTGGAGATGACGGTGGAGGATGCTGTCGAGGTGGCGAGGGACAGAGAGGAGTGGAGAAGCTGCGTTGCCCGATGTGCAGTCCTGCACGGGAAGGACTAAGGTCTAAGGTAAGGTACGGGCACCAATTAACTAATGACTACTATAACTATTATGCCTTATTTCCGTAGAGGTAGTCTGTCGATGTTATCATTTAGAAGATTTCTCACGCGGGATCGCCTGTCTGTATGGGTCTCTAGATATTACAGGTGTTTGCTTCTGATAATATGTTACAGCAGTTGTTTAATTCTGATCATATTTTAAAGGAATCGTATCCGAAGAATGCTACATTCCGTTCACTTTCAACAAGAAGTTGTATTACGAGTGTGGATCGAATCTGACGGGCGAAGGATGCCTCAACTGTCTCGTACACAACAGAACCATCGTCAAATGCCTACAACCATCTTGTCAGTACCATAGTATACGGATCTAATCGGACTGACTGACTGACTGATGACTGACAAACTGACTGGCTCAGCACTCACAACAATCTATTAACACCTGGCTGTTTTTTCAATTCTGTGGCAGCTTGCAATGATGGTGATAATGATGATAGTGATAGCGATAATAATAATTTGATGATAACATGATTTATATCGGATGACAAATTGTTTGACGATGAAAAGATCTTATTTTTTATGCGTATCCAGCACGTTTGAGTCAAACTTTAAAGGTTTTTAATCTGTTAGCGACATGCAATTTAGTATATGTTAGAAAATGTTTTACAGTTGGTAAATTGTTTAATTGGAAGACCCGTATTTAAGAGTTTTATATCTGCTCCTAAAATTGTAGACTTCCAGCCGATGCTAAGTCTCACTGACATCACAGTTCCAACTTTCTCCACTTCCGTTCCTCTAATGACCGTTAATCGTTGGATCGTCGTTTCCAGTCGCATCTACAATTCCATCAACTTCAACCGGTCGTGGGCCGAGTACCGCTCTGGGTTTGGAGACCCAACACTTGACTACTGGATCGGTCTGGAGAAGATGCACCAGCTGACCTACAGCGGCAACTACCGTCTGCGTTTCGAGTTCATGTCCGTTGAGAACGGTTCCTGGTTCTCAGCCGAGTACGACTCGATCCGAATCGATCCGGAGTCCAACTGGTATGCCATTCATGTGGATGGATACAGCGGAGACGCTGGAGATGCCATGAACAAGAACCCTCCTGCTGCAGCATATCAAAACCACAAGAACTTCTCGACCTACGATAACGACAACGACCAGTCTATTTATAGCTGTTCGGTGCTGCATGGGGGATCTGGATGGTGGTACGCTGCATGCGGAATCAGTGACCTGAATACTGAGTTTGGATCGGTTTATTACTACTGGAAGCCAATTGTTCAGCTCGGGCTTGGAATGGTTTCGATGTTAAATGGGTCCCGCATAATGTTCAAACTGGAATAGGGCAGACTTGTGCATCTTAGATAGATAGATAGAAGATATAAATATTCTTTATCGAAACCAATTGCATACCGCACTTTGGTGTACAAGAACTGAAACATACCAATAACATTTAAGATAATTAAACTATGCTGTTCGTCATTATGTCCCATATTATAGTCCCCAAATAGATTATTCACAGTACCACCAGTCGTGTAGGCTGAAGATAGCCTATTTGTCCTTTGGACCTTCCAGATATATATATATTATCGAGCTACTCGCTTAACTTCATCGCAGATTTGGAAGGTTTAGAATGGTTGGATTTATGGAAAGACATACGGTGAGGTTTGCCTTTTAAGCCAATGTATTATGACATATAGTATGCAATTCTTAGATAAGCACTACTGTAAATTCACTCCTTATCTGCATTTTAGTACAATTTAATGTTCGATGTTTAATTGGATCTAAGCTTAATGTCTGCTAAGATTGATCCTAGAACGCGCTGGGTGTATTTGGTATAATAAACTTGCGCTTTATAAATCTTCATATAATAACTGATTCTAGCCGTAATCTCACATGCATAGTGTCACTTCAAGAAAACTCTCAGAGTTTCAAAAGCAACGACCGAACTGCTAACGGAACAATGGCAAAGAGTGTTCCAGACAAGTTTCTACTTAGCCTATATTCTAGAATGATTATAATTATGAGACAACTATGGCTAAACGTTGCATTGCGAATGATTGCTCAGAACGACGACCAAGAGATGATACATTATACCGAGCTGGGTGCAAATGTCTTTATTTTCGAAAGAATATAGCTATCTCTATATCTACATGTAGCTATATAATATAGCTCAGTGTACATCTACCTATTATCATGGCCGCTCACATTTTGGAACAAAAGAGCACTTACCCCATTAAGTCTTTATTCCAACTTAAAAAATAAAAAAAACACTTTTGTCAATCCTATGAAATTAAAACAAGTTAAATCGGCATCTGGTTTGCTTGCTAACCAACCTATACATTAATATTATACAAACAAGGCTATCATTTTGCTATCTTAAAAGTGAACTGTGGCTTTTTGCTTTATATAGATGTACTTTAAATAAACACAACAAAGAAACGTGTTCGTATATTTGGCAAATTAGTGATGATATGAGAGCACTTTCAACCTAGTAATGATAATATGAGAGTAGTTTCAACCTAGTAATGACATGAGAGCAGTTTCAACCTAGTGATGATATGAGAACAGTTTCAGCCTTGTGATGATATGAGAGCAGATCAAACCTAGTGATGACATAGGAGCAGTTTTAAGTATACTGATGACATAAGAGCAGTTTCAAGTAGTGATGATACAAGAGCAATTTCAAGTAGTGATGATAATAATATGAGAGTAGTGTCATCCTACCGTATGTTAAAGGCCATATCCAATCTACTGCATTGTTAAGTCCAATTTGCCCTAGTACAGGTATGAGCGCTCAGGCATACGCACACATACAAAGACACAAACAAAGACCAAATGCAAAGACACATAAAATTATAAAGACACATACAAAGACACATAATAGTTTGATAATTATTTAACATTTTAATTATATTTTAATTATAATTTGTAAGTTCTGTTGGGCGGCTTTTTTGGACGCGTTTGGTGCGGCCTATTTGGGAGTTCTATGTTGAATCAAGTTATTCTTTGTAGTAATTTTAACAACTATTTTATTTTAATTATATTTAAATCACATTTTGGATATAGTATTTTTTAGTTTAATTTGTATTAAAAGTTGTACTCTTGTGTGACTCCTGTGGATGCTCTATTTGCGCAGCCTATCTTTCACAATCATCATCATCATCATTATCAGTTCCAGTCGCCAGCCATTTCGCGTCGGTGGGTACGAATAAGTTATCTCCATTGAACTCCGTCATTTGTCAAGTCCATTGCTCCCATAGTGTCAGTCCAAGTGATGTCATGTCCTCATTTTAACCTTTTCATAACCTTTGTATGTCTTTTTCGTTGTATTGCAGGCTGTCTGTTCTGTTAGTATAGTTAAGATTTAAATTGCATAACATGTAAATGTACAGCGCAGTGCGTTTGTCAGGCGCTTATTAAAGAAAAGATTATTATTATTATTATTATTATTTGTATAATCTATACAGCGCAGTCTTGGCCTGTCTTTGCTTCTTTTCATCGAATCTTCTTTTTCATTGAATCTTGCATGTAGTGCATTGCGTGGGATTCTGTCAGCTGGCATTCTCTCTACGTGTCCAAAAGATCGCAGTGTTCGTTGAAAAACTTTGTCTAGCAGAGTTGGTTCGATTATTCGATACCTATTGATTGTCATATGTCATCGTTTCTTATTTTCTGCAGTCTTAAAATCCCTGCGATCCTCCGTAGACAGCTCAATTCTGCTGCAAGAATTCTTTCTCATCTTGTTTTTGCATTGTCCAACATTCCCAGCCGTATAGAAAAATCGATTGTATCATCGTCACAAATATTTTTGCATTGGTTTCTTTGTTAATTCTCTGCGTCTCCATATCCTATTTATTCTACCGAATGCTTGTGAAGTGCGTACAATTCTCCTTTGTATGTCTTTTTCGTTGCTACAATCTGCGTTTATTAGCCCTCCTGAATAATAGAGCAATGTTGTTATTAAAAGAACAGCTTAAATGCTACCATTACATTGGGGAAATTTAAAAAATTAAAAATGGGAGGGGCACATCCCCTCCTCAAACTCCTTCCCTGCCTTGCGCTGCGCGCCTCGGCGATCGTCTTTCGGGCGCTCGTTAGTCTTCCCCACATACCTTGATTCACCCCAGAAGAGGGGAACAAGATTAAACACTATACTGAAGCTGTCTTGTTAATCAATGGCAACACTTTCAAAACCGTAGATATTCTCGGTCATCTCCAAATAGTCCAGCAATATGTATGGTGTCACTGAAACCTATTTAGCCTATCTAATTCAAAATGTCATTAACACAAAACCTAGCTGAAAAACATATTTACAGATAATTATACTAACAGTTATAGAATGCTGCTGCCTAGAGTATTCTCTTCATATATATATATATAATATATATATGATATATATATTGTTACATGCATGACCTATGAGGATATTGGGTGATAGTGGCATTGCCTGTAACAGGTAGAATTGCACCTGTCTTTCTTGCTGGACGTTTCATGGAAGGATAGGCTGGAAGGTTAGAGTTTTAGCAGCTGCATGTTTGGCGGGAAAGATCCTTTGGTTGGGATGGTAAAGGGATGAGTGCGTAGACAGTGGGTTGCGAGAGTCTACCCATCCTTGGTTTATGGGTATAAAAGTAGCTGATGTGTGAACTCTGGAGTTCAGTTCCGACTAACTCTGGAGGCCGTTTGATGTCTGTTGCTGATTGTTTGATTTCTACAAAGAATACTGAACTTTAAACAAGACTTCGTTGTGCTGTTCATACTGGCTTGGACCGCTTTGCGAGAGTATAGGACACGAGCTACGACCAGTATGTTACAGATGGGGGCTTCGTCCGAACACGCTGTTCAGTGTTCATCTACGATTGGTCAACATGGTCGCTATTCGATTGGTCAACATGGTCGCTATTCGATTGGTCAACATGGTCGCTATTCGATTGGTCAACCTGGTCGCTATTCGATTGATCAACATGGTCGCTATTCGATTGATCAACATGGTCGCTATTCGATTGATCAACAGGGTCGCTATTCGATTGATCAACAGGGTCGCTATTCGATTGGTCAACATGGACGCGGTTTAGATGGTCAACATGGTCGCTATTCGATTGGTCAACATGGACGCGGTTCAGATGGTCAACATGGTCGCGATTCAGATGGTCAACATGGACGCGGTTCAGATGGTCAACATGGTCGCGGTTCGGATGGTCAACATGGTGACGTCCGCCTGATGAGGCGTTTCGAACGCCTGCTGTCGTGGTCAATGGAGACGGAGACTGGAGTCCGACGTGATGGAAGATCGGAGGAAGATGGTCGTCGGCGTCACGAGGAGACAGATGAGGACAGCCTATCGGAGGACGTCGTGGTGAGGGAAGGTCGTCAAGAGCGTTTTCATCAATCATGGCTGGTAACTCAAGAACGGAACTCATGACCAGAGGACTTTTGTGTTGATCGAGTAGCGGTATCCAGAAGAGTAAGTAGGGAATATGTTCCTAGAGTTGTTAGGCGTCAGGTTGCGGTAGTTAGGCCGTGGTGCCAAGAAGGCAGATGTAGGCTGTGTATTCGGAGGGGTGCATTGAGGGGTCTGTGTTTGGCATTCCGTTAAGAATATACACGGAGAGGAACTAGGTGTAAATATATGACTCTTGATTAACATTGTGTATATAGGAATAGACGTAGTTGTTGGTGTACGAAGCTAATAGAAAGTTAGACGGACATTTAGAGCTTCGTGCATTTCGACAAAAGAGGAGTGGTCGTTTGCTGGGTGATATTTCTATGGGTGTAATTGAGATACGTCTATAATTGCTAAAGTGGTTTTCGGCAGAGGTGATTCAGAGGATTATCTTTGTCTGCGAATGTTAGTCGAAATGTTAGGCTAGCTAATTTGTTTCTGGACTTTATTTCGGCGTGTAATATGATTTTGGTAAGTGGATTTAGGATTTGTCTGGATGTGTCCTAATGTCCTAATTAGTTCTTATGTGTGGTTAGTTAGTGCATTTATGAACCGCCTCTCCGCATCAGGAAGGTTTTGGTTGTGTTTTGATGCTGCATAGTGATATTTGATGTTGCATAGTGATTTTTCATGCTGCATAGTGATATTTGATGCTGCATAGTGATATTTGATGCTGCATAGTGATATTTGATGTTGCATAGTGATATTTGATGTTGCATAGTGATATTTGATGTTGCATAGTGATGTTTGATGCTGCATAGTGATGTTTGATGCCGCATAAAGTTTATGAACCGCCTCTCCGCATCAGGAAGGTTATGGTGATGCTGCATAGTGATGTTTGATGCCGCATAAAGTTTATGAACCGCCTCTCCGCATCAGGAAGGTTTTGGTGATGGTTGATGCCGCATAAAGTAGTAGATTCGGATGTTGCATATTAATTGCTTATGATGCTTACATTGTTGAGAGGATGTATGTGTCTTGATTTGTGGAGTTTGCAGTATAATTAGGAATTGCTGCGTTGTTTGGTGTTTGCAGCATTAGTGTGTGTAAGATTAATCTTGTCCATACATATGGTTCCGTTGCGAGGTAGCAACTTAGGTCGGAAACGCCTACGGGTTTCCTCCTTTTGTGGTCGGGGGGTATGTTACATGCATGACCTATGAGGATATTGGGTGATAGTGGCATTGCCTGTAACAGGTAGAATTGCACCTGTCTTTCTTGCTGGACGTTTCATGGAAGGATAGGCTGGAAGGTTAGAGTTTTAGCAGCTGCATGTTTGGCGGGAAAGATCCTTTGGTTGGGATGGTAAAGGGATGAGTGCGTAGACAGTGGGTTGCGAGAGTCTACCCATCCTTGGTTTATGGGTATAAAAGTAGCTGATGTGTGAACTCTGGAGTTCAGTTCCGACTAACTCTGGAGGCCGTTTGATGTCTGTTGCTGATTGTTTGATTTCTACAAAGAATACTGAACTTTAAACAAGACTTCGTTGTGCTGTTCATACTGGCTTGGACCGCTTTGCGAGAGTATAGGACACGAGCTACGACCAGTATGTTACAATATACATATATATATATATATATCAAGAGAAGAAGAACCGTTCCTTGAACTAGCATGAGAGGCTGCCTTTGGTATGAAGTGCTTATTTTCTTAGCCTTGGCATACGAGGGAGCGTGGCCATTCCTCTCCCTCGTCGCCTCATCTTCCCACCGACAGTGTATGGTCAGTGTACTCATTATAGCTGGGTTGATATATATATATATATATATATATATATATATATATATATATATATATAATTTGGGTTCTGATTGTGAGCGCCTTACCATGTGAGTGACTGTCTATTTGCTCTAGTATAAAAATGTGCAATAGTCTCCTTTGGCTTAACATGCTTAAATGAGCGTATAGCTTGTATTCCAGACGGCGTCGTATTAGCAAAATGTGACAACGGTGGGGTGATGGAACAATGGTAAAACTCTGACGTAAAGAACGCAGCATCAAGCAGGAAGAGTGATCGATACCCTTTACCCCGTAAAAGTCTACTTAGCCTTCAACTCGCTAGATGGCGGCTATAAAATGAGCAGTAGGACCGATGAACGACTTACATGTACATGTTTGTCATACAGTTTAATTCGACTCCTGGTAAGCTTGTTATGATCTGTTACTACTATCACATGCAATCTTACTGCGCTTTGTCAGTTCTAATTTATAAACACGAATATTATTTTTACTAGCAGACATCACAAAGTAAAAGATCATACAAACGGTGAGCATTGAAAATGATTCAAATACAACATAGGAGCTTCCACTGCCTTCCAGCACTTGGTATACACGTACATCTACATTCGTGGCGTAAGAAACGTTTGCAAGTTCAGCAACAAAGTTGAAAATCGTCCAAGGCATTGAATAGCCGACCATTGGCATGCTTACACAACAAAATAATAGTAATGGCGCAATAATACATCACTATTTCAGAAAATTTATCGAACACTGCAAAACTGTTATGACGGACCGTGGAAGTTCGATATAGCGAGTTTTCGACGAAATAAAGTCCAAAAGTAAAATAAAGTCCATGCATGACATTGTGCTGTAATTACATAACACGGACGACACGACGTGACGTCATTCACCTTGGCGTTCCAATGGCTTAGAGGATATAAGTAGGACAGTATTTAACAATGGGAAGTATCTTAAACATAAACAGTCTTCAACGCCATTAGAGTCCGTAATTTATTTATTCTTCTGTACAATAGAATCACTGGCCTTCAGACGTGAAGGAGAGGGTAGATTTAGCAGACGATGGAAAGGGTGGGGCTTAGTGCAGGAAAGGGATAAGCTTCATCGCTTAGGCGGTCAACTTTATTCAGCTTCCGTAGTACAATACATTTAGGGTTAGCATATTTAGATTTCCATTTTTCATGCTAGGTTTTACAGTCTTTTAATTCAGAATTGGGTTCATAATAAAAGTGGGAATGACACCAGTACAACTAAAGTAAGCATAGCCTACTAGTTCTATGCAAGCACCGATGGTTGCTACGAACTCATTCGCAACAGTGGAAGAAAATGGCGTCTCTGTTAGCCGACCAATAAGATGCACGAATCCATTTGCAATAGAGACAATGGAGTTTCTTGAACGCTCAGTATCGACGGCTCCGGTCTCAGCATCAACTATCACCTACAATATGCACAGTCAGGAAACAACACGTCCAAGCATATCATTGTATTGAATGGTCCAGGACACAATGAGCTGTTACACTACACAAAACGAAGGTATTGATAGAAAGGAAATATTTGCATTCAGCCTTTCATTCTACCAAGTGAGACGTCAATATTACTGCTACAAGCGTCACCCAAGGCTGCTGTTATTAGTCTATTCGACAGAAGCTCCGGCTGGGTAAAAGAGATCACATTGCGTTGTAGAAGTTCTGTCTGCTGAAAATGGTAGTCTTTGCGTTTTTTGTGACATTCTGTTTTGCTGTTGGACGGTCCAGCGTTTATTACACCCGAGGAGTAGAAGTACGTGAATTCCAAGTGGCAGAATTTCCGCCTGGATCAGAGCTATGCGCTCTCGATGCACCTTCGTATTCATTTTCCTTGAACTCCGTTCTAGACTGTGCTCTCGAGTGTCATGGATTTTCCTACTGCGAGAACTTCAACTACAACAATGTGAACAAAACTTGCGACATCTTCTTCAACCGACCAAAATGCTATGGATCTAGTCCACCGTGCATCCATCATCAGGTAACAGCATAATGCCCAACGTATATTATTTTCGAAAAAAATACGGCCACTTGAATAACTAACCAACCAATGAATTACCTAATTAATAATGACAATAATATTATAGACAAATTACATCAGCTAGTAATATCTAAGTCCCTGAGGGATCCTGTATACCTCGGAGCAAAAAATAATAAAAATAATAATAATAATAATCTTCGTATAATATTTTTAAACTGACAAGTAAGCAGCATGATTACGATTCATAATATGAACGGATGATCACAAGTTATTACAGGAGTCGAATTTAGCTGTTTGGCAGTCAAGCAAGACGCCCATCACGTCCTACTGCTCATTTTTCCAACGCCATCTAGCGAATGAAAAGACTGAGTCGATCATAGAAGGGTATCGTTACCTACCTAGCAAAAGAAATCAACTAACCAAAGAACAATTCGACGAAGGAATCAAAGAATGAAGGATGGAATGAATGAAAGGACGAACCAAGGCACCAATGAATGAATGAATGATTTACGTTTGCATTAAATGTATAGTTTAGTCTTACAATTTCATTGCACCATTAACGAAAAGGTTTCCTATTGTAGGTTCAGTCAGATCAACCTTACACGGGTGAGCGTCAAATTTATATCTCCAACTTCTTCAATCATTGATGTTTTTTCAACGACGATACTAGACTGTGTCACATTAAATAACATCAGATCACCTTAGACTACATCACATTATCACATTAGTGTTCAAATTAGAATGTTCTAAGACTCTTAAGTTGATGTTTTGCATAGGAATTCCTGCCGAGAACTGTTCTTTGCCGTTCACTTATGGCGGTCGTCTATACAACGGTTGTGGATTGAACCTAACTGGCGATGGTTGCAATGCCTGTCTGGTTGAGAATCGAACTCTAGCACTCTGCGTGAGAAAGTTATCAGGTGAAATATTTATATATTATGACAATTGGTTCGGAGAAAGCTTGTTTGATGATATGAGGCGCAATTAGGAGAGTTTAAACTTTCCAGAAAAAAAACTTTTGACAATATAACCACTTGCTCTTTCTCTTTGAGAGACAACTAAGAAGCTACACAGAAAAGAGAAATCTTTTTGTACAATCTACATACCGAGGTTTTTTACATTGGCCTTTTTATAATGTAAAAATGGTAGACTCAGCATAACCGAGTCATGAACCGTGTGCGTTATCAGTTCACTTCTCTGCATCCATAAAATCTGACAATTGGTCGGAATATTTTTTATTTACAATCAGTGGCGTAGCTAGGGTGGAGCAGAGCGGCCATACCCCCTGAGACTATTTCACAATTTATTTATTCTAATCTTTCGAAAGACATAAGAACCTTGTCCTTAAACCTCTTTCAGGCAGTCCCGTAGTTTAGGTTGGTAAATTATTTGAATGTCTTCAATGCCGTGCTTGACGTTGGTAAGTAAACAGTCTACCTACGGCCATGATAACTACCATCAATCCAGATTCCATTTCATCGGAAATTTTTTTCTTTAATCTAACTTCCATTTGATGAAACAAATTACCCAAATTCTATTTGAGCAAAATATATATTTTTTTCATCAATTGAACTTTTATTTAAGAAAAGAGTTAGGCCTATTCTCATGGATCCAGCTTCTACCTACGGAATCAATTATTTTCATCAATTCAGCTTTTATTAAATCAAAACCTTAGTTTCATCAATCCAGCTTCTATATGCGGCAATAATTATTTCGATCGATCCAGCTTCCGTTTAATCAGAAATGGTTTCATCAATCCAGCTTGCATTTTAAATTGACCACATGAAATAATTTACCAACCAAAACTACGGGAATATATACCCCTCTTTCAATCCTTTCAAAATTATATATATCCTAGTGCATGATGTATTTACTAATTGCATTTCTACGACGTAATATACAAGCATTTGAATCTGAGTTTGAACGGATTGAGAATGAAGCAACTGAGCTGGCTCAATAATGTGATATTGCTACTGACTATGAGCAATACAGATTTAGGAAAAGAACGAGATTCCATTAGGAAATGACAGAGGATGATGGAATATCTGAATCTCGAAAACAATTCATGGCTGAAACATACATAGTGTCACTAGATTGTGTCATTAATAGCACAACTAAAAGATTTGAGCATCTTAACAATGTGGCTTCAAAATTTAGTTGTTTTTAGATCCAAAGCATTTTAGCAATTCCGATAATGTGACGAAATCAGAATCTTTGGCAGACATCTACTCTGATGTCATCGAAAGTCGAAGTGAAACTGTGCAAGAGTTTCTTTAATGAAATGACATGTACAAGGAAATAATCAGTATTATCAATACGGAAAATTCCAGTGTCAGAGAAATGACCATCAATAATGTACTAAAATTCATGATCGCCAATTAGGCTATGTGTTCCATAACTTCCATTTATCCTAGCCTGTCCACAATGTACCGCATTTTTCTGACCTTGCCAATAAACCACGCTGGTGCGGAACGATCTCTCAGGAGATTCAAATTCATAAAAATTGTTGGTACATTCTACAATGGGCGAGGACAGATTGTCTGGTTTAGCCTTGATTACGGTCGAAAGACAGTTCGAAAGTGAAGAGGATTATAACGAAGTAATCGATAATTTTGCTAAAATGAAGACTAGACAAAAAATGCTTTTGTAATTGGTGTGTGCTTGTACTGTTATGTTATAGTATACTATAGGTCTACTATTAGTATTACTAATTTACTATGCATATTGCTTTTTGCCACCTTTTGGGTGTTTCGGTGTTTTCTATATAAAATCCAAAAATAAATACGTATAATCATAATGAATGTAATTAATTGAAATTGTTTATTTTGGTAAGTGGGACCTTTTATATGTGCTCGCTCCTCTGGTGTTAAAACCTGGCTACGCTATTTGTTCACAATATTTAGTGACCTTTTTAACGAACTTAATGGTCAACGTCTAATTATGTAACGTGCAATTATATAATGCTATTCAAATCCCCTAGATTGTCTTCATTATGCTAAAATATTTCACAGACAACGTTCTGGTGATGTTTGACACGGTGAACGTAACAATTCCGACCTTCAACAAAGCTTCACTACTGATGTCCATCAACAACTGGATCGTCATCCAGCAGAGGGTAGACGGTAGTTTACCCTTCGCTCAACCATGGATGGTTTATAAGACAGGCTTCGGCGACATCAGCAAAAACTTCTGGCTCGGCCTTGAGAAGATGCACCAGCTGACAATCAACGCCCCCTACCGTCTACGCATCGAGATACAATCCGTGGATCAGGACAAGTGGTTTTCAGCTGAATACGATTCATTCTTCATAACATCCGAGTCACTTGGTTACGCCCTGAACGTGTCTGGTTACGTGGGAGATGCAGGCGACGCCCTTAATTACATGAACAATTCTGGAATCTTCTTTCAGAACGGAATGCAATTTTCCACACAAGACAATGACAATGACATGGTCTCTAGTGGTAATTGCGCTGTTTGGTATCGCGGCGGTTTTTGGATGAACCAGTGTTTTTACACATGTCTTAATTGCGTATACAACACTACCCAATTCACTTGGATCGCTCTGAATGACCTTGGACTGACTGTTTCGAGTCAACTCAAAGCCAGTCGAATGATGATAAAAGCCGCTTAGGTTCATTAAGCGCTGCTACTGGGCTCTAATGGTTTCAACTGACTATCTATTTTGCAAGCACGGCAACGCACCCCATGTACGAAATGAGAATTGCTTCTAATAAATATAACTTAATATTTGGTGAATGTCTTAGTACAGAAAGTGCACATAGGTATCTCACTGAGTAATGTTTCATAATCTCTACGACCGATAGGTTCATCTAAATACGAAAGATATTCTGCCATCTTTTAACGCCCCTTGCGCTTTGTGGATTCGAACAATACCCGCTTAAAATGACTGCTTGTCAGGGTTGCCAGATGTCGGAAGTGCTTGGTCGCGAAGTCACGTCAAAAAGTAGCCCAAAAGTCGCGAGCTGAGCAGCTAAATGAAAACATTAATAAATGTTTGCTAGGCACGTCAATGTACATACTTTATTGGTTTCACCAAGACACGCGATGAAACCAATGACGTAAACATTTTAGATGGCAGACTGCATAGTGCTTACCGTAAACTAGTCCGTACTTTGTAGAGCATGCATTTATCACTAAGTAAGCAACATCGCCTAAGAAGAGGGTACCCCGTCAGAACGGCCAGGACAAATCGGCCCCGACAAAACGGCCCCGACAATTGGGCCCCGACAAAACGGACCCGACAAAACGGCCCTGGTCAAAATGGCTTCGACAAAACAGCCCCGTCATATCGGCCCCCGTCATTACGGCCCCCCTGTCATATCGGCCCTCGTCATATCGGCCCCGGTCATTACGGCCCCCGTCATATCGGCCCCCGTCATATCGGCCCTCGTCAAATCGGCCCCCGATAAATCGACCCCAGTCATATCGGCCCCAGTCATATCGGCCCCTCACAAAATATCGCATGTCCCAAGCACTCTTTAGTTGGATTGGTGAAAAGTAATTATTTGCTTAAATGAAAGCTGGATTGATCACAGTTATCATGGACACTGGTAGGCTGCCTATATATTTGCCAACGATTGGATTGATGAACAGAATTCTTTTCTTTTGCGTAAATAGAAGTTGGATTTCTGATAGTTGTCATTGAAAGCATTTAAATAATTAAATACGCCAACCAGTTAGCATTAGATGATGGTCCCCGCAGCGCTTTGCCCAGCTAAACCGTCGCTTGAGGCCTCATTTCAACAGTTTGTCAACGTAAGCTTAAAAGTACTTGGAACACTGAATAATTTAACATTGGCAGAGTTATTGTTGCCAGCGTTATTTTACAATAAGCAACAGTAACTCGGCTACTAAAGTCCAAACTTCGCTATTTATCAATGAGTTTAAATGGAACACCAAACAATTAGCTGAAGAGAAACAGCAAATATAAGGCGTCGGTGCTTTCCAAATTATGTAACCTAACTGCAAAACAGTAGCAAGGAATAAACGCCTTAACGTTTAATATGTGCTGTTCTAAGTGTGTCCTTTTTCATTGCACATGACTTCCCGTTAACATCAATAATAATTGTTAAACTCTGGAGCAAGCTACAAATGCAATGGCATGGTAGTGTAGACAACGCAGTCAGACAGCCAACGTCCGTCCTAATAGCGTTTCGACATGCCTAAAATCGATAGGTAACGGGCGGAATTGTTGGATTGATAGGAAACGTTAATTCCACTTCAAGTTACCGCATTCTGAAGGTTATGGTGCATTATAGAAATAATAATAATAATATTTTCGTTTATTGAAACAATCCGATTGACAAACCGCAACCGGTTACAGTGTACAATTATGCAATTGAAACAATTCACAAGAACACAAATGACAGAAGACATAAATCTTAACTATACTAACAATACACGGCAAGTAATTTCTACGCTTTCTTTCCGCTATAGCGTTTGCCTAAGGATTATAAAGTACACGCATCAACGACTTCACAGTTACATTGAATCGCTAAATGCAACCGTCGTCCTTCCTGTCTTGATACCTTAAATTATTTGTGAGAAATTTATAGAGCTGGTGCCTCAGAAGATCTGGTAGACACAATTTCACAAATATTAGATCAAATAGGCCTATGATGGGGGTTTGCGGAACTACTGGATAGATGCCGATTCCTGTCAGTAATAAGCAAGCTAATCCGCCTATGGTACCTTCCTGACGACTAGCCAACATTTGAGCGACTTTGACTTGAAGCTGACACCCGTCTTTTCTATGCGGTCCTGATGAACCAGGGCCACTTACTGCATAGTTTACTTCCAACAAAAAGCCCCAACAATATGCCCTGCGACCGCGATCGCACGACCATTATGTACCACTTGCAGATAATTTACAACGCAAGACGTTTATTGTTAGAATGTTGTACTCATATTGACAGTTGATTGTTGTTGAGACGTAGACCTATGTACACCAGAGTGCGGATATGCAATTGGTTTAATAAAGAATATACATACTTACTTACTTTGTTAAACTTGCAAAAGTTTCTAACGTTATGATAATTTATAGAGTACGTGTGTACTAAGTGCTGGACGCTCCTCCTGGATCAGAACTTTGAGCTCTTGACGTACCTTCGTTTTTCTCTGTTCTTGAACTCAGGCCGCGAATATAGGCCTCCCTTATGTCAACGATCCTTGTACTGCGAGAACTTCAACTACAACAATGTGAACAAAACTTGCGACATCTTATTCAACCGCCCAAAATCCTATGGATCTTCTCTGCCGTTTACCCACTATCAGTTCGCAATTCAAAACGTTTTCTATTTCGAAACACAATAGGGGACACTTGTTTTAAAATGTGATTTTAAAATCCAAAGCTTAATAACAGAATATCTCTATATAATTTTGAAATGTTTCAAATTCAACTTTAACACTGAAAGGATTAATATTTTAAAAAGTCCGTTGTCCATCTGAACTTCCTTGTGTATTTCGCAAGGCGTATTTAATAAGGAGGTAGAAATAAAGAAATTCCTTTTGAGAACAATCGCAAACACTACTTCTTGAACATCTAAATATTTGGACATATTTTGTTTTGAAATGGCCAATTTTTTATGCTGCAAACTATGTTCGTTTCAAAATATAATTTGCAACGGGCTTCATATTTACAAATAAATATGCAGCAAATATTATGAAAGAGAGATTAAATAACATGGTGACTGTCTGCTGTTGAAAATAAATATTGTGCTTTATTTCTTATTTAACCCTATGACGCACACCTTCCTGGCCAACACATTTAGCACACCTGGGGTCTAATGGACCCCACCGATAACACGGGTGGCATTTAAACCATTTTAATAGAAAGTCGAAATAGTATGTATGTATGTATGCGTGGATGTACGTATATATGCATGCATGCATGTATTGTTGGATGGATGTGTGTATGTATTTATGTACTTGTGTGTGTTGTGTGTGTACATGCATGTTGGATGTTCATGTACATATGTATGGACGTATATTCGTATTTATATACATGTGTATGCATGTATACGTTTATGTATGTATGCGTGGAAGGATGGATCTATGCATGTATATGCGTGTACGCATATATATGTATATAATTATGTATGGATGCATATTGGTATGTATATATGTGTGCATGTGTGCATGCATGTATGTATGTATGGATGGATGTATGCATGCATGTATGTATGTATGTATGTACATATGCGTGCATGTACATATTTGTATGTATGTGTGTATATACATGTACGCATGTACATGTATATATTTATGGATGTATATTGGCATGTATTTATATGTGTGTATGTATGTATGTATGTATTTATGTATGTATGTTGTTATGTATGTATCTATGTATGTATGCATGTATGCATGTATATATTTGTATGTGTGTTTATGGATGTATTCGTGTACATTTATACATGTAGGATGTATATTTGTATGTACATATACATATGTGTATGATGGATGTATATATGTATGTATGTATGCTTGTATGTATGTATGCAATTATGTATGTATGCATGTATGCATGTGTGTATGTCTGTATGTATGTGTGTTTTGTGTATGTAATAGCCTGGAATATATCATAGTCGATGGGCGAATCAATGTTACAGCCTGGGGTCTGCTGGACCCCAGGTGTGCTAAATATGCCCTAGTGTCTTTCTTATTTTTGTATAATCGAACCAAGAATTCTAAACTCTTGGAATTTTTCCACAGCAAGATATGAATTGCTGAGGAATTTGAATTATTTCAGATTTTTACTATTTGTATCAACGCAGCTATTCAAGAAAGTTTCATCGATGGGGTCTAATGTTGAAAATAAATATTGTGCGTTATAGGGTTTTAAAAGCGAATCATCTTGATTATTACTTACCAAGTCGTTTCTTTATAAAGAATCGTTTTATAATTTGCAACCTCAGACCGATCAACCTTACATGGGTGAGTCTTCTTTCTTTTCTTCAGAGTATTTTATGGAAAGCCCGTTCCCTTTCAAAATAATAGTAATGTCGCATAATACAACATTATTTCAGAAAATTAATTGAACACTGCGAAACTGCTATGATGGATCGTGGAAGTTCGATATAGCGAGTTTTCTACTTTTCTACTAAATAAAGTCCACAAGTAAAATAAAGTCCATGCATGACATTGTTGTGTGATTACATAACACGGATCACGCGACGTAACGTCATTCACCTTGACGTTCCAAGCGACCATTTATAACTCCACAGTCATAAGTCGTAGAAAGCTGATCTCGGTGGTTGGTCTGGGGTTTAACGCTACAAAGAAATTCACGACAAATGCCCGCTACTCGGCATTTATTACATTCCATAATTTAGCATATCAATTAATATTCAACTGGTCTGTAACATTTAGGGTAAGCCGATGGTCGTCGAAAGTTTGCTGTACATGTTTTTCTGTGAATCACAGCGTGTATTGGCTAAACTCATTTTATGTAAGTGCTGTAGTCCTTACGCAAAAACAAAAACCATAGTAACAATTCTATCGTTTGCAGTTACTGATATATGCCTTGGTGTGAACAGACAGTGAGGAAAGGACTTGATGTAAATCAGTGGCTTGGAGGATATAAGTAGGACAGTATTTCACAATGGGGAGTATCTTAAACATGAACAGTCTTAGATGCCAGTGTAGTCTGTAATTTATTTATTCTTCTGTACAATATAAACACTGGTCTCCATGGTGACGTGAAGAAGAGGGTAGATTTAGCAAACGATGGAAAGGATGAGGCATACAGCAGGAAAGGGATGAGCTTCATATGATCGTTTAGGAGGTCAACTTAATTCAGATACCGTCTACAATACATTTCGGGTCAGTCTATATCGATTTCAGATCTTCTGGCTTGGTTTTACTCTCATTTACTTCAGAATTGGGTTCATGATAAAAGTGGGAATGACACCAGTACAACTAAAGTAAGCATACTTGTTCTATGCAAGGCGCAAGCATCGATGGTTGCTACGAACTCGTTCGCAATTGTGGACTCCACTAAGTGTAGGCAAATGACGTCTCTGTTAGCCGACCATTAAGAATACACGAATCCATTATTTTACATTAGAGACAATGAAGTTCCTTGAGAGCTTAGTATCGACGGCGACAGGTTAAGCATTAACTTTCATCTACAACGCGTAGAGCCAGGAAAAACACGTCCAAGCCTATCGTTAGCCTATATTATTGAATGATCTAGGAAAACGCTTATACACGGTGAGTCATAAAAAACCGTGTCGCTACATATTTTACTTTAACTTCGTCATATATCATATTATGTAAAAGACATTTTAAGCAAAGATAGAGGAGTTATTACTGAGCTTTCGGAAAGTTAAAGTTTTTGTTCATATTAACCCCTTGGGCATCCACGCATGCGCGAAAACGCATACGCCAGTGCTTGATTGACTCATCTATGATGCGCTGTTCCATTTCGTTCCATGCCTCCACAAATCGATGACGCAACTCGTTGACATCGTTTATTTGATAGCTGTAGACCTCTTCTTACATGCCACACCATATCTTATAGTCTACCAGATTCAAATCAGGGCTGCTAGTAGTAGGCGGGATGAAATCAGGTGTTTCAGTTTGCAGTAACTCAACGCAGGAGCGCTATCCTGCTGGAAGATGAAATAGGCTACTCCGTTATTTTACGAATGTCTGGCAAAAGCCCTGCATTAGTATCATATCTTGGTAATCTTGTCCATTGAACTTTAGCACCCGTACGATGCATTTGCGGCATATCTTCCTGGCTGAGTACCAGCGATTTAACCTGTTCAAAATTCGTTCGTCTGTGGTCGCTACCTGGTTGACGATGAAAAGAACCAGTTTTATCGATCTTTGCAAAGAGAGCATTTACCACGAGTCCACCATTAATCTAAAAAATTTTAAAAACGTTTCGCAATGTCAGTTTTTTATGAAAAATTTTATAACATGCTTAATCTGCTTCGGTAAACACCATTTCGTCTGGGTTGTCGTGACGTCATTATAGTTTAGGCTGGTTCAGCTTTTTATAAGAAAAAAATATATAGCACTTGGCTAGACCAACAAGCGTCATTATTCAGAAATTTCACTAAACATTGATGGCTGTCTACATGAGTTATGTTATATTATGTAGGGACACGGTTTTTATGACTCACCGTGTACAATGAGCTGTTACACTATGCACACCGAAGGTAGTGATGGAAAGGAAATATTTGCATTCATGCTGCCAAGCGATAGCTTACGTTAATATTAATGCTACAAGCGTCACCGAAGGCTGCTTTTATTAGTCGACAGAGGCTCCGGCTCGGTAAAAGAGATCACATTGCTTTGTAAAAGTTCTGTCCACTGAAAATGTTAGGATTTGCGTTTTTTGCGACATTCTGTTTTGCTGTTGGAACGTCCAGCGTTTCCTACGCCACAGAAATAGAAGTACGTGAGTTCCAAGTGGTAGCAGTTCCTCCTGGATCAGAGCTATGCGCTCTCGATGCACCTTCGTATTCATTGTCCTTGAACTCCAATCTAGACTGTGCTCTTGAGTGTCAGGGATTTTCCTACTGCGAGAACTTCAACTACAACAATGTGAACAAAATTTGCGACATCTTCTTCAACCGACCAAAATGCTATGGACCTACTCCACCGTGTATCCACTATCAGGTTATAACTTAATGTTGACCACTTATTCTTTTCTTAACAAAATACGGCCATCAATAACTGATAAACCAATCAATTACCTAATTGATAATAATAATAATAATAATAATAATAATAATAATAATAATAATAATAATAATAATAATAATAATAATAATAATAATAATAATAATAATTATTAATAATTAATAATCTTCGTATAATGTTTTTAAGCAAGTAAGTGATTACGATTCATAGGATGAACGGATGATCACAAGTTATTACAGGAGTTGAATTTAACTGTTTGGCAGTCAAGCAAGGCGCCCATCACGTCCTACTGCTCGTTTTCCAACTCCATCTCGCGAATAAGAAGACTGAGTCGACCATAGGAAGGGTATCGTTACCTACCTAGCAAAATAAATCAATCAACTAATGAACAATTCGACGAAGAAATCAAAGAATAAACGATCGAATGAATGAAAGGACGAACCAAAGCACCAATGAATGAATGAATGAATGATTTACGTTTGCATTAAATGTAGAGTTTAGTTTACATTAATGAAAACGAGTTTTCATTTTGTAGGTTCAGTCAGATCAACCTTACACCGGTAAGCGTCAAATTTATATCTCCAACTTCTTCAATTGATGCTGTTTCAACGACTAGACTAGACTGTGTCACATTAAATAACATTATATCACATTATACTGCATCACACTATCAGATTAGTGTTCAAATTAGAATGTTCTAGGACTCTTAAGTTGATGTTTTGCATAGGAATTCCTGCCGAGAACTGTTCTTTGCCGTTCACTTATGGTGGTCGTCTATACAGCGATTGTACTGTGAACCTTACTGGCGATGGTTGCAATGCCTGTCTGGTTGCTAATCGAACCGTAGCTCGATGCATGAGAAAGTTAACAGGTGAATTATTTTATATCATTATGACAATTTGTTAGGAGAAGTCTAGTTGGATGACTCAGGGCGCAATTTGCAGAGTTTAAACTTTCCAGAAAAAAACTTTGTTGACAATATATCCACTTGCTCTTCATCTTTGAGAGACAACTAAGAAGCTACACAGAAAAGAGAAATCTGAGATTGTACCATCTGGATAGTGAGGTTTTTTACATTGGCCTTTTTATAATGTGAAAATGATAGACTCAGCATAACCGAGTCTTGAGGCGTGTGCGTTATCAGTTCACTTCTCTGCATCCATAAAATCTGACAATGGTTCCGTGGGGCGGAATATTTTTTATTTACAATCAGTGGCGTAGTTGGGGTGGAGCAGAGCGGCCATACCCCTGAGACTATTTCACAATTTATTTATTCCAGTCGTTCGAAAGACATAAGAACCTTGTCCTTAAACCTCTTTCAGGCAATCCGTAGTTTAGGATGGTAAATTATTTGAATGTCTTCAATGCCGTGCTTGACGTTGGTAATTAAGCAGTCTACCTCTGGCCATGATAACAACCATCAATCCAGATTCCATTTCATCGGAATTTTGTTCATCAATCCAACTTCCATTACCCAATTTCTATTTGAGCAAAAATATATATTTCATCAATGGAACTTTTATTTATGGAAAGAGTTATTCTCATGGGGCCAGCTTCTACTTTCGGAATCAATTATTTTCATCAACCCAGCTTCTATTGAATCAAAACCTTAGTTTCATCAATCCAGCTTCTATATGCGGAAAAAATTATTTCGATAAATCCAGCTTCCATTTAAAAAGAAATGGTTTCATCAATCCCACTTCCATTTAGGACACTTCCATTTAGAAAACAATTTTTTCATCAATCCAGCTTCTATTTTAAATTGACCATGTGAAATAATTTGCCAACCAAAACTACGGGATTACCCCTCTTTCAGTCCATTCATAATTATATGTAGTGTATGATGTATATACTAATTGCATTTCAATAATGTAATATACATTACAAGAATTTGAATCTGAGATTGAAAAGATTGAGAATGAAGCGACTGAGCTGGCTCAAAAAGGTGATATATTGCTACTGACTACGAGCAACACAGATTTAGTAAAAGAACAAGATTCCATTAGGAAATGACAGAGGATGGTAGAATATCTGATTCTCGAAAACAATTATTCATGGCTGAAACATAGGCCTACATAATGTCACTTGATTGTGTCATTAATAGCACAACTAAAAGATTTGAACATCTTAACAATGTGGCTTCAAAATTTAGTTGTTTAGATCCAAAGCATTTTGGCAATGCCGATAATGTGACCACATCAGAAACTTTGTCACATTATCTACTCTGATGTAATCGAAATTCGAAGTGAAACTGTGTAAGAGTTTCTTTAATTAAATGATATGTGCAAGGAAATAATCAGTATTATCAATACGGAATAATTCCAGTGTCAGAGAGATGACCATCAATAATGTACTAAAATTCATGATTGCCAATAATTCCATAACTTCCATTTATCCTAGCCTTTCCACAAGTTACCGCATTTTTCTGACCTTGCCAATAAACCAAGCTGGTGCGGAACGATCTCTCAGGAGACTCAAATTCATAAAAAAAATGTAGGTACGTTCTACAATGGACGAGGACAGATTGTCTGGTTTAGCCTTGATTACGATCAATGTTACAAAAGACAGAAGTGGATTATAACGAAGTTATCGATAATTTTGCTAAAATGACAACTAGACGAAAAATGCTGTTTTAATTGGTTTGTGCTTGTACTATTATAGTATACTATTAGTATTATTAATCTACTATGCATGTTGCGTTTTGCCACCTTTTGAGTTTTTCGGTGTTTCTATGTAAAATCAAAAAATAAATAAGTATTCTAATAATGAATGTAATTAATTGAAATTGTTTATTTTGGTAAGTGGGACCTTTTATATGTGCTCACTCCTCTGGTGTTAAAACCTGGCTACGTTATTGTTCACAATATTCAGTGACCTTTTAAACCTGTAATTATGTAACGTGTAATTATATAGTGCTATTAAAATTTCCTAGTTTGTTGTCATTATGCCACAATATTTCACAGACAACGTTCTGATGATGTTTGAAACGGTGAACGTAACAATTCCGACCTTCAACAATTCTTATCTGCTTATGTCGATTAACAACTGGATCGTCATCCAGCAGAGGTTAGACGGTAATTTATCATTCGCTCGACCATGGACAGTTTATAAGGAAGGCTTCGGCGACATCAGCAGAAACTTCTGGCTGGGCCTCGAGAAGATGAACCAGCTGACAATGAACGCCCCCTACCGTCTACGCATCGAGTTACAATCCGTGGATCATGACAAGTGGTTTTCAGCTGAATATGATTCATTCTTCATAACATCCGAGTCACTCGGCTACGCTCTGAATGTGTCTGGTTACGTGGGAGATGCAGGCGACGCCCTCAACGTCATGGGCGGTGGTAGAATCTTCTTTCAGAACGGAATGAAATTTTCCACCTACGACAAGGACAATGACTTGAAAGATAATGCCAATTGCGGTAATTGGTATTCCTGTGGTTTTTGGATGAACCAATGTTTTTACGCATGTCTTAATTGCGTGTACAGCACTACCGACTTCAGTTGGAACTATCTGCGTGACCTTGGACTGACTGCTTCAAGTCAACTGAAAGCCAGTCGAATGATGATAAAAGCCGCTTAGGGTTCATCAAGCGCTGCTACTGCCATGGGCTCTAATGGTTTTAACTGACTATCTATATTGCTAGCACGACAATGCACCCATGTAAGAATTTGTTCTAATAAATTTAACTTAATATTTAGTGAATGTCGTAGTATAGAAAGTGCACATAAGTATCTCACTGAATAATGCTTCAAAATCTTTACGACCGATAAGTTCATCTAAAGATATTCTGCCATCCATTAATTAACGCCGCTTGCGCTTTATATCTTCGAACAAACTTATGTACAGATGGCTGTTACAATACACAGACTGAAGGTATTGACAGAAAAAAGATTTGCACTCATTCTCTCAAGAAGCCTGTCAATATTCCTGCTCCAACACGTTCACATTAGTTCTCTTTAATTTTTTGCATTGGTTTTTTGTTGTTGTTTCTGCCTCTTTGGCGTAGTAAAGAAAATGCTCTGTTGGCTGATTTTAAGAGTAGTTCTCTTTAGAGGGTAGGCAACACATATAATAATTAGATGTTTCTTCAAGTCACTTTTAAAAGCGCATTTTAGGTATGTTTTTGAACTTGCCTAAGACCATTACAAACTTGTTATTGCCGTGGTTGTTGTACGTTAATGTGTCTCATAACTTCGACATATTGTGCCCAGCGAAATTAAGAACATCGCCAGACGATTTTCTGTAACGGCGTTTCTGACCTGAAAGAATATTTCAAACTCCCTCAGGATTACAGCTTAATTTTCAGATAATAAGAATTCAGCCTCAATATTCCTAAACATTTGGAAGGTTAATTGCATGGTGAGATTATATAAGCAGGTAAACAAAGAAACACAGACTGCGGCCGTGGATTTTTAACGGTCGTCGTAATCGTAATCGTAAACTCCCCAATTTCTTAAGCGCTACTCTAAAGCTAAGCGTAAAGCAGCAGTTTATTCACGAACGATGAACTTTTTCAAGAGCGCTGACCGGAAACTATCGAATTTGGCGGAGAGCCAGGACTCATTCTGAATAGATTTGAACTCGAAGCACACGTTGTAATGTCCGTTGTTAGTCATCTGGGTGAGCTTTTCTAGGCCGAGCCAGTACTCCCCAGTCAGGTCACCGAGCCGTTCCGATAATTGATCCAGGCCCCGTTGAATGGGACGCTTCCATCGAAACGATAAAGAAAGACGAACCAACGATTGACGGAAATTACTGGAATAGGCTGAGGGAAGGTTGGAACGGATATGGTCGTCTGAATAGACTGCGCCACAAAAGCTGAAACCATCAACCCAGTCAACAGGCTAAATCATTGATATTCGTCTTAGAGACTCCGCGTATCATCCAAAGCAATATTAAGGTTACTCTAACAGGGCATAAATTGGAAAAAATCTTATGAGTGCCGGGTCTAAATTAAAGGCCGCTTTGTGCTAATAAACGCAGGCCCCTTTTAAGCGATTTTCACAAATGCTCGGTGTTCTGTAGCCGCCGGTGTGGTAAAGACGTGCTACATAATCATAGCACAGACGTCGGTACCCAGCGTCTAAGCTACCATTAAGTGACACGACATGACGTACGAAACTGAGAAAGACAACCATTTCTGCTTCGGCGTTACAGTCCACAACATTCGTATTAAAAAACACAAATTGGCCTACGAGATTTCACCAGAGGGTAGAAAAACAGTATGTGCAAATAAACGTCGGACTCTTTTAACGTCTGTCCTCTAAATGCCGCTGAGAACTAAAAAATGTCTAGCGTTTATGTGAAGTTCTTCCAGAATGTGTATTATATATAAGCTTAAACTCCACGTACCTCATGTCATTATGTTTCTGCTTCGCGGTGTCAGTAGTTATTTAACCTACAGTAGTCGATACTACAAGGGTGTGGCTTCCTCGGCCAATCCTGAACAATCCTACGCTTGAAGTTCGAACTTGGCTGCCTGACAAATATTAAAAGAAGCGTTTTGAATGTGTCACAGAGTATCGTTTATTGTTCCATAATATCAGCCGCCATCCAACACACATCGAGACGACAGTGAACAACCCCCGGACAACGTTGTACATCGTTGGGACAATACTGTCCAATATAGTGGTGGCGAAGGATATAGAGGAGACGAGAGATTTGCTTGTCAATATAAAATAACTATAGGGATGGGCAACGATTAAAATTTTTAATCGAAATTAATCGCACGATTAAAATTTTTAATAACGCGATTAATTTTTAACGCTTGTCACAGTAGATAGCAAGTAAAATTCTCTACCGATTCTGAGTAGGCCTAGTTGCGTTGAATATGCGCTATGTAAATGCTTGCAGTCAATAAACAAAAAGGAAACATGGTTTTACTACTTGTTTTTACTTTTTAGTTTTTACTTTAAAGTTTAAAGGTAAAAATTGAGCGGTTATATCAAGAATTGTGTTAGCGCATTTCTAGAAATAATTGGACGAAGTGACAATCGCGTAAACTGCGTTAAAAAATTTAATCGCGTTAATTAATTAACGCATTAATCGCGTTAATAACGCGTTAAATGCCCAGCCCTAATTTAAATTACATTTTAGATATAGTATTTTTTAGTTTAATTTGTATTAAAAGTTGTACTCTTGTGTGACTCCTGTGGATGCTCTATTTGCGCAGCCTATCTTTCATCATCATCATCATCATTATCAGTTCCAGTCGCCAACCATTTGGCGTCGATGGGTACGAATAAGTTATCTCTGTTGTCCTCAGTCATTTGTCAAGTCGATTGCTCAAATAGTGTCAGTCCAAGTGATGTCATGTCCTCATTTGTATAATCTATCCAGCCCAGCCTTGGTCTGTCTTTGCTTCTGTTTCATCGAATCTTCTTTTTCATTGAATCTTGCATGTAGTGCGTTGCGTGGGAATCTGTCAGCTGGCATTCTCTCTACGTGTCCAAAACGTAGCAGTGTTCGTTGAAAAATTTTGTCTAGCAGAGTTGGTTCGATACCTAATGTCATCGTTTCTTATTTCGTGTAGCCTTGAAAATCCTGCAATCCTCCGTACACAACTCATTTCTGCTGCAAGAATTCTTTCTCATCTTGATTTTGCATTGTCCAACATTCCGAGCTGTATAGGAAGATCGATTGTATCATCTTCTCTAATATCTCCTTTCCAAACCCCTCCGCTGCTCGACTCTGCGCGCCTCGTCGATCTTCTTTCGGGGGCTCGTTAGTCTCCCCCACATACCTTAAACCCCTCTCCCCAGAAGAGGCGTACTAGATTAAACACTGCTGAGAGCTGTCTTGTTAATCAATGGCCACACTTTTAAAACCTTACATATTGGCGGTCATCTCCCAACAGTCCAGTAATATGTATGGTGTCACTGAAATCTACTTAGCCTATCTAATTCAAAATGTCATTAATACGTAAGCATAATTAAGCGCCAATACTTTTATAACAGCACGCATAGTGACTTTATGGCTGAAAACCTGGCCTCAGCGTCGAAATAAAATGTAACGCCTCATAAATGACTTCTGCTTTATGATAGCTGATCTTGTGGCTTCTTGATTTGTTATTTGTTGTGAACTGAAGACGACGTTATGCCTTGATGAATCGGGGCGAATAAGAATACCCATTAGACTATTGATGGCGTTTACGTAAGGATCCTATACTTGTACGGTAAAGGTGTATTATATGCTTCCAAAACCTAGCTGAAAAACGTATTTACAAATATACTATCAGTTATAAGAGGCCGTTGTCTTGAGTATTCTCTTCATATATTTCGAATGACCTGGACATTTATGGTAAGGCGATGGTCGTAGAAAGTTTGCTTTACATGTTTTTCTGTGAATCACGACGTATAATGACTAATCTCATTTTATGAAAGTGTTGTAGTTCTTCCACAAAACAAAAACCATAATTACAATTCTATCGCTTGCAGTTACTGACATAGGCCTATATCTGGATGTGAACGGTATGTTGAGACGCCTAGCCAAGGAGGAAAGACTAGATGTAAATGAGTGGATTAGAGGATTAGTAGGAAAATATCCAAGGAGGAAAGACTATAGATGTAAATGAGTGGCTTAGAGGATTAGTAGGACAATATCCAAGGAGGAAAGACTAGATGTAAATGAGTGGCTTAGAGGATTAGTAGGACAATATTTCACAATTGGAAGAATCTTTAGGTAAACAGTTTTCAACGCCAGTGTAGTCCGTAATTTATTTATTCTTCTGTATAATAGAATCACTGGTCTTCAGACGTGATGGAGACGGTAGATTTAGCAGATGATGGAAAGGGTGAGGCATACAGCAGGAAAGGGACCAGCGTCATCGCTTAGGGCCTTAGGCGGTCAACTTTAATTCAGTTTTCGTTTCCAATACATTACGGGTTAGCCTATATCGATTTCAGATCTTCAGGGTAGGTTTGACTGTCATTTACCACAGAATTGAGTTCATGATTAAAGTGGGAATGACACCAGTACAACTAAAGTAAGCATTCTAATTCTGTGCATCGATGGTTGCTACGAACTCATTCGCAACAGTGGAAGAAATGGCGTCTCTGTTAGCTTAGCCGACCAATAAGATGCAAGAATCCATTTGCATTAAAGACAATGCAGTTTCTTGAACGCTCATTGTCAACGGCTTCAGCATCAACTATCACCTACAAGGCTACAACATGTAGAGCCGGGGAAAACACGTCTAAGCCCATCATTATATTGAATGGTCCAGGACACAATGAGCTGTTACCCTCTGCAAACCGAAGGTATTGATAGAAAGGAAATATTTGCATTCCTTCTGCCAAGGAGACGTCAATAATAATAATGCTAAAAGCGTCACCCTAGGGCTGCTTTTATAAGTCTGTTCGACATAAGCTTCGGCTCTGTAAAGGAGATCACATTGCGTTTAGAAAAGTTCTGTCAATTGAAAATGGCATTTGTTGTGTTTTTTGCGACGTTCTGTTTTGCTGTTGGAAGGTCCAGCGTTTCTTACGCCATCGTAGTAGGAGTTCGTGAATTCCAAGTGGCAGAGGTTCCGCCGGGATCAGAGCTATGCGCTCTCGATGCACCTTCCTATTCGCTGTCCTTGAACTCCGCTCTGGAATGTGCTCTCGAGTGTCAGCGATCCTCCGACTGCGAGAACTTCAACTACAACGGTGTGAAGAAAACTTGCGACATCTTCCTCAACCGACCAAAATGCTATGGTTTTACTCCATCGTGCATCCATCATCAGGTAACAGTGTTATGCTTAACGCTTTTTCTTTTTTTAATGTAATGTAATGTAATGTAACAAGACATTTATATAGCGCCACTTAAGAGTCTCACAGAAGCGCTCAACACGTGGCCATCAAACAGCTGAAAAAGTGCGTCTTTAAGAGTCGAGAGAAAACCATGTAACCACATGCAGCATTAGTGGCACGCACAGATGGCGGAAGAGTATTCCAGATCCGTGGCGCCACAATCGAGAAGTCCCGACGAGCACGTGTGGTGGTTCGAAACGAAGGTACAATCAAGTCATTTCGCGAGGCAGACCGGAGAGCCTGCCGACCAGTTTGAGTGCCAACTGGAAGGCACAGTTCAGCAATGTAGTCCGGAGCAGTGCCAGTCGTAGCCTTCCAAACCAGCATAGCGATCTTGAAATTAACACGATCAGCAACTGGAAGCCAGTGTAGCTCACGCCGCATGTAGTCGGATATGTGTGAATATTTCGGCAGGTCAGCCAGAAGTCTGGCTGCTGCATTCTGAACGAGCTGAAGTTGACGAATGCGGAACTCAGGGAGGCCCAGGAGGACTCCATTACAGTAGTCAAGACGTGTGAGAACAAAAGATATATGGCCATCAATAACTAACAAACCAACCAATTAGCTAATTAGTTACCTACCTAGCAAACAAATCAACCAACTAAAGAACAATTCGACGAAGAAATCAAAGAATAAACGATCGAATGAATGAAAGGACGAACCAAAGCACTAACGAATGAATGAATGAATTACGTTTGTATTAAATGTGTAGTTTAGGTGATTAATGAAAAGTTTTCATCTTTTAGGTTCAGTCAGATCAACCTTACACCGGTAAGCATCAAATTTATATCTCCAACTTCTTCAATTGATGCTGTTTCAACGACTAGACTAGACTGTGTCACATTAAATAACAACAGATTGTGAGAATCCAGCCTTTTTGTAACCTGTTTGCAGGAAATAGTCCACCTGGTTTGAAGAGTAGCTAAAAACCAGGCCTTGTCCTAGTTCTGATGGATATTGAACTCACCAATGAATCTGTAGGGAAGTGTTGCGTAGGGCCTTCTGGGATTCCTACATAGGGCTTCTGTGCTCAGTTTTCTGTGACATCCCTTGGTGTAGATGCCGATGGCGGGTGACATTTGAGTGTTGTGGTTTCTTGTAATCTAGATACAGGAATTTGCGTTTAATGCGATACGACGTATATATGCCAGTTTGTGGATCTTGTCCGCAAGACTGAAGTGGTATCGTTGACAATTGCTATAGCGCCCAGATTAAGCTGTTTGAGTGAGTAGAACTGAGCTTCCCTGTTTAGGAATTGCAAATGGCCGCCCTTAAGTGAGCGCCGCATGAGCACAATAACTCTTCTAGATCCCTTTTATGGTTGAATAGAGTGAAACGGAGTTTTATTGAAGTTGCTATTGTCCGCAGCCAGTTAGTTTGTTAAGTTATTTATGATTTGTGGTTGCTTAATTACCAATTAATCATACCTGTAACAGATCGATACTGCAAATCGCAGTTCTCAATTGATGTACAGTTGTACACCACTGTTGAATTAATCTGTCTTTAAATAAAACCTCAGTTATTGGCTAGTCCGACTATAGTTATGACTCATTACTTTTCTAAAGAGGAAGAAGCGCCCAGGGATGGTATAGCTATGGGGAATCCCAGATTAGTCCATAACCGTAATCGAACTAGGGACCCTATGGAGGGAGTATTGCAGGAAAATGAGCTGCTACGAGCAGAGCTCCTGCAGCTTAAGTCGGCTATGGAGGGCATGCAATATGGTAGAGGCCCTGGTCACCCCGGATCGTTCAGAGATCTTGGGACCCCAATTCAGAAGAACCCTGATTCGCTGGAAGAGCGGGTTGACTTCCACCCGAAGTCCGCAGGCACATGTCTTGTCACCTTACACTCAGGCGCATCCCTGGTACAGTTGAGGAGTAGTGGCGAAGCCCTGGATTTCCCCGGGGGTGACCGTGGTGCAGCTCTGTCACTAGGGAGGACACTGTCTTAATACATAGACCAGATCCCGATGTAGAGTTAGAAAACCCTGTTCCTGCAGATTCAGTAGATGAATTAAATGGCGCCTATGCCCTATTGCCCCTACAGGGGCAAAGACCTCCTGAAGTAGTGCTAGAAGAATCTAAAGGGGTACCCAACAAGATCACATTAGACTACATCACATTTTGGCATTAGTATTCACATTGAATGTTCTAAGACTCGTGAGTTAATGTTATGCGTAGGAATTCCTGCCAAGAACTGTTCTTTGCCGTACACATATGGTGGTCGTCTATACAACGGTTGTGCTGCGAACCTAACTGGCGATGGTTGCAATGCCTGTCTGGTTGAGCATCGAGCTGTAGCACTCTGCATGAGAAAGCTATCAGGTGAATTACTTTATATATGACAATTTTGTTATGAGAAAGCTTTAGTTGGATGCCACAGGGCGCAATTTGGAGAGTTTAAACTTTCCAGAATAAAAACTTTGTTGACAATATAACCACTTATTTTTCTATTTGAGAGATGCTAAATAGCTACACGGAAAAGAGAAATCTGAGACTACAATCTGGACATTGAGGTTTTATATTGGGCTTTTACTGTGGAAATGATAGACTCAACATAACCGAGCCATAACGCATATGCGTTATCAATTCACTTCTCTGCATCCATAAAATCTGACAGTGGTTCCTAAAGTCAAAATATTTTTTATTCACAAATAGTGGCGTAGCTGTGGTTGAGCAGAGCACCCTTCAGACAGTTTTTCCAAAATGTGGGACATCTTCACAATTTATTTATTCCAATCGTTCGAACGACAAAAGAAGTTGCGTTCACCTTGTCCTTAAACCTCTTTCAATCCTTTCATAATTATATGTAGTGTATAATGTATTTACTAATTGCATTTTTATAATGTAATATTATACATTACTCGAATTTGAATCTGAGTTTGAACGGATTGACAATGAAGCAACTGAGCTGGCTCAAAATGTGACATTGCTACTGACTATATAGTCCACGTAAACATGACTGAATTCTACCTGTTACAGACAGTCTGGCACGCAAAACTTGTATTATTAGGATGATTTATTCGTGATTATATAGTTCATAATGTACACCAAAGTGTGGTTAGCAATTGGATCAATAAAGGATATACTTACTATATAAGCAATATAGAGTTCGGAAAAGAAAGAGATTTCATGAGAAAATGACCGTGGATGATGAGCATATCCGATTCCCGACAGAAATTCATGGTTGTAACATACACAGTGTCACTAGATTGTGTCATTAAGAACACAACTAACAGATTTGAGCATTTTAACAATGTGACTTCCAAATTTAGTTGTTTAGATCCAAAGCATTTTAGCGATTCCGAGAATGTCACCAAAATTAATCAGAATCATTGGCAGACATGCACTCGGATATCATCGAAAGTCAAAGTGAGATTTTGCAAGAGTTTCTTTCATTTAAATACATGTAGCCTACAAGGAAAGAACCAGTATTATCAATACGGAAAATTCCAGTGTCGAAGAAATGACCATCAATAATGTACTAAAATTCATGATCGCCAATTACATATGTTCCACTTATCCTAGCCTGTCCACAATGTAACGCATTTTTCTGATCATGCCAATTAACCACGCTGGTGCGGAACGATCTCAGCCGACTCAAATGAAATTCATAAAAAATTGTACGTACGTTTTACAATGGGCGAGAACAGATTGTCTGGTTTAGCCATGATTAGAATCGAAAGACAGTTCGCTAGTGAAGTGGATTCATTCATTCATTACTTGAATTTGTATAGCGCCTCTTCAAGGGAACTACTCAGAGGCGCTCCCAACTCCAGCGCGGCCAAATAGGACCATTTTCAATTGAAAGAGGAATGCCTGAGAAGGGGTTCTAGGAAGGGTGCGGAGGACCAGAGGAAGGCCATTCCAGGTCGAGGGGCAACCACAGAGAAGGCACGGCTCTGCTTGGTGGAGGTGCGAGCAAAAGGGACAGAGAGAAGACCATGTTCCACCGAACGGAGGGAGCGCGAGCCCCGAGCACTGAGGGTTGGGGTATACAAAGCTCAATAAGGTAGGCAGGAGCGAGGCCCAGTAGGCAGCGCCAAACTAAGGCAGCTATCCTATACTCGATTCGCTGCCCAAGGTGGAGCCAGTGAAGAATGTCGCGCATTTAGCTGGAGATGTGGTCAAATTTGGGTATGCGGCCAATAAGGCGAGCTGCAGAGCGTATAGACGCGATCCAGGCAGTTCAGTCGGACAGCCGGGAGGCCAGCATAGAGAGAACAGCAGTAGTCAAGTCTGATGGTAACAAAAGAATGGACAAGGGTAGCAGAAGCAGTTGAACTTAGCGAGCGAGCGATTGTGCGTACCTGGCGCAACTGATATATAATAGCAAGCGCGGCTGAGAGAGTGAATGTGAGGAGCAAAAGTGAGCTCCTGATCCAGAGTAACACCAAGGTCACGGACCACAGAGGAGAAGACAAGATGAGGAAAGGCGGTAGCAAAGGCAGCCATATCTAATTTAGCCAGCTGCTGGCGGGTGCCAAGCATTATAAAAAAGTAAATGATAACTTTGCTAAAATGAAGCCTAGACGAAAAATGCTGTTGTAGATCTAATTAATTATTTTTTGTTTGAACTGTTATGTTATAGCATACTATGCCATTAGTATTACTAATTTACTACGCATGTTGCTTTTTGCCACCTTTTGGGTGTTTCAGTGCGTCTACTCAAAATTCAAAAATAAATAAGCTTACGTATAATATTTATTATGAATGTAATTAATAGTCTATTAATAGACTTTCTAAATAATAATAAATAATTTCTATTGAAATTATTTATTTCGGTAAGTCGGACATTTTTATTTGCTCGCTCTCCTGGTGTTAAAACCCGGCTACGCTATTGTTCACAATATTCCGTGACCTTTTTAACGAACTTAATGATCAATGTGTAATTATGTAGTGCTATATTTCTATTAAAATCCCCTAGTTTGTTTTTATTATGCCACAATATTTCACAGACAACGTTCTGGTGATGTTTGACACGGTGAATGTAACAATTCCGACCTTCAACAAGTCTTCTTTGCTTATGTCCATCAACAACTGGATCGTCATCCAGCAGAGGGTAGACGGTAGTTTATCCTTCGCTCAGCCATGGACAGTTTATAAGGATGGATTCGGCAACATCAGCAAAAACTTCTGGCTGGGCCTTGAGAAGATGCACCAGCTGACAATCAACGCCCCCTACCGTCTACGCATCGAGTTACAATCCGTGGAACAAGACAAGTGGTTTTAAGAAATTTTATGTTGACGCTGGCGTGGGGTAAGATCCCGTAAGCATTTGTAGAAAAAGTGCTGTCATTTGGATTTGTGTGAAGATTTAGGAATTCTTTTTGGGTCGTAGATAGGCGTCGCCGAGGCCTACCTTGCCACCAATTATCTAGTGAAAATGTCGAAAGAATTCGAAATGAGAGCATTTTAAAGAAATTTTATGTTGACGCTGGCGTGGGGTAAGATCCCGTAAGCATTTGTAGAAAAAGTGCTGTCATTTGGATTTGTGTGAAGATTTAGGAATTCATTTTGGGTCAAGATAGGCGTCGCCGAGGCCTACCTTGCCACCAATTATCTAGTGAAAATGTCGAAAGAATTCGAAATCATTTTAAAGAAATTTTATGTCGACGCTGGCGTGGGGTAAGATCCCGTAAGCATTTGGCCTACCTTGCCACCAATTATCTAGTGAAAATGTCGAAAGAATTCGAAATGAGAGCATTTTAAAGAAATTTTATGTTGACGCTGGCGTGGGGTAAGATCCCGTAAGCATTTGTAGAAAAAGTGCTGTCATTTGGATTTGTGTGAAGATTTAGGAATTCTTTTTGGGTCATAGATAGGCGTCGCCGAGGCCTACCTTGCCACCAATTATCTAGTGAAAATGTCGAAAGAATTCGAAATGAGAGCATTTTAAAGAAATTTTATGTTGACGCTGGCGTGGGGTAAGATCCCGTAAGCATTTGTAGAAAAAGTGCTGTCATTTGGATTTGTGTGAAGATTTAGGAATTCATTTTGGGTCGTAGATAGGCGTCGCCGAGGCCTACCTTGCCACCAATTATCTAGTGAAAATGTCGAAAGAATTCGAAATGAGAGCATTTTAAAGAAATTTTATGTTGACGCTGGCGTGGGGTAAGATCCCGTAAGCATTTGTAGAAAAAGTGCTGTCATTTGGATTTGTGTGATTTAGGAATTCGTCGCAGATAGGCGTCGCCGAGGCCTACCTTGCCACCAATTATCTAGTGAAAATGTCGAAAGAATTCGAAATGAGAGCATTTTAAAGAAATTTTATGATTTAGGGTAAGATCCCGTAAGCATTTGTAGAAAAAGTGCTGTCATTCGGGTCGTAGATAGGCGTCGCAGAGGCCTACCTTGCCACCAATTATCTAGTGAAAATGTCGAAAGAATTCGAAATGAGAGCATTTTAAAGAAATTTTATGTCGACGCTGGCGTGGGGTAAGATCCCGTAAGCATTTGTAGAAAAAGTGCTGTCATTTGGATTTGTGTGAAGATTTAGGAATTCTTTTTGGGTCATAGATAGGCGTCGCTAGAGGCCTACCTTGCCACCAATTATCTAGTGAAAATGTCGAAAGAATTCGAAATGAGAGCATTTTAAAGAAATTTTATGTCTTTAAAGAAATTTTATGGACTGGGTAAGTAAAACTGTCAATTTGTGTGAGATTGCGTGGGGTAAGGTTCCCGTAAGCATTTGTAGAAAAAGTGCTGTCATTTGGATTTGTGTGAAGATGCTTAGGAATCCTCATTTTCCAGTCCATAACATCATTCTCAGTCGCCGAGGCCTACCTTGCCACCAATTATTCTCAGTTAAAATTCTTAGAAAGAATTCGAAATTTAGAGCATTTTAAACGAAATATATTCATCAGTTTCGCACGCTGGCGTGGGTTACTCATGCATTCTCTAGTCACCGTAGATCGATTTCATTAGATTCATTAAAAAACGTTCCCCTACATAAGTTAGCATAACTCATGTAGATGACCATCAATTTTATTGAAATTTCAGAACAATGAAGCTTGATGTTCTAGCCAAGTGCTACATAATTGTTTCTCATTCAAAGCCAAAATGACGTAACGCGAATGACGAAACTAATGACGTCACGACTATCTCGACAAAATAGTGTTTACCGAAGAAGATAAACATGCTATAACATTTCTAAGAAAGAATAAAAATTACGGTGCAATATTACAGATATGTTCTACTAAAACAGGGCCTTTTACCAGACATTCGTGACATTACCGATGAGTATTTCATCTTCCAGCAGGATAGCGCTCCTGCGCACAGAGCACGGGACACTGTTGCGTTACTGGAAACTGAAACACCTGATTTCATCCCGCCTACTTTGTGGCCACCCAACAGCCCTGATTTAAATCCAGTGGACTATAAGATATGGAGTGTCATGCAAGAGAAGGTCTACAGATCTAGAATAATTATGTGATGTCACGGAGTTGCGAAGTCGAATTGTGGAGGCATGGGACCAAAATGGATCAGCGCATCATTGATGAATCAGTCAAATAGTTGCGTACTCGTCTTCGCGCATGCGTAGCTTCCAAAGGGGGTCAATTTGAACATAAACTTTAACTTTCCTAATGTTTAGAAATAACTCCTCTGTCTTCCTTTAAAATTTCTTTCACATAGCATGACATTTGACGGAGTTACAGTGAAATATGCAGGGGAACGTTTTTTAATGAATCACCGTGTATTACAAAATATGGGAATAAAAGTAATTTTGTAAATGCTAATTTAAATTTTCAAACTCATCATTAGTAGGCTAAGACAGTCATGTCGAGTTAAAGTGGATTAAGATTTTCCAGACAAATTTCAATATGATAAAGGTACGCCCCTTGGTTCTTTTATTTCACCTCTAATGTTCTTACTTGTGATAATTTATATCTATGTCGGAACTGACAATCTCACCATTTGCAGACCACGGTGCAATGTTTGCGAGTAGGATTATGGAATTATTAAATAAACAGAATCCAAAAGTATTAAAGAATATTCAGGAATGGTGTAATTACAAACGGTATCACAATATCTTTAACAAAAGCAACCGGAGTATTGTTTTATAGATGCTCAATGTCGCCCTCCTCTTTTCTCCACGCTTGGAAGTAGCACTGTCAGAGTGGCGGAGTTAAAAATCTATCTTGTTAGTAGTAGTTTTAGTTTAACGACACTCTGTGATAACAACGATTATTAGCGTCGCCCTCCTCCTTTAGCCAGGCTTGCGACTGGCACTGCCAGAGTAGGAACAGTTGCGGAGTTACGTAATATAGAAAATCAGTATGAGTTCATAATATTTGTGTGAAATTGTACACACGTTGTAAAGTTGTGTAAGCTGCTCTTCTGAATTGTAAGGTTTCTCTACGGATGTGAAACGACCTCTAGAGTCCGAAGATAATTTCGCTCTTCCAGGGATACTTCTCTCGTCCGATCTCTAAATGAAGATAATCTCCCTGAAAAATCTCTTCTTTGTCTGCTCAAACTGTAAGACATTCAGGCGGGTGGATAAGATGGGTGTGAGATCAACGTATAACCCCGGACGAAGAGGAGAAGCAGAGTAGTTTTTGTACACCTCTTTTAAGTGTTCTACTCACCTTATAAGTACAAGACGTAGAAACAAGTATACTCATATATCTTGCAACGTATTGATCGTTTTCGCCTAGACGTCATCTAACACTAATAGTAATCTTCCTTTTTATTGTTTGAAACAATGTCAAACTGACACACACCAGTATGATTACAATTCATAATATGAACGGATGATCAGAAGTTATTACAGGAATCGAAATTAACTGTTTGGCAGCCAAGCAAGGCGCCCATCACGTCCTACTGTTTATTTTAACAACGCCATTTGGCCAATGACAGGCTGAGTCGACTTTTGGGAGGGTATCAGGGAGCGATCCCGCATCCATACTGATCTTCTGCTCTTCGTCCAGTGTGTTACTATTTTCCTTAACCCTCCTCCCATACTGACGAGAAGAACAGCTTAGCAGAAGTATAGACATCATCGTCATCGTCAACGTCGTCGTCATTACGTATTACAATTATTTGACAAAGATTACTAGTGTCTTCCTTTTTCTTTCTCCAGGATTGGGACTGGCTCTACGACAGTGGCGAAGTTATTTTGCTACTTTCATAATTATTACTAGAGGATAGCGTATAAATCGTTCAGACGTTGTAAAGGTATTTAAGCTGGTATTAAGTGTGGTTGTGTTTCTGTTTGGATGTGAAACGACCTCTAGCACCTGAAGACAAATTCTGAGAAAACAAACTCGCACGATTGCTAATATGCAACTGGTCCCTGGGGAAATAACGTTCTTTTCTGATCATACTGTGTGACAGTCAGACGGGCGGATATTACGCTTGTAAGGTGAAGGAAGCCACGGACGAAGAAGAAACGTTGCGTAGTTCTTAGACATGCACCTCTTTTAAATGTTCCAGTCACCTTGTAAGTGAAATAAAACAGCGACATGTTATTTCTTATTTAACCCAACCATTTCTGACAAGACGTCGTCTTTTAACAATTCTATCATGATTATCATCGTCATCCTCCTCATCATCATCGTGATCATCATTATCAAACCAATGGTCCTGTAGGTTATCCGTTTCTTTATCTGTTTAACTCCACCACTTCCATATTCCTACAGTGCCAGTCCCAATTTTGGGTAAAAGGAGGAGGCCGATGCCATTCCTTCATGTTGCGACACAGCGTCGCTAAAATGCATAGGCCTAAACCGAACTCTTTAAGTGTTGCTTCCGCCTAGTAAGTAAAAGACGTATGAAAAAGTCGAACAATCCGAGTTAAATCGTCCATTATATTATGCACCAAACGCAATCAGAACGTCACTCGATGTTTTCCAATCGTCGTAAACGGCCTTTGATGCGATAAGATATCGTTAATTAGCATGAAATGCATTCTTATCTGAATAAATTAGCCATAGACATTGTTAATTGTATTTTTGGTGTCCATAAACAATGAATATTGCAGACATTTGTAAAGTTCTGTTTTGACAACATTAAATTGTGTACTTCGGGCGCTTTAAACTTCTCAGATTCATTAAGTTGCGTTCATTTTTGAATTGCCGTTAACAGCAGTTCATGTCTTGAGATGACATTACAGTCTACTAATAATATAAATACGATTTTGGGCGTTGGCCTTAGACACCATTAAAACAGTATCTAACCATGCTATATAAGGATGGGACACTTAAGGCGACTAATGAGAAGTTTCTTCAAGACAAAGGGTTGCGTTAGACGTAAGATGTCGCACAGATATTGCAATTGATTAAATATAACTATTTTTGGAATTATTTATAATAATAATAATAATAACCTTAGGTCCAATTAACATCACTGGCCAAAACTTTATATCAGATCTAGGTCGTATCCTGACGCTGTCCACAAGAGAAAACAGAGACCTGCTTCTTGCTGCAGTGTCTCTCCATTAGGCCTACTGTCCAGCGGTTCAACTCGGTGTTGACACTAACGGCATTTATGACGTTCATTTTAGACAACAGCTGCTGCATCCTTGTCTATAATAGCTTTCAGTATTGATGTTGATTGACGGAGAGAAAAAATATTGTTATAATAATAATAAAATAATAATAATAATAATCATAATCATCATCATCATCATCATCATCATCATCATCAACATCATCATCATCACCATCATCATCATCATCATCATCATCATCATCATCATCATCATCATCATCATCATCATCATCATCATCATCATCATCATCATCATCATCATCATCATCATCATGCATTTATTAAACACCACTCACTAATGACCGAGCATCAATTGATGGCGCTGAACAATTGTGAGTGAAGGACTTGCTTCAATAACCGTCTCAGGAGAGGAGAATCGAATCCGTACTCTGGTTAATTACAATTTTAAAGGTGTTTTATTCCAACGGTTATTTTAAAGCTGCCGCGCGTAGTTAGTGTAATTATAATCATCGTAATCGTAGACACATCAATTGAAAGCTAAGCGCAGGCACCAACTTATTCACGAGCGCTGCGTCTAACAGTGGAAATTTAACTAAATATTAACTGGAGACCAGGATGCCACAGAGACCAGATGTGACAGAGCGACATCTGCAGGTAAACGCGACAGTTTGGATCCGATGCTTACAATCAAACACACTCAAGCTGATTGTAAACTTGGATTTATACGACGAAAATATAAATTAGGAGAAAATGTTGAGCCCATATTGTCGCTTATCAGTAAATACGTGCAGTTATATTAAAATTGCAGTTGATATCAGACACCTTTATAATGGTTTCACAAAATTCTATATAAACACGCACTCGATTTGTCCACGGTCACTATACGGAATTATATTCTTTCGTTGCAACGGCTTTTTACTGCAATAAGTTGTTAAACGGTGCAAACTGAGACATTTCGCTAAAATATAACAATCAGAACATTGCAATAAAGGTGTCTACGGACTATTGAACTGTTACTGATATTTCATTCATTCATTCATTCATTCAGAGCATTTATATAGCGCCCCTTCAAGAAACTACTCAGGAGCGCTCCCGGCCCAGCCACGACTAAAGAAAAAGACTTGAGGGACTTGTAGAACCCTGTCAGATGGCTTACAAGTAAAAACGGAGCTTAAGTGGTAGGTCATTCCAAATGGAAGGGCCAACAACCGAGAAAGCACGGCGCTGCCTAATAGCCAAGCGAGTCCGTGGAACAAGGAACTCACCCCTCGTCGCAGAGCGAAGCACCCGACGCGCTGGAACATCAGACACTGGGCGGCAAAGATCACGCAAGTAAGATGGAGCGCAGCCAAGAACACAACGAGAAACAAGAGCAGCAATGCGATATTTTTTCAATCTTTTTAAGCAGACAAAAACATAATCAGTGGGAAGAAGTGATCAGAAAAATATGATTACGTTGTTGTCGCAGTTGTTGTCGCTGACAATGATGATGACGACGACATTGTCACGTGACCTCTGGTGGAACGCCGCAAGGTGTCGCTCTAACAGAAAAAAAACTTTCGCTTCCTGAGTGATGGCGTCGACAATGGTGAAAAAGGATTGGACGATAGATGAGGATGCTTTGGTTGAACAGAAGTTTCAATATATGCATGTACCAGAAAATATATTGTAAATGAAATTTTTTTAGTAACCCTTCAAAATATCTACAAATACAAACATACATAATAGTATACGTACACACTTGGTTACATACGTTCGTGTACATCATACGTACGTATTTAATACGTGCATATATATATGCATGCATTGATACTACGACAAATGAGGATGTTTTCATTATATAGGACACACAGTGTCAGCAGTCGGGAGAAGAAATGATCTAGACCATCAACTTTTAATAATAATTATAATCGCATCTCTTGTCCCATCCTTATATAGCATCGGTTGAACCCGTTTTAAAGGTGTTTAATGTGAGCGTTATTTTCCAATCGAAGGAGTACGCAGAAAAATGCATTCGATTGAAGAGCAACCGGTGACTATCGGTCGAGATCATTCCAAAATGAAGTGGCTCAGTCAGTAAGCAAAGGAATTTGGACGAGGCATAAGCTGCAACGTAAACGACAAGTCCCACGATGCATTGGTCATGTGCATAAAGGTCCATGTAAGTCATCCATTGTAAGCTCAAGTCTGTGGCGTATCTACTTTATGAACAAACGAGGCCATGTGTAATGGTTGCTGTTAAACACCTTTTAACGTATTCATCCGACACTATATAAATATAAGTAATCCTAAATTTCCGTGTGATTCATGGAAAGTGTCAGATTATATTTTATAAGAGGGCAACATAAACGGTTGAAGATAAACACTTTTTAAGAGCATTCATCTGGCGCTATATATTAATCGCATCGAAAAGTGAAAACTTTGAAGTGACTTAGATTAGATATCATTATGAGGTACGAATGTTCTTCGTCAACAGAAATACTTCGAATTTATTTTATAAGAAAGTCCAACAAATTCATAGGAAAAAGATAACCGCAAAAAGCAAAAGCGTACGATAATTACAAACGCACACGCACGCACACAAGACACACACGAGCATACGCACACAAGCGAAGCCACACATACGCGCTCATAACAGTGCGTGCGCATGCAGACACACACACACACGCACTCCTTTTGTATGTATGTATGTATGTATGTATGTATGTATGTATGTATGTATGTATGTATGTATGTATGTATGAGCACTTGTTATAGCGCCCCTTCAAGATTTATACTCAGAGGCGCTCCCGACTACAGCGCGGACACTGAATCGGAGTTTCACGCCGAAGCGCATGAGCAATTGCGAGTGAAGGACTTGTACGCTTTTGTTACACATTCAATAATTATGTCTACAATACACAACCTCTTGAGCAAAGCACTCCACCTCCTTCTTAAAGATTGATGAAAAGCTCACATACAAAAACCTCGAGGCAGAAGTCTTAATTTTCCAACACCTATGTCGTCGGACACACGGACGTATTCAGATATTCCACAAAGCTGGTCAAGGCCGTGTTTATTGGCAACCAATTCCAATTTATTCCCAGTCTTGGTATTTAAAACTTGCGATTTGGTAGGGGCGTAAGCTGGAGAGGAAAGGGTACGTCCTGCGATGCGCTGGCCCCGTGTATGAAGGGATTCGTCCATTGAAGATTTACTATAGGAACAAACGATACCGTGAATGATATTTGATTCTAAACACCTTTATAATAGAATTCACTGACTTTATATATAAATACAAATTTGTTTCTTTTCGCAGTTGGCTTTTCTATAGAAACAAACGATGCTGTTAATGATAGTTGATGCTAAGCACCTTTATAATAGAATTGTCTGGAGGTATATATATAGTCTTCAGGATCGGAAGACGTCAATTGAAGAATGATAAGCCTTCGGGTTATTTACTATTGGAACAAACGAATTATGCGGAATCGTAATCGTAAACACGAAACTTCTATAGCGCACACAAAAACGAAGTAACGGGAATTAGATAATTCACAGGACCTTAATGAAAACAGATTCGATAGGCAGAGGGTGAAAATCCAGAGAGTCATACAGGCAGACGGCTAAGGGGATGGTGTTTAGAGTTGAAACGGCGATCGAGGTAAAGGGAAGTGGAGGAATCAGAATAGGATTTGTGATAAAAACCTAGCTCTCTATCGTATCGTATCGTATCTAAAGATTTATATAGCGCCTCTCTCAGAAGAACTAATCGGTAGTTTCCATTGTTTAGCGACATCTTGTAGCTTCCCGTGTGTTTACGTCGACCCTACATTAGTCATCTGCAACAAAGGCAATATCTAATAGTTGCCATCTCCCAATTTATGTACCATTGTTTAACTTCGTTTCAAAGGTGTCTAACGATAGCACTCTAAACTCTCTTGTTTGATCAATTTCTTTTCCAAACGATAGAATTTCGTGACCCGTATTTATATAGTGTCCGTTGAGAACACTTCAAAGGTGTCTAAATGATCACAGTAACCAATCGGCTACAATTTTCTTCGCTTATATAAAATCATATAAGTACGTTTTAAAGGTGTCTAAGGAGTGCGCTCGAACCAGCAGTTATAGCTATCTTCTAACAAAGATCGAACTTGATTGATTGAGGTGAGGTATGAGGAGAAAGCGGTATATGATATGCGAAACAATGTTTTCAGTTTTGAGTGAAAGACCTGTGCAGAGATAGCGAGAGGATGGGTTTTAGTGAGTTCGTGCGATGTGTCAGATACTTGCAAATTTAAGCGATCAGGTGACGCAAGGGCGGTGCAGTGTTAGGGTGGAAAATAAGCGGGTTGAACGAAGTGGTTGGACCGTGAAAAACTGACGGAGATAGGAGGGCTTGGAGGATTGAAGTGTGTTGTAGGTGAGTGCATGGTATGACTTTACATTCTATTCGTTCAGGAATTTTGAGCCGGTGGAATGATTTGAGAACAGGAGTGATAGGAGTGATGTGGTGGTTTTGGGTTTTTTTGTGATACAACGAGTATTAGTCACAATTACAACGAAAATTTTTGGTCGATATTAAACACCTATTTTACGCAATCACCTGAAACTATATATATTTATATATTTAAGCTTGTATTTGTGTATGTATGCGTGAGTATCGGTTGGAATCTAAGAGGTTAAGTAAGACAGGTAAGGTGCAGAAAAATGAAAATGCAGGTAACGCAGGGTGGGTACGGTAAGTTACGGAAAAACTTTTATAGTTAGAATGCTTAATTCATATTGACTTTTGATTGTTTATTACATATGATGGATGTACACCGGAATGCGGATTGCAACTGGTTCAATCAAGAATATACTTACTTACTTTTTTATGGCAAGGTAGAGTGAATTAAGATAAGACAACAACCGTCACAGGTGGATTTATGATGGGAATAGAATAGTAATAATATCTTTTAGTTTGCATCATTTTGAATTCGTTTTAGAAGTGTTTAAAGGCATCACTCTATACCGTTTCTCTTTGCCTAATTGCTGTTTAAATTTAAAGCACTCTCAAAACGATTCGCTTTCACGACACCGCTTTATATAGCACTGGTTAATGACACTTAAAAGGTGTCTTAAACATAATCATAACCAAATTGCTACAATTTCTTTGCTTGTGTAGATTCATATAAATACGTATTAAAGGTGTCTAAAGAGAGCGCTTTAATCAACGGTTTTGGCGAAACTCGAAATCACCCATTCATTCATTCATTCATTCGTTCATTCATTCATTCTTTCATTCATTCAATCATTCATTCATGCAACGTGCGCTCAACTGGCTTCCAGTTGCTGATAATATATTTTCGTTTATTCAACAATCCGGTTGACACACCGCAACCGGTTACAGTGTACAATTATGCAATTCACAAGACACAAATCTTAACTACTAACAGAACAGACAGCCTGCAAACACAAAGCATATCCGCCCAACGGGGGCTCGAACTCGGTACCTCTCGGTCTCTTTGCCAGATGTTATCCAATGCGCCACGGGCCCCCCAAAGGTGTCTTAGGCGAGCACTCTTACCACTCTGCTAGAGCGTGTGCATATTATATGTAGTTGTGTATAATATGTGACCCACCACGGCAAAGGTAGGCTTTTGTCGCCAAAAATCAAAATTTACTTTATTCTCCCATGAGATTCTACTATGTAAGACCTTTCAAATGACATATTATTTATTTATTTATGATGTTCCTAACCGGAGTTGTGCGCTTTTAAAGACCATCAGTGACGCAAACTTAATTTGGAGAAAAACGCGATCAAAGTTTACACCCAAAAAGTCCTTAGAATCGATGACATATTCTCAATAACATCAGCAAAATAGTCGTCTTTGGCGTCGTGCCTGTTTACATAGTTCAGTAATTGGGCAAGTTTGCGTTCTATTCTTCACAAATAATTATAAACTTTGAAATAATGCCACTTAAACCACTTACGATTGAACCCAAAAGCACAACAACCATTTTTAAATCTCCGATCGCGCGGTTAATTGCCTACGAAAATACCCAACTAGCCAATCACGGCTGGAATAGGCTGTCACGTGACGCGCATAGCAACGAGTTGGGGGTTTCGTGCACATTAATAATTCATCTTTTGTAGGTTAATTTAATTTCTACCAATCATGATGATCGATTCATTATGTAGATCAGACCCTGACCTTTCTAACGATATGTAACTTTGATGGTTTCGCATAAGTCAAATTTAAATGCTGCCCTTTGAAAAACGGTCAAAATGATGTTTATTTTCGCGAATGTTAGACGCAATGTTCATTAAAACTCTCGGTTTTTCTAGAGAAACAATTAATTGTAAGGCTTTTCTGGATACTAATAATGTTTTAAAGATATTTTAACGCTTGAATTTGATGAAAACAAAATTTGCGCAAAAGAGTGAAAATTAGCGGTTTTTGGCTTGTTTCTCGTCAATTAACGTTGCCGACAAAAGCCTAGTTTTGAGATAGCGGGTCACATATTATATTATATCTAGACACCATAGCGCCTTTAGCTTCCTAATAAAGCCACTGTTTAGTATTACAGGCAGTTCTGGAAGCCATCCTCAGCGAATTTTCTTTGGTAAGTTTCTGTTTAACAACACTGTGTCATAACAACGCTGATTAGCCTTTCCCTCCTCACTTATCATGCTTCAGACTGGCACTACCCAAAATAGCATTGGCGGAGTTATTTACTTCTTGTGGCTGCCAGTGCCGTTAACGTCGAACAAACGTAACATTGTTTGAAACGCACATAAAAAGACATGCAGCAGATGAATAAATATAGCGTAGGTGGATTGCGTTAAAAAGGTGTTTAGAATAAACTCACGGCGTCAATTGTTTCTATAAAACGATAATGATTGGTTGGTTTGTTGCTATTAAATGACACTGTGTCAAAAATGACTCGGTCGCGTTACCGGGAACACACCATTATTTTTGGGCCTTAATTTCGACATCTAATATGTATATCTCAGCTCATAGATAAGATACAATGACAAATGAAGCGTCGTATTTAATATTTTCAGGGTCAAGGAATCAAACTATCGCAGTTACAATAGTGTGGAAATATTGCTTTCCAAGATCTCGGCCAATATGGCCACCAAAACACAAAAATGGCTATATCTGAGCCCATGGGTTAGGGTTGACGGCCATATGACCGCCATCTTGGAAAGTAACATTTCCACACTATTGCCACTGCGATATTTCGATTCCTTGACCCTGAAAGTTTTAAATTCGACACTTCATTTGTCATTATAGCGTATATCTGAGCAGAGTTATACAGGGTTGGGTTAATGCCGGCAACAACCTATTGTTGCCGGTGTCACGCAATAGAGTCGGCGGATCTGTTTCAGTATAAATTCGCCCCCCGGAGACTATATTCTGAAATAAAGTCTCCGGGGGGGAGAAAATGTTTCATCCCCCGTTGAAATAAAGTCTCCCCCGGGGATGGTTTTGTCTGAACCCAAACTGTTTGTTGTCATAGGGATTTATTAGTTTCCAAGAAATTATATAGTCTATCATGCATGGCTCTTTCCAGGATTTTAGATAAACAGGTTAGTTTAGATATCGGTCTATAATTGGCCATGTCGTGACAGTCACCAGATTTAAAGATAGGTGACTCTAAGAATACACCAATAGTGATTTTGCGATGGTCATGTGCTTCAGTATGCTTATCTACTACTTCCATAATGACATAAGTGGTGGAATGGTTTTGTCTGAACCCAAACTGTTTGTTGTATAGGGATTTATTAGTTTCCAAGAAATTATATAGTCTATCATGCATGGCTCTTTCCAGGATTTTAGATAAACAGGTTAGTTTAGATATCGGTCTATAATTGGCCATGTCGTGACAGTCACCAGATTTAAAGATAGGTGACATAATTGCAATTTTCATAGCCTTGGGAACAATACCAGTGGTAAAGGATTGATTAATTAGGTGCATGATAGGTTCAGATACGTTATTGGCAATTTTTTTATAATAGGGGACAGATAGTTCAGAAAGGTCATATGGTTTTGTAGTTTTAAGATTAGAAATTATGTCTAAGATATCACACTTAGTAACAGGGTAGATAAACATAGAACTCAAAGTAGGTTTTTTAAGAAGGATGAATAGTGTTGGCTGGGAGGAAGGACACTAGCTGCCATCTTGGGACCAAGATAAGCAAAATAGCCATTAAATTCATTAGCAATTATAGTAGCCGGGTTCTCTATCATTATACCATTGATTACAAGGGCTATATTAGTTAGGTTGGGTCCTTGATGGTGTAAAATATCTTTAATAATCCTCCGTGTCTCTTTAAGGTTAGATTTGTGAAGATCAAGTAGATTAGTATAGTATTCTTTTTCACATTTAAGTAGGATATTAGTCAATTTGTTTTTGTATCTTTTATGCTTCTCAAGGGCTCTGGTGGTTTTAGTGTTAAGATATATTTTATAAAGTTTATTCTTAGTTTAACACGATTTAAGTAGAGAGGGAGATAGACAAGGTTTTAACTTAGTTTTGTAAATTCTGGCCTTCCTAGTGGTTAAAGGTAAATTATGATTGTAGACAGTATAGAGTTTAGTGTTAATAGAGTCAAGGATAAGATCAGAATTACTAAGAGTAAGGGTCTCAGTCCAAGATTGCTCCTCGAGGGCTGCTTGAAGGTTAGCAAACGCCTTTTCATTATTGGGTCGATACGATACAAATTTAGCTTTATTTTTAGGATGAGAGTAACTATCTAGAATAACAAAACTGGGCAGGTGGTCACTTATATCAGCCGTAAGTAAACCCGTTGAGCCAAAGCAGTTCTAGTCCTAGGAACAAAAAGATCAAGCCAATCAGCGGATCACAAGGAACGAGATGAAGTCGCAGATAACGGCTTTCGCATAATATATAGTCAGAAAGATCCTTTGGGGCACTACTCAGCTGCATGTTGGGTTTACGTGCAGAATTATCTTGAGCGAATTATTGCAAAAGAATTTGGAATTTGTTGTAGATTTTGAGACACCTGCAGCTGCTGTTGTTAATGGAGAAAGCATACAAATTTTCTGCCTACTCAATGAGGTATGATTAGCCCTATAGACAATAAAGGCCATGTGTTTTCGAGTTGGCGTGCGATCATTTTGTCTGTTTAGGAAATGTTTTTTCAGCATCAGTGATGCAATAACACATGTATCATCTTTGCCTCTTCATTGAAAATAATTATCATATTTTGGTATTCTCGTATGCAAATGACTGAAGCTTGCTGAATTATGCAAACATTGATGTAAAGAGGGGGAATGTTTTATTATGACTTATCAAAAGCATGCCAGGCGAGCATTATTTGTGTAGAGGTTAACTTTTTGGTTAGTCTTTTTTGGCTCACTACAGCTACATCTTTTAATCCTTTTTAAGTAATATGGCTGTCTTTAGGTGTGAAGGTTAATGGCGTAAAAGTAATCAATTTTTCCACATCAGATTTTTTTTGGGGTAGAATTTATTTTTCTTATATTTCTGATTTGTTCAACTCATGTAATGGTATGAACAGTATTAAGTCGTGATATTTTGTTAAGCACAATATTGTGGATCTTTGAAGGAGAACTCTGTTGAATTTAACTTTTCGATGTTTTTAAGATCCGTCATCAAATTATCTGGTGATTCATCTCCGAAAATGATTGAGGCAAGCCCGTTGATGGTGTCAAGCATCGCTGTGAGAGCCATTGGCGAAGAGGTGGTGTCTCGGATTGTGGACATTCGACAGACTGCTGTTTGATTGCCACCTACTTCATTCTGGACATAGCATTCCATCCTACTTTGACGAAAACATTATGTTGCTTACAAAGTTGTGTTTTCGATTTGAAGCCACTGGAGAAGACTCCAATAATATCTGTAAATTAGACTCCAAAATGAACTAATGAGAAAAATGTGATTACATTCTAATTGATTAGTTAAACAGCAAATTCTGATCAATTAGCTGTGGCATGATCCTAATTGTAAATAATAATCAGTTTCTATCTAATTGTAATCAATTAGATTTTTTAAATTATGTTAAGAAAGAGTAACCTCCGTCAACTTGATTCAGTCAAATCGATGAATTTCTGAAATGAAGGCATTACCTATTAATTACAGTCATAATAATGACTTGTTAGTTAAAATGTGTTAAAAAAACATTTAAGACTCTCTAGTTAAGATGAAAATGTACAACTAAGCATAAACAATCATCCTTCCACCAATGATAATTATAGGGCACCCTAGGTAACAGAAGTAATCCATTGTAGGGTTTCCTGCTGTGAGATAAACTGGACAATTTTGAAGTTTGATCTGAACCTATATTTGCAAGACACCTACATTATTGTTCACTTTTTTATGTGTAATCGTTACTGCATGTCACGTAACGGTTGTTATCTCATAATAAACTTATTTTGATTTGATTTGATTTGGTTTGGAATAATTATTATGGATAAATTCATAAAGTATAAAGCTGAAGATTGTTCTAGTAAATATATCATTGAAATTTTCTTGTTCTAGTATAATACTGTATTGCATATTTCACTAATTACTACCATGTCACGGTTCCATCTATGGAATCCTACTAAAGAATCCATGGAAGCAACACTGAAGGTTCTATATAGTAACCTACACAGTTTACTTTCAAGTATACTCAACTTGCCAAATAGTATCCTAGACAGCATACTTTCAAAGCATCATGACGTTACCAAGTAGTAGCTTAGCTTACTTTTGAAGTATCATGACCTTGTCAAGTAGTAACATAGACAGCTTACTTTCGAAGTATGAAGAGCTTGCCATATGGTAACCTAGACAGCTTACTTTCAAAGTATCAAGAGCTTGCCAAATAGGAACTTATCCAGCTTACTGTCAAAGTATGAAGAACTTGCCATGTGGTAACCTAGAAAGCTTGCTTTCAAAGTATGAAGAGCTTGCCATATGGTAACCTAGACAGCTTACTTTCAAAGTATGAAGAGCTTGCCATATGGTAACCTAGACAGCTTACTTTCAAAGTATAAAGAGCTTGTCATATGGTAACCTAGACAGCTTACTTTCAAAGTATGAAGAGCTTGTCATATGGTAACCTAGACGGCTTACTTTCAAAGTATGAAGAGCTTGTCATATGGTAACCTAGACGGCTTACTTTCAAAGTATGAAGAGCTTATCATTTGGTAACCTAGACAGCTTACTTTCAAAGTAACCTGCGCAGCTTGCCATTTGATACGGGTAAAGGTAACCACCCAGCGGACAAGGGAAAGTAACCTTAAGCTTACCATACGGTAAGGTTCGGATTTAGAGTGTACAGTGTAGGGCCTACTATACCATACTATACTATACTATATAGGAGACTTGTATATGTAAACGATACATCAAACTTCGAGACCAAGACCGAGACAGTGGGGACCGAGACCGAGACCGAGACAGTGGGGACCGAGACACAAGGTCCGAGACATTTCAAGACAGTTCAAAATGAGTTAAATGCACATTGGACCCAAATCTCGAAACAATTTTTCTCTAAACTTTTGAAGTCTAATACTTGAGACAAGTCACTGAAATCAGCCGATCGCCTGAATAGTATAAACTATAAAGAAATTAAATATTTCAGCCATTCTGAAATAATCTAAATGATTCTAAAATTTAAACCAACAGCATTCCATATTAGCGACATAAGTCACATCACCCACCTTGAGAAACTAGATGTTGTTCTAAGCGTTTCGCTTTTGTTGGCTTTAGGCGTAAATTAGGCCTACCAGCTGCAAACGGCAAACCATTTATTTGGTTTTTAATTGATTTCAAATTGCGAGAACGCAAATTTCCATATTGCAGGCTCTTTATGATACATTTTTAGATATTGCACTGACAGAAATTAGACAATTGAAATAAAGTAATGAAGTACAAACTTAAAACTGCTCTTTCCTATAACTGTTAATGTTAATACCAGAAACACCGTTTTTCTAAACTTTCGGTTTATCACTTCCGATTAACTAGTTATCAGTTCGGCGCAGGACAATTTTATAGCGCGATACTATCAGAAGTTCAGAATTAAAGACAGTTTGCGCGAGAGCTATGGAGACCGCTTCTACAAGAGAACAAGACTTTCGCTTCGAGACAGTTTCCAAAAGTCAAGAAATGACCTCGAGACCGAGACCAAGACAGTGGGATCCGAGACCAAGACAGTGGGATCCGAGACCGACACCGAGACTGAGACATCAAAAAACCTACCTCGAGACGTCTCAGACCGAGACAGTGTCTTGAGACAATCCAAGTCTGCTACATAGGCCTAGTACATTACCGGTATATAGTACTGTAGAACATTGTATTATACCATATTATGCTACATTACACTACACAATACAACACTATTCTGCGGTATTCTATTCTATACTATGCTATCTTATGCCATAATATATACTACTATAATATAATATAATGTGATATAATATAGTATAATATGGTATGATGTGATATCATGTAATGTAACGTGCTTTCCTATAGGCCTACTATACAAGTCATGCTGATGTCTTGTGATTGCTAAGTTAATGTTATGTATAGGAATTGCTGCCGAGAACTGTTCATTGCCGTTCACTTATGGTGGTCGTCTGTACAACGAATGTGCCGTGAACCTAACTGGTAATGGATGCAATGCCTGTCTGGTTGCCAATCGAACCGTAGCGCAATGCAGGAGAAAGTTATCAGGTGAATTACATTATGACTTAAGACGTTGATGAGTATAATATAGTAGTTCTCACTCTCTAGACCTCCTGCCACTACTCATCTCAAGTTCTCCAACCGAGCCGTATTCAACACTGCACCACGTCTCTGGAACGACCTACCTCCTGAATTCCGCACTTTTCGGTTCCTCCACCATCATCTCCAATCACCCACCATCATCCGCATCAGGCTCCTCTATCCATCACTGCCAAGGTTTTCCACTCGAAACTTAAAGTCTCTCCTCTTCAAGAACTCTTACCCCGACTCAACTGATCATCTACCTTCCAACTCTCGACCTAAACGACACCCACCTTAGCAGCTACTCTGACCCCTCTGATCCTCTGGAAACCGGACTCGGGCCTCTCTCGGACTACTCTCTCGGATAACCCTTCTGACTAGACGCACCGCTCGTGAATAAGCTGGTGCCCTGCGCTTGGCTTTCGAGTGGCGCTTTAGAAGGTTGGAGATTACGATTACGATTACGATTACGATAATATATGAGTCCAGGATAATCCAGCACAACTGTTAGACATTTCTCAACTCATATTTGCGAATCATGTCAATCACTGGATGTTTTGCTGAAGGACGACGGACCTGGAAGTAGCGACGTAGTTCATTTTGAAACTCGTGTGCAGTAGAGTCATACCTTTTCAGCGTCTCTAACACATTTAAAATTACTTGTAACCGAATTTAAAGGCTTGCTTTAAGTCTGTCTTTAATCTGTGCAGTTGCTATAACATAGTTTTCCTTAGAACTATCATCTGAATAATCTGGCTCTTGAAAAAATGGATTATCGTTTCCTTAAAATGTTGGATTTGCTATAATTTACTGCATTTAGGCTGACCTACATTTTAACAAGCGACCAAGACGTCTGATACGACACGTTGCCATAACTATCTTATTCTAACCCAATCGATTAATTAATTAATTAATTAATTAAGCTAATAATAGATTTGATAAGTTATATTTCGCTACAAAGACCTACAAATTAATGCCAGCAAAGATACAATGAAACTGATCTTCCAACAAATAGAAGGAGCAGGTCTCCCGTTTCTTCTACTTTCCTTTAGCCCCCTTCTCCTTCTACCTGTATTGTCTGTTACATCACGCATTCCTTCGACTCTTTGTGTTTCTACCAAACGGATGCGTCATATTTTCTGCTCGTATTCAGGAGTTTTTTAGTTCGAAATTCTGGGAACGCAGATCAGACACCAGCGTGCGTGTCCATGCAAAGGCGTTCATTTGTACTCCTTCAACCTATTGGCGAGGATGGGGTGTGGCGGGCATCACAGTTCACAGACCTTTTGCATGGTTTGTTAGTCGTCGCAGATGTGTGCAACACCCGGACTTTCCTGGTTTGGATCACATCCGACGCTGGGATGTGGATCGTGCATTAGTAGACCTACGCGTGGGTGGCGTGAGCCGTGAAAGAAAGGCGCAGTATGCTTCTCTGGTTACTCTTCCAGGGGGTTAGTGTCCAGGTCACGCGCCATTACAGGAGAAAGGGCAGTATGTATGCCTTAAAAAGGCAGAATTTGGTGTTCACGCTGATGCTGGTGCTCCAAATCCCTCGTGGTTGGTTGTTCATGCACTCAACTGGTTATGGTCAAAGAACCCCCGAACCTCAGATCTACTTCCTCCATCGACAGCTAAGATGAACAGAAATAAATACCACGAATTGTGTAGCCCAGTATCGTTGCATCGGCCGTACACGTTGTTGCATGTTGTTCTTTAGGCCTCGTTGTCAAGCATCAGGCAGAGTTGCAACATGTCTTATCAACAGAATTTTATTCGAAACCAAACGTATCTTGTCGAGTTATTTCCCATTCTCTCTTGAAACGCCCCTTAATTCAGTCTTAAATATTGACCAATCACTGCATATTTAACAATACCAGCAAAGATATAACTACACTTAGACATATTAAAGGAGTGGTTCTATTATTCCTAACTAGCTAACTAATTAACTATCTTACTCTAACCCAATCGATTAATTAATTAAGTAAGTAAGCTAATAATAGATTTGATAAGTTATATTTCGCTACAAAGACCTACAGATACCACCAAAGATATAATGAAACTGATCGTTCAACAAATAGAAGGAGCGGTTCTCCCGTTTCTTCTACTTTCCTTTAGACCCCTTCTCCTTCTACCTGTATTGTCTGTTACATCACGCATCCCTTCGAGTCTTCGTGTTTTTACCAAACGGATGCGTCATATGACATTGTGATCAGTGGCGTCGCCAGGGCTTCAAGGTTGGGGGCCAGGGCACAGGTAGAGACTTGGGGACAGACGAATGTTCGAAGGACGATCACCAAGGCGCGCAGCGCCGTGCAGGGGAGGGGTTTGGGAATGGGGATGTGCCCCTCATTAAATTTTGTTGAGTTTGCACACTGTAATGGTAGCATTTTTAGCTGCCATCGGAGCAAATTTGCTCTATTATTTCAGTGCTGATAGGAGCCAGCTGTGACTCGTAGCTAAGTGTTAAATGTTCGCGTTTTGCTATAGTGACCGTATACGGCCTCGACCCTGCTCATTTTTTCAATGAATTGAATTAATTCATAAATATTTTATTACCATGTCTTATAACCGAGATAGTGTGAATCAATATGTTATGCTAGTCTTTCTATCAGTGTATGTATTTCACAACAAGTATTATACCCTCCACACACACCACATACACAAACACACATTACACACACACACACACACACACACACACACACACACACACACACACACACACACACACACACACACACACACACACACACACACACACACACACAAACACAAACACACACACACACAAACATACATACATACACACAAACTCTCACATCGACGCATGCATTGCATGCATGATGCACCCGTTGAGAGAGAATGCATCATCTGTTTGCATCCCTGCAGATGTAGCTCAAAGATTCAGGCAGACTAATAATATCCACATCTAGTCTTGAACAGCCAACTTAGCCATCCATTGCATTATTATAGGCCTACTGCACGGGCACGGGTTGACAGTGATGTGCCGGAAGAGAGTAGCCAATAAAAGTGACAGTTTACAAATGCATTTGTGTAGAGCATGCAGCCCTACACGAATAGGCGGCGCATATGGTGGGGCTCAGCGGTTGATAATTTTCACGAATCCCACGACCCAGTCTGAGCATGGATGGGGTGGGGGCAGCTGCCACCTTGCCCACTCCCCCTTCGTGGAAACGCTAATGATTGTGATAACTTGAGTCAAGCAATCTTTAACGAAGGGTGATCCTGGCAGTAGTTCGCAAATTTGCCTAAACGAAACCCGACCACATTAAAACACACAAGCTATTTTTACTCTGCGCCTCTGCTGACAGCATGCACCTAGGCCTACACGTATCATCATCTGGTTACCTATTATATTTATCATTCGTGTTTTCATTTGTGTCAGATAACTTTCGGGTGATGTTTCTCACGGTGAACATAACAATTCCGACCTTCAAAATAACTTCTCTATTGATGTCCATCAACAACTGGATCGTCATCCAGCAGAGGGTAGACGGTAGTTTATTATTCAATCAATCATGGACAGTTTATAAGAATGGCTTCGGCGACATCAACAAAAACTTCTGGCTTGGCCTTGAGAAGATCCACCAACTGACGATCAACGCCCCCTACCGTCTACGCATCGAGTTACAATCCGTGGATCATGACAAGTGGTTTTCAGCTGAATATGATTCATTCTTCATCACATCTGAGTTACTATTTTACGCCCTCGACGTGTCTGGTTACGTGGGAGATGCAGGCGACGCCCTCAACAACAGGAACAGTTCTGGAATCTTCTTTCAGAACGGAATGAAATTTTCTACCAGAGACAAGGACAATGACTTGGCTGATAATGGCAATTGCGCTTTAATGTATCCCGGCGGGTTTTGGATGAACCAATGTTTTTACACATGTCTTAATTGCGAGTACACTATCCAATTCAACTGGTATAGTCTGCCTGACGTCGGAGCGGCTGCTTCGATTCGACTTAAGGCTAGTCGAATGATGATTAGAGCAACTTAACAGTAGCTCGAGTCATTTCTGCATTGAAAGAGTGATTTTGTACAAGGTTGCTATAAGTAGGCCTAGACCAGCCCTAAGAGAATTTTCTTGACGAGTTTTCCTACAGTTTCTCATCATCTATCGTTGAATAAAAAGACACCATTGTAAATACTTTTTCTTGGTTAGAGTGCTGTGAATTATTATAGACCTACTTTTTCTTGGTTAGAGTGATCTGGACATACAGGAATTACTAACAACTCCAAGTTTTGCCTTATTTTAAACTTCGTACAAATGTTGGTGTCTTTGGTGGCTTAAACTCGCTCTAGACAAATAGGCTATTGCTATATGCATACAGTTTGGAAGCACTTTTTAAAGTTTCATTGTATAAACCTGCATCTCTACCGCAAACAAAACACGAGTGGAAGAAGCTGAATCAGCGTATCAAGTCATTCCTCCTTAAGTTATCAAAGCAATTAATCAATTAAATAACTATAATGACAGTTAACATAAGAGCTCATAGGACACTCATATAGCATCTGCATGATGATCACAAGTTAGCAGTAGGCCTATTGATCAATCAAAAATTATTTGCATGCAGACTTAAATACATTATAGGTCTGCAAATCACGAATCCTAGCATCAATAGAATTCCATAATTGTGTGCCCTTGATTCTAATAGTGGATCGTCTAATATTAGTCCCACAAATATCAGACCAATAATTCCGCTTATAACTAATATTGTAGCCTAGTGATGTACAGTAGCACTCTGTATGAAATAATTGGCAAAAACTGGTGGATGAGTGATCATGAGTCCCAGCATGGTGTTAGAACATTAGAAGTCCAATCTAGAGCTTGCAAATGACATGCAGGGTGGCGCAAAGAAAGTGGGACCGCCTAGTATAATTTCAAAAATAAATTTGTTTGTAACTTTTTCTTCCAAGAAAAAAAAGTAAATTGTTGCCAAATGCTAATTTATACCAAATCAGTAATAAAATTTAACGTGTCTTCCTCGGTTTTCAACAGTTTTTTCTAAACGTCTGCGCCACTGGCCAGTGCTGCTGTTTATAAACCGCTGAGAGAATTTCCGCCACTCTTCAACAATGGCCACTTTAAATTGACCAAAATTAGATTCGGATTGGAAGAACAATAATGGTAACATCATTAAAATAGACCTACAGAGCAATAATAATGGGCTTAAATTGGATCCTTGAGGAACGCCACATAGGCTAGTATGAGTGATAGGCCCTAAAAACTCCTATAGGAAAGTACCTGTTGATGCCTATCAGACAGGTAGGACCTAAACCAATGTAATGCAACACCACGGTAGGCCTATCTGCAACACCACGGATATCGTGGTTTTGGTGCTTAGCAAGTATTATTGTCTCGTAATCCAAGGTATCGAAGGCTTTCGATAGATCTAGAAATATTATGCCCAAGAAATAGGGCTGGGCATTTAACGCGTTATTAACGCGATTAATGCGTTAATTAATTAACTTGATTAAATTTTTTAAAGCAGTTAACGCGATTGTCACGGCGCCCAATTATTTCTAGAAATGCGTTAAAACAATTCTTCATAAAACCGCTCAGTTTAAACATAAAACTTTCAAGTAAAAACATAAAAGTAAAAACAAGTAGGCTAGCTTACAGTAGCCTATAGGTCTAACTATGTACAGTAGGTGTAGGCTACATAGAAAGCTAGATAGTAGCCTATAGTACAATAAGTAATAATAGGCCTATAAAGTAAGCCTATTAGCCATGGGCGGAGTTTGGTCTTAGTCCATGGGGGGGGGGGCTAAAGCATACCTCACCTCTCCTCCCCTCCCCACCGCAAAACGGTACCCCTTTAAAACGGTGGGGTTTGGGGGCGATTTGAACCCTCAGACGGGGTCTGGGCCCAAATGCATTTTGAGCATACTTGGTACTAATTTCGTCCTTCTGGTGAGAAGATTTTGGAATGATTTTACTGCTTAAAAAATACATAATGGCCTTACATGGAAGACTGCGACTAGTCGACTACGCTAATGCATTAATTGATACAGCTGATTATACCAGGGGATTGCACTGTACACCGAACTCTATAGTAAAGTGTTACGATATTCTATGGTTTAAAGTATACCTTATCACTATACCTTATAAATTACACACGGTCAAGTATGTGGGTTCATGGGGGGCTTAGCCCCCCCTAGCCCCTGATAAACTGCCCATGCCAATAGCTTAGTAAGAGTTGAATAATAGGCTTATAACATTCAAGGTATAAAGTTTCGTGAGTCACGAAGGTTAAAGTGGTCTGACCCTGAGAAAATAGGGAGTGAAATGTTGAGGAAAAGGCATCTGAGTGAATGATTCTCATTTAATAGGACAGCTCTGAATAGGCCTAGGCTAACGGTCTGCTTCATTAGCGAGAACTTTCGCAGTAGCATATGAGCCTATAGTGGGGCCGGGGCTTGATTTATTTGAGGGCTTCAGCTTCGTTTGGGGGTGGGGGTATGTGGTCTTAAGCCTCCTAGCCCACCGCTAGTTAGGCTACGTCCTTGGTTGAACTAGGCTAATAGAAAAAGTAAGCCTAACCACATTTAATAAATAATAATAATAGGCCCTATCTTTTCTTTAATAAGCGCCTGACAAACGCACTGCGCTGTACATTTACATGTTATGCAATTGAAATCTTAACTACTAACGGAACAGACAGTTTGCAATACAACGGCGCTAATAGCAGCCTACAAAGCATATACGCCCAACGGGGGCTCGAACTCGGTACCTCTCCGTCTCTGTGCCAGATGTTATCCAATGCGCCACGGGCCCTCTCGTATGACACATTTCAATAATTTTTTTAGTTATGTTTCCAAAAGAATTAAATGATGCCTCTGGCTGAAAAGTCTTAAAATATGTTTTTCTTTAATAAAAAAAGTTTGTTGCTTTTATCCACAGTTTGAACCATGCACGAAGCTATCGTCCTCACTAATTAAGGTGGTTGAGATCATGAGAGTAGGAGAAGAAGTGCACGTAGGCCTACGAACTATGAATATTAATTAGGCGATGGTTCCGACTGATTGCGTGTCTCGTTTACGCTCATTGGACGGGAGTCTCGGTAGACTTAGGCTACTGTGGGACGCAGACGCAGAGTAACGTTGGATGAATCTTTGTGGACAGTGCACGGATAAATGGATCACGATGAACTAGTTTTACCTTCAGAATAAAAGCAACTTATGTATTAGGTCTACTGTTCAGTACATCGTAAACACGTTTTTCGAGATCTTGTAAACATGAATTATATAGGAAATAGTGTGAATCGATCAGTTTTCCAAAGGTTGGCGATCAGGGAGTTGGAGTTACTCGGAGTTACGGTAGACCTGACGATCCTACAACAATCTGTGAAACGCAACAAAAAGGTTTCGGTAAGTGAAAATTCGTTGCTAATCAAGGCTTGATGCGAATTATGAAATTTCCATGTGATTTTAATTAATGACGTAGGTCTAAAGTTATGGCGAGTGATGGGTTCAGTTCTTCAATGTGAGTGTAGGGCTGTAGGCTAACAGGTTCATAGACAGCAGTGTAGATCAGTTACAGTGTTCAACTTTTAGACTGAATACAATGTCAAATATTTTATATATGTATATATATATATTATATACATAATATATATTGAACAAAATACAAACACTGCAAATTTAGTTATTAGATGGGGTGAAAGTGTATATATATATTCGTTTAATTGACAAAAACAATCTGACAAAAACGCAGAAATGTTAACATGAGTGATAATGGATAATTAAAGTTCGATTAGAAGATTTTTAGGATAAACTAGTAAATTAGCATATAATGATCTGGGAATAAATTGAGAATTGTATATTTTAGAATATTTAATTATTCGCCCATTCTAGCATTATTATTTTTCATCAATCCAACTTCTACTTTGGTGAAAATCCTTTTCATCGACCCAGCTTCTATTTAGGCCAGAATTCGTTTCATCAATCCAGCTTTTATCTATTTAATTTAAGCAGGAATTATTTTCATCAACCCGACTTCTATTTAGCAAAAAACTTTTTGTCAATCCAACTTGTATTCGACCAATGCTGAAATCCATGCAAGGGCGAATAATTAATCGATAAGATACGCTTTTACCTTAGATTTTGGTATAATTGTGAGATGTAAACAATGAAAATGATTTATCATACCAATTGAAACTAATTGCATAGGCTACAATAAAATACTCAGTTATTGAGTTCAAAGAGTTGGCTGGTTCAGCTCAAAACTTGGAAGTTGTATTTGACTCTGTGTTGTATTTGACTCTGTTATGTCCTGTACTGACTGTCAGTGGAGTTTGCAAATCATCATACATGCATAGCATTGCATTTTGTTATGTACACAGAATTAGGCGTCATGTCCCTATATGTCAGCTAGGATATCTCTCGTGATTGCATTGGTCTCCCATCACCTGATTGTCTGTTACTCACTTCTTTCTGGTATTACAAAATCAAATTTGCAGAAGCTCCAGAGAATTCAGAAGTCTTTGATTACAGTACTATAACTAGCACATCAAAATATCAGCATATAACCTCTGTTCTTAAATCTTTACGTTGGCTTCTTGCTCAGCAAACAATCTCTTTGAAAGCGTGCTTCTGGTTAAATCAGTTTAACCACGTGAGTGTACTAAAAGCGACTGGGAAACCAATGCAGCTCATAGTTAAAGTGTTATAAATCCTTGAACTGTAGTTGACCACAGTATTTAAAATCAGTTATTATTTGTTAGTGTTATTAGCTAAATATTACTATTCAACAAGGTCATTTTAAGGTACCTATACTTAAAATAAGAACTGTTTTTAGTGACTGAACTTTTTCAGTTGTTGAACCTAGATTTTGGAATTCCCTTCCTGTATCTGTTTATTCTGCTGAGTCACTTGGGCTGTTTCATTCTTAAGATACTTTTCAGATTACTTATACACTGTAGCCTATAACTGTCTGTCTGATTTGGTGGACTGATCTTCTGGATGTTGATATAATTACAGCTTATTTTTAGGATTCCATCAGTTGATGCCTTAATGCATCAGACACCAGTTCAATAGAAGCTGTTTATTCAATTTGGTTCAATTCAGTTTATTGATCCCAGTAGCACAAATGCAAGTGTCAAACAATAGCAGTCAACATGGTGAACAATCAGAACAATCATAGACTAAACAACACATTGAATAATACAGATTAAGTGGGAACAGTAGGCAAACCGGAAGGGACTGGTCCGGCTAGATAGGGGCTTATTGAGTTAATTGGTGACTGATTAATGGCTTGTAGTTATTAAATTAAATTGTTGGAAAGATTATTGAGGATTGTACCGGGATTGGAATGTATTTTCTTTTGTTAATTGCCTGTGCACCAATAAGTCTTTTAAAGTGGGAAAGACATGGGGCAGTTCGAATGTAATAAGGTAAGTTGTTCCATACCAGGGTCCTTGATATCTGGTTGAAAATGTGCAGGTATTAGTTCTAGTAGTTACACACACAATCAGGACTACTTCTAGTATAGGTAGTTAGCAAGACTGGAGCCAAGAAGGATGAGAAGGTGGGTGGGAGGAAGTTGTCATCCTCTCTACGGCCTTCTTTCTGGATCTCTTTCTACCTTTCCCTCCTCCTTCCTTTTTCTCTAGGGGTTCTTGCACTGGGAGCTCTACTGAATGGCCACTGCTCTGAGTTGCACTATATAAATAAATAAAAACAATACAATACAATACTTATAAATAATAATAAATATTAATAATAATAATTATTATTATTTATTTATTATTAATTATTATTTTAATTATTTACTTATTATTATTATTAATTATTATTATTGTTACTATACTTATACATTAAGTATTCACAACTATAATCTAAAGCTCACTACAGATTTTAAGCCCAAATGTATTAATAATTTAGGATGCAAAGATCCTGCACAATATTTTAGAATTGTAGGTCTGTTTGTATTAAGTAGGAACAAAATAAAAATGCAGTGCTCCTAATGAAGCAAGAAATGACTGGTAACCTTGTGTCAGTTCCATGGAAATGGGACAACGACAATATGAGGTGATAAGTATTGAGTCAACCATGATTGGGTTTCTTATAGAACTGCTGTGGGCTGAGGTTTTATAAGAAACTATGTCCATGAACCTTCAATCTACATACATAGCATCTGCTATTAGTACTCAGTCATTACTATCAAGAACATAAAACCCAACAGATGTTGCACCATTACAATAAAATATCTAAAATATACAATTATCTATATAAGATATATTAAGTGTCCAACCTGTTTATAACATAACCCACAGTTTACAGGGTAATGTCTGTTGATCAGCCAACCTATCTTTCATCTTTGTTAACCTCTAAAACTCACTAGATATTCCTGTTATGGATTAATTAAAATACAAAACAAAGGATGTGACAAGCTGTGAATTTAGTGTCCTAGGAAAGTAGCTGTGATCTGAACTCCAAGCTATAACATCCAGCAACTACAAAGCCTCTCATCAGGGCTAGGTTACAATTTATTTGGAATACCCAGGAGACAAAGAGAAATGGCAACCCAGCCAGTTATGAGCATGAGTTTTGAGTTATGAGTTATGAGCTACACCTGCCATTTATTGCTATTCATTGTGAATCAACAAAAGGTAGACAAAGACAGGGCCGTAGCAAGCTATAATTGCGCCCTGTGCCAAGCGTGAATCTAGCGCCCCCAATATCAACTTAACCAATAACGACCAAATTTTTTATCTCACATATTATATATAAACTTTATTTCGCCACGAACAGGCAGCTCACAACATACTAACACACAGATACAGAAAGTAGATAACTTACTAAAATGCAAAAATCGTGCACAAATATTTGTATAGAACTTTGTCTTTTAAAGAAATAGAAACGAAATGTCTGTGTTTCTATTCCATTATAGTCTTTATAGACCGTTAGCTGAGTAACTTTATTCAAATTCACAAAAAAATTAAAATGTAGTCAATTTAAGATAGACAATTCCGATTCATTTTGCGTGCTTTTGATGATGCAAAATCATCAATAATGTTGTAATAATTAAGACAATTGGCTATACCATATTCAATTGACACAATTGACAAGTTGGTCAAGCGGTCTTGTCTAAAATTTGACCTTAAATAGTTTTTCACAATTTTCAGTTTGCTGAAACTTCTTTAATAATAATAGACTAATAATAATAATAATAATAATAATAATAATGATGATGATGATGATGATGATGATGATGATGATGATGATGATGATGATGATGATGATGATGATCATAATAATAATAATAATAATAATAATAATAATAATAATAATAATAATAATAATAATAATAATAATAATAATAGTAATAATAATAATCTTGGCTTAATATTTTCAAACTGACAAGTACGCAGTATGATTAAAAATCAACATGAACGGATGATCACAAGTTATTACAGGAGTCGAATTTAACTGTATTCGGCAGCAGTGCAAGGCGCCCATCACGTCCTACATTTCATTTTACCAACGCGCCATCTCGCGAATTATAGGCTAAGTGGACCTTTGGGAGGTTGCGGGAAGCGATCCCGCTACCTTACTGCTCCTTATAACCGCCAGTGATGTTACCAATTATACTCTATGGACCCCTTCTTTCACTGAAGCAACTGCATTCTTAATTTTTAAAAGCTGCACCAGCTAGATATTTCAAAGAACTCATTGTCAAAGGAAAGTAAAACGAATAGATAGAACTAAATTTATTAAATTATATTTAGTTTATTTACACATTGCAATTTAAAAGTAAAATAATTATGTTCAAGCGAGTCAACGACAATTCTTAAATAAGCCTGCACATGTAGGCCACTCTATCTAGACTATTAATATTAGCCTATATATACACTTTATTCGTTGTTATTTAATTTTATTACATTTATTAAATTATTTCATTTATGATTAATATTTCATATTTCAGGATAAGGTAATTAATTTAATAATTAAATCATTCCGTCTCAAAATTTGCGCCCCCTCTTCAGTTGCGCCCTGTGCCACGGCACCGCTGGCACATGCCTCGCTACGGCCCTGGACAAAGACCAGAAGAGACACTTCTGGTTGGCTATTAACAATGGTTACTTGCAGGTATACATGTATGAAATATGCAGATTGATAAAGTAGAACTCTCTTCAGTTTAACTTGTGCCTAATAATGATACATGGAGTGTTTGGATATTTTAACCTAATGTTCAGTAGGACATGCTGTATGATGAAGGAAAAACTGTTGTGACCTTATTCAAGGTTTTGTGAGTTTCTGGAAAGGTTTCAGACAGACACTGAGATACACAGAAGAAGAAGTGGAGAAGATCAGTCCCATAGATAGCCATGAGGCAGCCATGGATATGATGTGTTAGTGATTTCATTTTCTTAGCCTCGCCATGTGAGGGTGAGTGACCAGTCCTCTCCCTCACTGTCTCATCTTCCCACCAACAGTGTACAGATTATAGCTGAGGTGGCTATGGGGTGCAGATGGAGCAGAGGTGTGGAACCAAATTTCTGCCCTGGCAGAGATTTGAACCCTTGGCCTCTCGATTGACAGTCCAGCATACTAACTGCTATCCTATTGAGCATCCCCACTCCCCTCGAGATACACAGATAGATGTAGAAAAGGCAAACCATGAGAAAGAGAGAACTGCTGATTAAGAGCTATGAGTTACTTTTGTGGGAATCAGACACACATCTGTAGTAGGCATAAATAGGTTGCTAAACTATGCACATATACATGGCACTTAATAATATTAACTAGTGGCACTGTTTCTTCCAAAGTGTATTCACTTTTCTCTAAGTGATAAAATCAAACCCACACATTCTTAAGATTGTGTCTTGCTGCAGAATTCAGAAAATTACACACATGGTGAACAGATAAAAGTGAGGATGGCAGTTAATTTTCCATTTATGGATGATAGTATCTAAATCTGGGTGCAACCCATATTCTTTCATTCAGTGCTATTCTTTAGACTGTTTATTAGGCCTGCAGACCTTGAAACAAGGTAGCACAATATTATTCCTGGACCTGTTATCTTGCTAAGCATGTGGAGTTTCCAACTGTTACATGGACCTGTTTGGTATTTGCTTTTGATGTCTGTTATTAACTTATCAATTTGATAGGCCACAGACTGTGCAGAAGGCAAGACAGATATAATGCTTCCTCATCAGATGGTCTGCCCACATGTCTCTCTTAATGACATGGTCATTATGGGACCTTCCTCTGCATCAAAGAAACTCCATATTATCTGAACTCAACCAGCCAGAAATCGGTCGTCTGCTAGCCTGTGGTCTCTGACCGCCTCTGCTGGTGTATTAAGTGATTCCTTCACACACCAGTGAACTCCGGCCATTCTGTGGGCTCTGCTTCACTGAACCCAATAATAAAATTAATTGCTTGTACTTCTTTGGACCTGCTGCTGGCCAAAGATCAGCCTTTTCTTCTTTAATCTTCAGCCTTAAGGGCCATCGTTCTGTCTCTTTTGACTTCATCAGGGACAATTCAGCAGCTTGGCCCTTCTGGGGATTTGACCTAGGATGTGACCTCTGCCGTCTGAGCTGCTGTTGCTTGTCTGTTAACGGATGGATGCCCATTTAAATGAAGATTATTTGTAACCAAATACAGGTACCGCTTTGTGGCTTGTAGTTCACCTTAACAGTTGACCAGTTATAGCCACAGCAGGCTACAACATGCCTGTTATGGTGTGTCTCACAGGGCTGACAATTAAGAATGACTACAATGATGATCCAAATTGTCTCTCCAAGTCTCTCATAGGGATGTGATGTACCAACTCTTACAAAGTTTGACCCTGAGCCAAATTGATGACTGCAGTGAGTTGCCTTTGCTGGTTTGCCACTGCACAGTATCATTCATCTTCAGGTGGTTATCAATGCCAGGGTGTTGCCATTCGAGTAAAAAAGTTTGACCATATCACACTTGTACCACAAGATCGGCTTCGGTTGAGCAAGATCAGTAAGCATGTCAAGTTCCACTTTGCCTTCTAGTGTACAAGTGTCTGCATAACTGTGCACCCTGTTACCTCGCAGACCTCATCAGGCCATGGTCTGACGACATTAAATAAACTGGGACTGAGATCTTCTAAGTCAGCCGATGTATTTGTGCCAGTAACTAAAACTAAAATTGTTGATCACGCCTTTTGGATCACTGGTGTATGGGCGTTAACAACCTTCAGGCATCTATCGGTGCTCAATCTATTCAGAAGGCCAAATTCACATTTTCAAAAAATAATGGAAATGCCATCTATTTTGTAGCCCCTTAGTACTTGTGTTGACATTTGACATTGCAGAGCACCCTAGATGTAGGTTGCATCTGAGGATAAATTATCTTGTTACATTACAGTACATCAATTGTGAACCAAATTTAACTTGGACAAAGGCTGTGTTGAGAAAATAATCAGACAAAATTGGATTAAAAAGGGATTCCAAACCAATGTATAACAGCCTACATAACCTCAGAATTACAAACCCTCATTGTGCCAAGCTTGGCCATTGCTACTGCAGAAACAAAGCCACATCACAATCAGTGTGTCACCCTCTCAGTCTGTCACACTCTGATAATGGATGCCAGAAAGATGCACTAATAGCCCTTAATAGGATCTGGCAGCTGTCTGCTTCCAAACCCTACATGGCATAAACCTCTCATTGCACCCTGACTTATGCTAATTGTGCAGGTCTTCCAGTTGGTCTTAAATGCCCAGGTGGCCTACCTGGTTTGGCAGGTTGACCTTGGGAGCTGCCCAGAGACTATTGTTATTGAAAATAAATGATTTATGGGCAGCCCAGATCGGCCTACAAAGCCCTCATGGAGTAACACCTGGCCTTGGAAGCATTCAAACCATCTGCCCTAGTAAGTGATGAAAGGTTCTTGCTTCTGCTTGTCTGGATGGTAGTGCCTGGTTTGACAATTCTAGGCTCGTAAACTGCTAGATGAGTTTGTATGGTAAGGACCAACGTCCCTCTAAAATTTTCCTGTGTGCGCGGAACTGGCAGTTGTTTGAGCAGCCTAATTTCTGCGTGAGCTATAAAACTGAGCAACACATTTTCAGAAACATTTTGTGATTGTACATTTTAACTACAGACTAGCACTGACTAAGTACTCGTTTGTAATATTAGTGTCTTTTTATTAAAGAAGATGTATGGCTTAAGTAGGTTAGTAATTCAATGGCCAGTTCATCAAAACTTTAGCTCATAACATGGTATTTCATTTACATGTTATGCAAAACAATCTTAACTAGTTAACTTGTGCACGGAATTTTGAAACTGCTGCGCAGCATTTTTTAATGAGCTGCGCAGCTGCAAAAAAGGACACTGATCAAAACGGACTGTGTATACTGAGTATCCGAGCTAAGTCATGAATCTCTTAATGAGATTCTAGTAGGTCTACAAATTAAGGACATTTTACAACCTGCATTTCTACCACCGAGTACACCAGCACTTGGCAGAGTTCTGAGAGTAGCTTAAGTTGAGGTGAAATTTTTATGTCAGGGTAACCTCTAAGGTCAACTGTTGTGACCTGAAAACTGAGGTGTCATCTAATTTGCAAATCACAAGCTATACTTCTTACATGGACGTTTTCTTGTTAAGGGATACTGCATGACCGACTTTGATCTATTCTTTGGAGAAACCACCAAATGTCAATTTGTGTTAATGGGTGGCTATAAAATGTTAATGCAGTTTGTCCTCAAAGCAACTTTGCAGTTCATTCTCTTATCTTGATTTGCATTGTTAGGATGATGTACTGTTACAGGACTGCATTGACATTTATGGCCGTCTTGCAACTGCTTACTGAATGTGCTTTGGGTGTTTTTGTAAAGAATAGATCAGAGACCATTTCTGATAAATATCTTGAGGTTTTCTGTTACCACTAGCTGTTGCTTCAAATGGATGTTTTGTCCCAAAGTTACTGGCCGACCTGACACTTTTACTTGAGATTTTTAGGTCATCTCTCTGTCACCTCCAGTCAAAAAGGTCATCTAAATACCTTAGTGGTTATACCGCCTGGTAAATTGTCTAGCCCTACAGCTATGGTAGCCAGGACAGTTGCTTGCTGTCTCTTTGAAACGGTCCATCTTATCATAGCTTAACATAAACCAGAGCTGCAGGGGTGTCTTAACTCATTAGGCGGTAATTAAACAGTTTCAGATTGGGGGCTCTGCCAATAGCCTGGAGGGAACTTCACAGCCGTCTTCATTGTTTCACCTCTGTGATTTTTATGTCCTTGCACTCAGGTCTTGATGAGCTGAACTGCCGAAGCAGCTGGAGCTTCTTGTCTGCCTTCTAATTAAGAGGAACCAATTCTAAACAAACTTTGAAACTGATGATAATGCAGTTGAATTAAATAATTTAAATATGCTGAGATGTACTTCTGACTACCTACCTTTCAAGTTCTTAATGCTTTCTAACAATTAAGCCAAGTTACTGAATATTAGTTATTTATTGAACTAATTATTATTTTATGTTTCAAATTTAATTTCATGATGCTGATACTCTATATGTTTCTTTTAAGTAAATTACAGGTTGTCAGACAGTTTATTTTGTTTATTTGATTTTTTCCTAATTTTTTCCCTCAATCTTCTGTCTCAAGTTTTACTCTTGACAAGCTTACTCTGCATAGCCATCATAATTTTTGTTGTTTGATCTCATGGCTTTGCATTTGTTTTTAGAATATTCCGAGTGATTGTGTCTTTGGTACTGATCTGTCTGATGTACCAAGCACATACATAGATGACATTGGCCCTGTACCAAAGTAAGTGCTATATAATATGTTCAGATGGTTACCTACATCAGTAGGCCTACTCTCTCAAGCAAGTGTAATAGTGTATGGCTGCTCTATTGCATAGTAAGTCAGCATGCTGTTAAGGCTGCCAATCTGTAAACAGTTTGATGATTAACAGAGATTCTGCACCCATCTGTAGTCTGTAGTAGTAGGACACTTGACTCACTGAACAAGTGGAAATAGGTTCTGCTATGCGGCTATGCCACTATAGTTGGTCAAATATTTTGATAATTGCTTTTCAGATAAAATAAGAGAGTGTGCCAATTTAGGAATACGACTACAAAAATTGACAGTATGGTTTTCTGGCTGCGTAAAAGGTCTATGTTTAGATTATTTGGAAGCTCAATGTTCACTGCATCAAGTGCTATGACTACTGTCACAAGAAAATGTTTTCATTGCAAAGGTTTCTGTAGCTGCACAGTAACTTGACATGCAGCAAAGAACAGTGGCGACTGCATATAGACTGATGGATTTTGATAGGGCTTCTCCAACGCATTTTGAATTCGACCTTCAATGCACTTGAAGCGACCACTGTTTGATGCTTAAGGCATTCTGGTAACCATGAGCTTTAAAAGTCATTAGATTAGATTAGATGTCAGGCAGGCAGGCAGATGGTCAGCCAAACATGCAGATGGACGCAGGCAGGTAGGCAGATGGACACAAGCAGACAGTGGCTAAAAGTGTGTCTTGTCTTTTTGAAGCGGTGAATCGTTCAATTCACAGCACCAGAAATATACTTTTATGAAAAGTTATGTTTTTATGTTTTTAGGTTTATCGTGAATTCAGTGCAGTTTCTAGAAAAGCACTTAGATGTTGAAGGCATATTCAGAAGATCTGGTTCAACAACCAGATTGAAAGATCTTCGGGTATTGACAAATTCTATAAAATTCTGTTTTGCAATATTTAGTTTTGGACACAAAAGGCCATATTTATGGCTGAAATGACACTTCTTTTTCATTCTGAGAATCCATTCATTTGGAAGGTGCAGATAAGTTGTTATGTACATGTAAATATCTAGCTGCATTACTTTACATTATATGTGCACAGAAAATACAAAAGCACAATGGTTGTTACCAGTTGACTATTTTGCGATATTTTAGATGTACAATTGTTTCAGCTTTGTCATGGTTAACACATTTGTTTCCATGTTTTTATTATGCAGAAATATTGGATTAAAGTTTAAAATGGTTCAAAACAAGTTTTTTGCCTTCTGTTGATTTTAATGATTGTAATCAGTGTTGTTGGTTAAGAGCGCAAGTCAACTGTTTCTATAAAATGTTTTCTTCGCTGTTATTATTTTGATGTTTAATTATAATGGCTCAATTTGTATTCTGTTATATAAGACATCACTGTTTTTGTAGTCACTGGTGGAGGCAGGTGGTGTTGTAAGCAAAGCCAATCCGTTGGATGTAGCAAATCTTCTGAAGCAGTTCTTCCGTGAGCTTCCCAACCCATTGCTTACTTCAGATCTGTACCGGAGTTTTATTCAGTGCGTCTCACTGAAGGAGCACCACAGACGCTCCTCAGCCATCTTGAATCTCTGCCTGCTGTTGCCAGCGCCACACCTTGCAACACTGCGGCACACAATGTGCTTTCTTGATCATGTTTCCTCCATGAGTGAACATAATAAAATGGATGCCTCAAATCTTTCCATCTGCCTTGCACCTAACTTCCTGCGGGGACCCCCAAGGAAAGTCAAGTGGCGGTCTTCGAGCCGCTCTGGTGTCCCTGAGGCCTGCCTCCTGGAAGCAGAAATAGCTGTGGCTTATATCTTGATCTTGGAAGCACAAAACATTGGAATCATTCCAGAGGAATTACTGGAAAGACAAAGAAGAGAAGCTGATAAGTCGTGCTTTATTTCAAATGCTCCATTGGAGAAGAGTGTAACAGAGTTTGAGTTGGATCAGACAACACTGAAGCAAGGAAAACCTTCTTTACAGGGTTGGTATTTCATTATGTCACTTTGGCCTAAATCTTTTTAAGTGTATCATTAACCATATGTGATACAGATTATTTTACAAAGTGCTTGCGGATGATTCTTCAACAGCTCTTTAATGCATGGTAAGCTGGAAGTTGCCACTAAGTCATACTTCTTGTGGTGGTGCAAGCTGCAAGCAGTTATTTGGAGGTCAGACCAATAGCCATGTGAATTCACCATTGTTCTAAGTCAGCTAAAGTGTTGCTGATTAATTTCCTTTCCAGAATGCCTACTACAGTACAAGGCTGCTACTAATCACTACTTTTATGTGAACCATTGGTACCCGTAGATCACGCAGATCCCACACGTATCTCTTAAGACAACAAACTTAACAAATCATCAAAAACTTAATCTATTCCAATCTAGCAAATTCTACTGCATCATTGTCAAGATAAAATATTATGAGGCATCAATCAATTGTTACTACTTATATTTTAACTTATAAGTCTTTAGAAAGGTTAGCAGAACCAGACAGTTGCAATGGATAAATGAGCTCAGAAAGATGAGGTTTAAACAGATATAATATCAAGGACAATAGAAGAAGAGAAGAGCAGTCCCTTAAGCTATCCCTGGGGCAGCCATGGGTATGAAGTGTTAGTGACTTTGTTTTCTTAACCTAGGCATTTGAGGGTGGCTGGCCAGTCCTCTCCCTCACTGTCTGATCTTCCACCAGTGTACGGTCAGTGTACTCATTATAGCTGAGTTGGCCAGGGGCTCAAGTCGAGCAGAAATCTCTTAACAAAATTTCTGCACTGATGAGGATTTGAACCCAATCTCTCGGTTGACAGTCCAGCCTGCTAACCACTGGACTATCAAGCACCCTGAAGGACAATAGAACACATAGCCTAGATAAAGAAGTTTTTGGATGATCAGTGCCTATGTTGTGCTGTGCACAATGTCATTTTATGTTTCCAGGGCTGGTTACCAACCTAAGTTCCAGCTTTTCCAGATGGCACAAGAGGAACAAATATGGTAGTATCTCTCCTCATTGTGGCCTGGATGACTTGTCGCTGTCGACTGTTGTTGACTCAACTTCAAGTTCATTTCTAGATCGCAGAGAGTTCTGGAACACTAGCATGGATCTAATGTCTACTCCAGTTTCAAAGAAAAAGCGAAAAGCAGATGACTCTAGTCTTGAGATCTCAATTTGGAAAAAGTAAATAACTAAAATCACTGGTTTTTTAAGCTAATGAATTGAGAGATGTTGCATTTAATGTAGAAGGCATTAGTGATGACCTGAACAAAATCGTTAAAACTATTTAAATTTCTAAAGACCAACTGTTCACTCAAAGGAGAAACAGGCTGATCATACAAATGTATTAGCAGATAGCTTTTTTGCTGCAGATATTTCTATGAAAAGCATTTAGTTACCAAGAAGTTGATCTACTGGAAATGCTTCTCGATCCTTCAAAAGATTGGCCGACAACCCCAAGAGGTATAGGTAGTATCTAATCCTAATCATGTCTATATGATTATGACAGAAAGTATATTTTAAATCCTTATATGTTAAATGGATTAGTGTTCTTAATTAAATTAAAAGGTGCAATTTAGTTTTTTTAAATCTGTTATGCAATGTACTTCAGTTCTGTTATGTTCTCGTGTATTATTTGAATTACAGAAAGCGACTTGATGTGAATATCACAGAAAGCTCAGACAGGTCATTTCTTAGACAACTGCTGCCGTCACAAAACCAACCAGGTAAATCGAAAACTCCAAATTATATGCAACTTACATATTTTGAGTTGTGTGTGACTCCAGTTGCATTGATTTATCGTTCTGGGTCTATAATCAGAAGATTGTAGGTTTGCCTTATTTGAGTGGATTCTGTTAAATGACCAGCCCCTGGGCAATTTGTGTGCTTCTGTCATTAAGCGGTGTAATTGGTAGCAGCATGAGTGGGGAAGTAAACCAAGTCCTGTAATTCTATGGCCTCACGTCCTGGACCTTGGAATTTTTCCATTACAGGTTTAATGGCCAAAGAGCAGAAATGAGCACCTATTCTGTGTCACACTAGAAATTCTTTACTTGTTAATTTTACTTATGTGACTTAATGCGATTTTCTTTGCCTATCACAATAGATGAAAAATATGCATTGGTCGCAAAGGTCACAATTATCATTTTACTGTGATAATTTTATATAAACCAAAACTGACAAGAAGATATAGAGTAAAATCTCGTGTGATGTAATATAATAAATTATAATGTAATTGAATTAGGGTTGCCACCTCCTAAGGATACGAATCCGGGAGATTCAAGAAATTTTTTGGAAGAATAGTCCGCATTATCTTGTTACCGCAATCTTGACTAGGCCTACTATAGCTGTGGTGGTGTTCAACGCTATGGTAAGTTAGACTTACTTCAGCAGCTGTTATGAGATCGTCTTCTTTGGTATTTTGTTGTCTAAAAAAGCTCATCACTTTTGTATTCTTCTGCACCTGCTTCACATTTTTAGTGTGTTTATCCGATGTGGCGTGCTGTAGGCCTACTACTGTTCTGCATCTCTCGTATTTTACTGATAATGTTTGCTGGCAAATTTTGCACTCTGCTTCCAACTGGTTCTTCTTACCCAACCAATCCTTAAAATCGTCTTCTTTGAGCCACTCATCGTTGAATGAACAGTACTACTTTTTCTTCTTAACTATACATTTTTCTGGATTAGACTCAGACTCAGAGTCAGAATTTGAATTCGCCATTGCGATTTGAGACGCTATTTTGCTTATAACGATGACAACGGGCTAACCGTTTACGGCTAACTTCACGCGCACACTGCACGCGCAGTCATAAACATAGATATCTCAATTAAAAAGTGTCCGCAGTAAGTTAGAACAATACATAAATATATAAATTGAAAAATACAATCTCGATCAGACAGTCAGGGAATAGGACTTTTCGGCATTCAGGATATTTCAAAGTTTTCCAAATATATCCCGGGAGATGGGAGATCATATCGAAATACGGGATACTCCCGCCCAATCCGGGAGAGGTGGCAACCCTAAATTGAATCTTTGAAATTTCTCAGCACTGCACAAAAGCTGCATCAGGTTTCGGGATAACCCTCTCATTCACTAGTAATTTGTGAAATCTAATCCACTAGAGCCAGATTCTTTGGCCAGTTTCTCTGTCAGATAAGAATGGAGGAGGTCCGGCCTTGAAGACTAATGATGCTATGGTGAAAAGTGATTGGAGGTCTGATGCATTTTTATGATAACACAGAAGGTATTGACTGTTGTTGAGTTTGAAGGAAAACCGTTAGATAATTATAATCATAAAAAATGTAAACTAAGGTCCTCAAAGTTATCATTATTAATTTAATATTCAATGTGGTCATCTGATTGTCTTTTTCTGGTAATACCTAAATCTAGAGCTGTTCTTGGTTAACGATCTTTTTCGTTTGCTCGACCTAGATTTTTTAATTCTGTCCTGTATCTGTCCGTTCTGCTAAATTGCTTATGTCATTTCGTTCTCAACTTGACTTTTTCAAATTGCTTAACATCCATAGTCTGCCATTCTGTTTTGTGGTCTTCTCGGTATTGACCTGATTGTGGCTTGATTTTGTGCATCATCTGTTGATGCTATGTGCATTATACACATGGACTGTAGAAGTTATAAAGTAAGTGTTTGTGTAAATATTGCTCAAATTCATGGAAAGCTAACAAGTTCTTGAGGAAGCTCTAGGAAGCCATTAAGCCATTCATAGTGTATTGTTGCAAGTTGTATGTGCAGCACATGCAGTTATTTGATTCAAAGTCAGACATACAAGTTCCTCTTTCTATTGGGTTCAGCAAAAGCACTGTCATTTGTTTCATCTCCAGGTCTTCCAAGTAGTCTCTTGCAGCATGACTAAGCAGTTTGGGCATTTTATAATCCTCAGATGCTTTCTAGTAGGGCCTACCTTGTAACTTCAGTTCATGGCAACTCATGACAGACTGCTGCCCACACAGCTTCTAAATCCTGCTCTGAAGGGTTGTTTATAGGCAAGGTTAAAGGTCATGATCTAATGACATGCCCAGCAGTTGGTTTACCACTTTATCTGTGTCACTGCTGCCTGGTGATGCAGTGGGAGTGAAAGGTCAGTGGCAGGCTCAATTGCCTCTTGAATGGAAGTGCTTTGTCTGTAGTAATTACACTGTGTTGCAGACATTTACATTCTTGATAGTAATGCAGTACAGTAGACCATTGTGTTACAGATCCTTGCAAGTGGTTAATTCATTATGACTTAAATAGAACTGGCTGACTAAGACTGGCAATATGGCTGATTGTATGATTAATTAGGTTTTTAATGTTTACTATTTGTTTCTATTGGTTTATTTTATTTATTGCTTTATTACATATTTAAGTCTCCATTCATGGGATAGCATAATATATCTTACCACTGTGCATTCGGTTTTTAACTAGGAGATGTATTAGTTTCTTTACTTATCTACTTCTCATCTGTCGTAAATAAAAGTGATGTTATTATTTGACTTCTGTTGCATAATAATTACTCATGTGCGTTCTGCAAATGAGTCTCAGCACTCTTGTCAAATGCAGTGTAAAGCATCTAAAATTTAAATTGTTCTATTTCTGATTAGAATCAGATGACATCAGTAAGTTGTCTGCTGTCAGCTTCTGCAGTGAGAAGCAACAAAGGTTGGCTGCTTCAACAAATGTTGAGACTCCACAAAGTGTGGCTTCAAAGCTTCTATTTTCAACATCCACGACAAAAACAAGCAGGTAATAATACCTAAGTCTTTAGATTCGAGTTCCAGAAGTCTTTAGATTTGAGTATTATTTTTTTCAGTTCAGTCTGTGCAATCCCTATATCTTAGTTCTATGTCAAATTACAAGTCATGATATTGTTGCAGGCCACATATATCTCCATCACCCATAAAAGTTCCTTTTTGGTATGATTCTGTCCATGACTCGAACACTATGTAACATTAGACGACAGATAGCTTATTGGCTTCCTCAGGGCTGGCCAGCTTTCGATGAATTTTGATCAATGCTTGACAAAGGCAGTTATTTTTACTATTTATGACTACTGACTGGTTTTGGACACAGGCAGATTAGACGTTTTACTGCTAAATGGGATTTTAAAGTTGAAGTGATGGATGCAACTCGATCAATCGATGCTTGTTTAGGCCAACAAATGTTTCACCGAATCAGAGGATGCTTTGCCTCTTGCTGTGTCTTTCAACAAGACAGTGTTGGTATCCGGAATGTTCTTTGTGTCTGGTCTGACCTGTGGAATTCACTACTCAATCCTTGTTTATTTGTTTTAAAAAGAGTTTGCAAATATTAGAGTCTCATATGGCAATTTTATTTAACATTATATTCTGATGGTTTCATTGGAATAGGTTAGGTTCCTTAGCTTAATCTGGCATCATGGAAAATGAATATTTTATGGCAGATGTCTTTTAGTATTATGATTAAATTTTGGCATGCACTATCAACTGCAAGGTATATAATATCATTGTAACTGTGCCTAAGAAACCCTCACAAATTTGAAAAATTAGTTTAAGATTGCTTTGGATTGGTCTGGAATTCAATAATTATGTTGTGAATGTGTTATCACTGTTTTATAAGTTACAACTACTTAACATGTAATTCTCAGCTCAAATTTTTTATTAAATTGCAAGTTAAATTTCATGAAAATTTTCTATGTCTGGTATCAATCAAGCAGATTTTATATGCAGGATTAGTTAAACAGGAGTTTTGAGTGATATATTGCACTTCTCTGTGAAAACTTTGCAGAGATCTGTATCGAAATCTCGCTTAATAAAACCCTTATATTTGAGAGCTTCTCACACGTGGTCGCATATGTCTAAATCTGATTGTATCTGTGTAGGGATATGAACACCATGGCATCAACCACTCTCTCCTTTACCACACCAAGACGAAAAATTGGAAATTCAGTAAAAGAATTTCTCAGGCTTGTCAGCAGGAAGAGAAATATCCAGGTAAACAATAAGCCAGTGTCAAAGTATTCTGATCATGTCATGTGATCTAAAAACTGTGCTTCTTTGCAGAAGTTCAGAGTTCTTATAACAGCATGCATCCAAATATGTTGCTTTTACTTTTGCCCATCATAAATTTTGTAATCTCGAGATTTCTACAGCATCCAAAAAGTTAGGTCTCATGATTCGGCTTATTCAGATCATAGTTACATGTATGCGATTGTTCTCCTTGTTTATGTATGTATGAGCAGCACTTGTTATAGCGCCCCTTCAAGATTTCTACTCAGAGGCGCTCCCGACTACAGCGCGACACTGAATCGGAGTTTCACGCCGAGCGCATGAGCAATTGCGAGTGAAGGACTTTCCCAGGGTCCCTACACGGCGGCTTGAGGTGGATTCAAACCCGCAACCCTCAGGCTGCAAGGCACCGAACATACCCCTACGCCACAGTGCCCCACAATGTTTATAATTGCACTCTGTCCTCTACATGTCTCTTTTTGCTTCTCCAGGAGCTCATAATGGATGAACTAGTCTTAAGAAATTCTGAACTCAATCTATACACTAGAAGTCTTAGACTTGTGGGTGATCCCACGGTATGCATGATATTATGGAGCGCTGACATCTGGTGAATAATGTGAGAGGGAAAAGGTCTTTCAGAGAGGATGCATGCTGGAGTCAAATTCTCAGAATCAGGACAGTTTTTGGCAATTACTTCCACATTCTTTAGCTAACGAGAACCTTTAATCTCCAAATTTGTTTAGAATACATGACTTCAGTCCATAATTTTGTACGCATGCTGTGATGTAGAATCCCAGAAGCCACTTCAGTGGAGAGTAACAATTGTGCATTAAAACAATTGAACTGTACTACATTAAAACATTTGAACTGTACCACATGAAGTATCACAAACCACTGTTATGTTTATACTTATTCAACTCATCTTTGAAGACTTGCAGTGATTAATTCATCATCTTCCATGTCAGTTTTCTACCTTCACTGATTAACAACAGTGTAGGTTTAAGATTGAACTAGAAAAACACATGTCTATCACATAGATATCAAGTTTGTCAATACCAAAATGAATTACTAGTGAATTATTTTAGACCACACATTGAATATCAAAGCAAAACATGGAAGACTTTTAACAGAAAAAATTGTGTCTTAATGTGTAATGGTTACTTTTGTAGCAACTGGATAACAACAAAGTGGTGAATATATCAAATACAGATCAGGCTAACATGACAGAAATCACTGAAAGCAAGAGTTGCCAACTCTCGAAGGACTTCCTCCATCGTGATCATCAGACAGCCAAAGAATCTTCACTTCAGTCTGTTGATTTTGATATGTCATGCAATCATGAGATGGGTGGTTCCCAGCTGTCTTACAAGAAACGACGCTCCATTCGGTCCCAGATTAGACCACATCATAGACTGTTTGCACCAACAACATCATCATCAGATTCAGCAGATTTTATAAAAGATGTAACAAATCAATTGAATAATATTAGCAAAATTCCATCTTTTGATCGTGACCCTCTAGATTGTAAAGGATCTAACGTCAGAACTGTTCCAGCACATAAAGGACTTCTTGACACAAGTCCAATCGCTAAAATTTCTCTTTCCACTGTAAACAAAGAGAACGTGGACTTCCAGGTTCATCATACATCGACGTCAAAGCAACTGGTGTTAGCACATCAAACCTTGCAAACAAGTCCAGCTTCTCTGGAAATCTTAGATGATTATGATGAATTGGTTTTGGAAGGCTTAGCACACAATCAAGCTTTCTCAGAGTCTATTCATCTCTCTGAAAATCTGCATTTTTGATTGCATGTGAAGATCTCAAGAAGGATATGCTATGAGTTCCAAGTGAAAGTTATATCATTGTCATGCTGATTTCTGTGTTCTTTGTCGGCGGTCTGGCATTCACGAAGACGTTGCTTATATGTTGGAAGTCATGAAGATCAGCTAGTGCAGGTGTGTGATGGAGCATTGAATCTAAAGATGTGGCAATTCAGACGTGTAAATTCCTTGTGTGTATGTGAAATTGACTGTGTGTTGTATAATTGTGTAGATTACTTGAATGATTGCCTTTGTGTGGGATCACTGTTACTGTATTCGTGTAGCAAAAGAAACATCTTAGGTGCTGTATGGATGTCTCATCTATTCTAATAATCGTCATGTGTAGCATGTCCTGTGGAGCTGAAGCAGTTGTCTGCTAACCTTTGACATGATAGGACCAAGAACCAGTGAAGACCTTGGAGGACATTCACTGGAGGGCAATGCCACGATAGTTCTTGCATTCCCATTATCTACTTTCATCTATTCTGATCTCATGTTATACAGTAAAGTGTAAGTTAGATTTTGTGATAGCAATGAATTTTAATTTAAACTAGAGTTTACTGTGAACGGCAATGTCATTATTAGCATTTCAAGACTTCTAACATAAAGATGAATGTTTGATGAATTTACTCTGGTACCTGCTATAAGAGTACTCTAAAGCAGTGCTGCTCATACTGTGGTCACACGGTCCGGTACCGTCTGTGAGTGATTGGTAATTATCGGTCTGGAATTATAACTGGAATCACAATTTTGATCGTACTCAAATAAAATGTTAAATTGTATAGACATACAGTGAATAAATGAGAACATGACATTGTTCATGCATAACAAACCGTTTTAAACATGGAACAGTAGCAAAATTATAGTTGTAATAAACAATATTATGAAATCCAAGTTTTAATATAACATGTCATCAATGTAATGTAAGCTGATGTTGAAAAGCACCAGTCCGCAACATCAGAAAGTTTGAGAAGCACTGCTGTAAACATCATCATGTGAATAAGTGGGATTATAAAATTAATTTTGTTATTCGTTTAAAGGCGATATGAATTTATGCTTATTGAAGGAAAATTTATATTTTTATTACGAAAAGTTTGTTTTGTGAATTTGCATATAATATGGTTAATGATTGTTTGTTTCTTGGCTGTTGATTTAAGGACAATGACTAGGAATGAGCCAATTATCCGTTCGGAAATCGGTTCGGGCCGGATTTTGCACTAATCGGTATTAATCTGAATCGGCGATGCCAGGACTACGATCCAAATACCAAAAAAGTTATATTTTTGACCAAAGCAATTTCTATTTTCATTAATACCGAAATAGTTTTGGCGAGCTACTGCGGTAATCTGTAATCTTTAATTATAGTTGAAAGTCCGTGTAAATAATAAAATTGGTACACGACACGTCAACAAAATGGCAGACAGTGAGGCTTTTTTCTTATGTCATACATGTGGTTTCAAACTTTCAAAGGTTAATTTCTTTTAAATAGTTCAGTGCATGAACTGATTGAACTCTTGTTGGAATTACATCTTGCGAGAATATACAAGATTTTTTTCATTTCTGTTTTATAAACTATCCGGATCGGAATCGGCGAAAATAGCAGACGAACTATCCGGAATCGGAAATCGGTAAAATCGGTAAAAAAAATGCCAATCAGCTCATCCCATGTGGAATAGCTCATGTGTTTATTTGTGGCTTCATCTAGATCGGTGTGCAAACAATAGAAGTTGGGTTTATAAGCTGTAGGGCTGTTCAGCAAATTGGCTTCATCTTTTAAGCATCGGATGATGTAGAAGAGTATGCCATGTTAGCCCTTGAATTGCTATTACTCATTATTTTATGCAACTGTTAGGTATGGGTTCAGTGTGGGTCCAACAACGGCAGCTGGTGCATGTGAAAACTCCTTTTTCACTCAGTCCTTGACTCATTTCTTTCTGAGCACACTCGGGCAGTGATTTTTGGTTCCATGCTGTCTGAATGGTCTTTGGTCACGCTTAGTCTTTCACAGCTAGGGTTTCATCGTAGGACCCCTACTATACATAATACATGTATATATTATCCTCTACACAGCTGATTTGATCGTATAGGCCTAGTCCTTTCTTTGGGAGTTGCAGTTCATCTGTATACTGATGACACTACGGCATATGCGTCTATGGCCCAGCTGTATAGGCTATCTCCGTAATCAAAAAATGCTTCAGACGTGGTTGGTGGTTGGTGCAATATCGTACCGGCTGAACTCTGGGAAAACCTTGTTCATCTGGCTTGGAGACATTGGGCAGGTTTCAAAGCTATAGATTCTTTGACCAGGAATTGACCTCAAAGCATGTCCAGAATGCATATCTGACGTGCTTTCCCACCTGCGTCAGATTCAGAGTCGTAGCTAGGATATTTGGCGCCCGGGGACAAACTATGAAATTGGCGCCCCCTCCGGCCTCCCCCTCCTCATCCCTCCCTATTTAATTTATTTCACATTTTCAAAATACACGGAATGGCAATTTAAATTTTAGTGAAATAAAATATTAAAAATACCGACTGTTCATTGTGTTTTTGAAAGTCAACATTTAATTCAAATTATATATGAATTTATTTATCAAACAAATATCATAACACATAGCCTATCTGTTGTCGATCAAATAAAAAATATTTAAACACTAGATTGTTTATTTGTACTATGTTAGTTAGGGTGGAGTGAAAGTTATAGGAAAATATTTTTTGGGAGAATCTTCAATTGGCTGGGGGTGCAAAACTTGTGTATGGATACTAGTAGTGCTAGCGTAAAATATCTTGCCTCTAGTATTATGTTTTGAGGTGCCCCAACTGTAAAAACCAATCTCATTATAACCGAAAAATTAAGATCTTTCGTAATGTGTTAAATTGTCTAATTTGCATACTATAAATGCTGTAACCTCACTGAAATGAACGGAATAAACTATGCAAAATTACTTTCACATCAACACTAAATAATGCAAATTCTTAGACTGAAATTGGTTTGATTATAATTATTTGTTGAAAAATTGTTTCTGTGAAGTTTCCTCGAATCACTCTTCAAACGTATCCTCTTTGCTCAAAAATCAGATTTTGAAGCAAACGTCTTAATAAAGCCTCTTCATTCCAGTACTATGGCCCGTATAAATCCCATCACTGTGATCTTCATTTTACACAGACAGTCAAACAGACGGTGACTCTTCAGTTACATTCTGATACATCTTTAACTTGCTTGGGTAAGACAAGGAGACTTTGGAAATTCAATAATGGTTTCGTTTCATTCGCATTCTTTGTTCTTGACAAGTTCCTGAATTTCTTCTTATGACAGCAGCCTTTTACGAGGAGGTTCACAAGTTCCAGACATCTGCTGGTTTCTTTCCAACTTAATCTGTAGCAGCAAAGTTAAAAGTTGGAACACGGAACTGTCTGACTGTAGTGGATCTTCCTTGTCGTCCGGATGCCAGTTCTCTTATACAACCTCTGTCATCGGTTAATGTCGCAAGCATAAGATTCTCAGCGTGTCCAAAGAAGACATTCCTTTGTCCTACTCAGTGCTTTTTTCAGCCGGAGCGGTCCGGAACGGCGTTCCGGTACCTTTTTCCAGCCACTAAAAACTAATTTATTTAATTTAAAATAATTTTTAATAAAAATTATATAAAATTATTTAGATACTTTAATTTAATGTAAGTGCTTTCAGTGTTTATTGATACTGATAGGATTATATATGAAAGAGAAATATTAGCATAAAATATGCCCCTATGATTGTTCTGAATTTGCTGAGTTCCGGAACTTTTTTTCTAGAAAAAAAGCACTGGTACTACTGGAGCCACAATCTCCAGGATACCTTTTGACAAGTATCTTGATAATGCAATTATTCGATGACGACGACGATGGCGATAACCTTCTGTGATGGTTCTGCAGACTCAGCATGGAAACGAAGAATTTTGTTAGCAGTTGTAAGCCATCTTGAATGAACTACTGGACCTGGTTTTCGATTAGCAACTTCGTCAGGGCATTTCGAAGCAGCTTTACACCACCGTTCTTCAACAGTATGCGCCACCTATTCTGCTATTTCAGCTACTGCTGGATCCTCTCATTCATTCATTCATTTCATTCATTCATTCATCTTAAAGACTTAACGCCCATCCAAGAAACCTAGGCTACTCAGGAGCTCTACCAGCCTCTCAGCCTCTCAGCTCCTTTATTGGTTCCTCTTGTTTGTTATCATCACGAACGAACAGGGAGAATTTCATCATGTCAACACATGTCGGAAGCACCATTTGAGATTATTCTGAAGGAAAGTCAAATACTGGACAACCACTAGTTTGTCTTGCTTTCGGCTTTGCCATTATTGCAGTCGACCTTCTAGTCATTTATTCATTCATTCATTACAGAGTTTTATATAGCACCCCTTCATGTCTACTACTCAGAAGTGCTCCCGACCCCATCACAGCTAAAAAAGACAGTATTAAGGTTAGAATAGAACCTATCAGAACTGACTCCGGAGAGCAAACGCAGCACCAAGAGGAGCCCGTTCCAGACCGATGGGCAATCGACTGAGAAGGTGCGGTTCTGCCCGTTAGATGTACTGCAAAGGGACAAGGAGCCCACTCGGCACAGTTGAGCGGAGGTAGCAACAGCCAGACACACTCAGGGTAGGGCAGCAGAGCTCGCGAAGACAGAGGCAAAGCCCGGCAAGCACCGCCATACCAAAGCAGCGATCCTGTACGTCATTCGTTGACGGAGGGGGAGCCAGTGCAGCACGTCCAGCATATAGCCAGAGAGGTTACCGAATCTAGGGATGCGTTTCAGTCTTCAATGTACTAACAAACGACATAGCCATAATAAAATAACATTAGTGAAAACAGGACATAGTAAGTTTAACTAAATTCAAGACGTCTATCGAAAATTTCGGCATTTCTGGTTTTTTGGGTGGCCTTGGGGCACCTCAAGAAGTGCATCAAATTCAATATTATTTTACACCCAGGCTACTGGGCACAGTACACAACTTTTGCACACCCAGCCGATTCTAAAATGTTAACTTCATTTTTTCACTCCACCCTAATGTTAGTCCACTATCGCTAAACTAACAAACTTGTTTTTTTATGAAATAGTGATTAGGCCTAAGTATTTGCATAAAAACAAAACTATACAGCAGCAGAATTGAAATCCAAGATAGCTGAACTGCTGAGTTCTGACTGATACTGTCAGTCTGCCTCTTATTGAAAGCTAACTTGTAATTTTGGCCTCTTTGCCCAATAAATTTACAAATCACAGGGATGCAGCAACCCGATCCAGCGGTCGCCCTGTGTCCATGATGCCTGTAGTATAATAGTTTTTACTGGGGATCATGGATGCAGCCATGGGCGTCAAGAGTCAAGGCGGACCCAGCTATCTTAACCATGATACCATCAGACTTCTCCTACAAGAGTTGGCATACTGCACAACGCACCCTCCCTCTCATTGGTTATGAAAGCAGCTATTCATTCCAGACGGCTAAAAGTTTCCCATACAGGAAAGTTGAAAATTACTAGCCTATACCGAATTTGTTTATATATTAATTATTAAAACCAGATTCCATTTTTAATACATTAAGGATATACTTGAGCTGATTGTATCCATGATTTTATGAGAAAACGACTTTTCTTCTTCTGACTAGCCGAACAATCTTGCAATGTAGGTAGGCCTATATCATTTGTAATGAGTATATGACGCCCCTTAGTGCTCAATGGGGCGCCAAAATAATGTCTGACAACTACGGTATTTCGTAACTAATGAGGTTTTGGGGCGCCAAAATTAAGTTTTATAAATTTATTTGGGATAAATTAGTTTAAATAGCATCAAAATCAAGACTAAAATTATTAATTCTAACCCTCATTTTGGCGCCCCCTTCCTCTGGCGCCCGAGGACACTTGTACCCTCTGCCCCCCTAGCTACGCCTCTGGTCAGATTCGCACTATACACCGTTCGCTTACAACTGAAGCCGCCACGACCGTGAAGCATGCACTCATTTGCAACTGAATGACTGAAACAAAAGAAGGGTAGTATCGGTCATTTCAAAAGATTTACCCAGACGCTCCAAAAGGATAGAGTGATCCACACTTCCACAGTATCAAAATCAGCCAGCGGCGCCGCTAGGATTTTAATTGTGTACGCACAATCAGCATGCGACCATACGTAGGCCGGGGCCCGTGACGAAAGTGTGTGGGGGGTTACGTAGAACGAGCGTCTGAACTTTTTTGAATTTCCACACTGTAATGGTAGCAGTTTAAGCAGTCATCTGAACAAAATTGCTCTATAAATTCAGTGCTGTAGGAACCAGATGTCACTCGTAGCTAAGATGTAGTTTGAGTCGTGTTTGAGTTTCACTACAAACAATACTGGCAAACCAGACATTTATTGAAATCAATATAAAAACTAGAAAATACGTTCAATTTCCAAGAACGCCATAAGCCTTGAGGTATAAACATATTGCTCACCAGATAGAATTAGCAGAAATAGTTAACAAATGGTACACAAACCAAGCAAGAAGGAATCAACTACCGAATCATGAAGCCATGTGGTAATGATGTATAGTTTTATTAAATGTTCAAGGAACAACACATTTTGAAATTTGATATTTTGAAATTTGAAAGATAACACGTGAGAGAAGCCATTAATTAGGTGTACAAATACAATATATCTGTACCATGTCATAATAACAGTTCATTCCTCAGTGATCGCTCTTTCTCTGTGGTCCATGGGCCCTCCAGGTCCTCATGGGTCCCTGCCCCTTACGGCCTTCCACAGGGCTCGGTGCTGGGTCCCCTTCTTTACATCATTTACACCTCTGAAATTGGTCCCCTACTTACTGCTTCTGCTATGCTAGGTCACCTGTACGCTGATGACGTTCAGGCCTACCTGCACTGCCTTGCTGCTAACGCCACTGCTGCTGTTCGAGCAATGAGCCTGGCTTTGGACACCCTGGATACCTGGATGTCAACGAACCGCCTGCGCCTCAACCCATCTAAAACCCAATTTATCTGGCTGGGCACTCGGCAGCAGCTTGCGAAGCTAGACCTTTCTACCATTGCTGCAGACTTCCCTCAGTTTGTCTTTTCCTCTGCTGTCCGTGACCTTGGAGTTACACTGGACCAAGAGTTAACCTTTGCTCCACATATAAACCGCCTCTGCCGTGATTCATACTATCAGTTACGCCAGTTTCGCACTGTTGCTCGCTCACTTACATCAGACTCCACCGCTACTCTCATCCACTCTTTTATCACTGTCCGACTTGATTACTGTTGCTCACTCTATGTTGGCCTCCCAGCTTGTCGGTTGGGGTGCCTGAACCGGGTCCTGCGCTCTGCTGCGCGCCTTTGCGGACGTATCCCCAAATTTGGCCACGTCTCAGGTTATATGCTGGATGTGCTTCATTGGCTCCCTCTGCTGCAGCGGATCTCGTATCGGATCATCGCTTTGGTCTGGCGGTCCTTGCTGGGCCTAGCCCCTGCCTATCTACGCGACCTCTGCTGCCCTACCTTGGGTGCTCCGGGTCGTCGCTCTCTCCGCTCTACTGAGCGGGGCGTGCTCATGGTCCCTTTTGCCCGCACAGCTACTAAGCAGAATCGATCCTTCTCAGTGGTTGGTCCATCCCTCTGGAACGGGCTCCCTTTGATGCTGCGCTTGCATCCCAGAATCCACTCTGAATCTTTCTATACTTGCCTAAAAACTGTTCTTTTCAACCGTGCTGTGGTCGGGAGCGCTCCTGAGTAGTAACCTTGAAGGGGCGCTATATAAAACTTTGTAATGAATGAATGAATGAATTATACTCATTATAATATGATGGTATTATATATTATAATTTATAATAGTAAATAATATCATTAGCCTATACCAAAGATCATGCGAGTTACTATAGCATTAAGCAATAATTACGCAACTGCGTATATAGATTTTAACAGCTCTCAAAAACTACAAACCGTTTAGATTACTTATTGACATCCTAGATTACTATTATTCGTTGAATTTCTATTGTGCAGACTTTGTTATTGTGAGGTCCGCAAACATTTTCCTTCGCGGACTCTGAAAATTTCGTGGCACTTCTGAAATTTCGATCACAGGCCCACAGTAGTTTCAATCATCGTAGGCTAATATCATATGTTCCACGCAATGCCCAGTACATAAGTTCGTTGATTCAGAATTTGTGGTCAGTAAACTCGAGACAGTATTGTCGCAGAATGTCGTGTGGGCAAGTTCTACACTATATTGATTGACATGAGCGCAGACATGATCAGTACCATAGAACAGATATCGATCTGCTTATCAAAGTTAATGGCGGTAACAACCCCGGTTCTGAGAATGTGGTAAAAGAACAATTTACAGCTTTCCCAACTCGTGACGCCACTCAGTCTGGCGAAACTATCGCGACAATCGTCGAGCAGCAGCTAGCTGAGGTCGAACTCGAAAAGAGCAATTGGAGGAAAGGGAGACAGAGGGCTAAATGGAGGAAAGGGAGGAACAGAGCGAAATGGAGGAAACGGAGGAAGAGGACGAAATGGAGGAAAGAGAGGAAGATGGCGAAATGGAGGAAAGGGAAGAACAGAGCAAAATGGAAGGTAGGGTGGAAGAGAGCGAAATATGGGAAACGCAGGAAGAGAGAGAAATGGAGGAAAGAGAGGACGAGAGCGAAATGGAAAGTAGGGAGGAAGAGAGCGAAATAGAGGAAAGGGAGGAAGAGAGCGAAATAGAGGAAAGAGGGGAAGAGAGCAAAATGGACGCTAGGGAGGAAGAGAGCGAAATGGAGGAAAGGGAGGAAGAGAGCGAAATGGAGGAAAGGGAAAAACAGAGCGAAAGGAGGCGAAATGGAGGAAAAAGAGGAAGAGAGCGAAATGGAGGGTAGGGAGGAGGAGAGCGAAATGGAGGAAAGGGAAGAAGAGAGCGAAACGGAGGGTAGGGAATATGAGAGCGAAATGGAGGGTAGGGAGGAAAAGAGCGAAATGGAGGAAAGGGAGGAAGAGAGCGAAATGGAGGGTTGGGAGGAAGAGAGCGAAATGGAGGAAAGGGAAGGAAGAGAGCGAAATGGAGGAAAAAGGAAGAGAGCGAAATGGAGGGTAGGGAGGAGAGAGCGAAATGGAGGAAAGGGAGGAAGAGAGCGAGATGGAGGGTAGGGAGGCAGAGAGCGAAATGGAGGTTAGGGAGAAAGAGAGCGAATGAAGGAAAGGAAGGAAGAGAGCGAAATGGAGGGCAGGAAGGAGAGCGAATGAAGGAAAGGGAGGAAGAGAGCGAAGTGGAGGATAGGGAGGAAGAAAGCGAACGGAGTGTAAGGAGGAAGAGAGCTAAATGGAGAAAAGGGAGGAAGAGACCGGAATGGAGGAATGGGACGAAGAATGGAGGGTAGTGAGGAGGAGAGCGAAATGGAGGGTAGGGAGCAAGAGAGCGAAATGGAGGAAATGGAGAAAGAGAGCGAAATGGAGGAAAGGGAGGAAGAAAGCGGAATGGATGAAAGGGAGGAAGAGAGCGAAATGGAGGAAAGGGAGGAAGAGGGCGAAATGGAGGAAAGGGAGGAAGAGAGCGGAATGTAGGAAAGGGAGGAAGAGAGCGAAATGGAGGGTAGTGAGGAAGATATCGAAATGGAGGGTAGGGAGCAAGAGAGCGAAATAAAAGAAAAGAAGGAAGAGGGTGAAATGGAGGAAAGGGAGGAAGAGGGCGAATTGGAGGAAAGGGAGGAAGAGGGCGAATTGGAGGAAAGGGAGGAAGAGGGCGAATTGGAGGAAAGGGAGGAAGAGAGCGAATTGGAGGAAATGGAGGAAGAAGGCGAATAGGAGGAATGGGAGGATGAGGGCGAATTGGAGGAAAGGGAGGTAGAGAGCGAAATGGAGGATAGGGGAGGAAGAGAGAGCGAAATGGAGGTAAGGGAAGAAGAGCGAAATGGAGGAAAGGGAAGAACAGAGCGAAATGGAAGGTAGGGTGGAAGAGAGCGAAATATAGGAAACGCAGGAAGAGAGAGAAATGGAGGAAAGAGAGGACGAGAGCGAAATGGAGGGTAAAGGGAGGAAGAAAGCGAACGGAGTGTAAGGAGGAAGAGAGCTAAATGGAGAAAAGGGAGGAAGAGACCGGAATGGAGGAATGGGACGAAGAATGGAGGGTAGTGAGGAGGAGAGCGAAATGGAGGGAAGGGAGGAAGAGAGCGAAATGGAGGAAAGGGAGAAAGAGAGGCGAAATGGGGGAAAGGGAGGAAGAAAGCGGAATGGATGAAAGGGAGGAAGAGAGGCGAAATGGAGGAAAGGAAGGAAGAGGGCGACATGGAGGAAAGGGAGGAAGAGAGCGAATGGAGGAAAGGGAGGAAGAGAGCGAAATGGAGGGTAGTGAGGAAGATATCGAAATGGAGGGTAGGGAGGAAGAGAGCGAAATAAAAGAAAGAAGGAAGAGGGTGAAATGGAGGAAAGGGAGGAAGAGGGCGAAATGGAGGAAAGGGAGGCAGAGGGCGAAATGGAGGAAAGGGAGGAAGAGAGCGAAATGGAGGAAAGGGAGGAAGAGGGCGAATTGGAGGAAATGGAGGAAGAAGGCGAAATAGGAGGAATGGGAGGATGAGGGCGAATTGGAGAAAAAAGAGGAAGAGAGCAAAATGGAGGGTAGGGAGGAAGAGAGCGAAATGGAGGTAAGGGAGGAAGAGCGAAATGGAGGAAAGGGAAGAACAGAGCGAAATGGAAGGTAGGGTGGAAGAGAGCGAAATATAGGAAAGGGAGGAAGAGAGAGAAATGGAGGAAAGAGAGGAAGAGAGCGAAATGGAGGGTAGGGAGGAAGAGAGCGAAATAGAGGAAAGGGAGGAAGAGAGCGAAAGTAGAGGAAAGGGAGGAAGAGAGCGAAATGGAGGAAAGGGAGGAAGAGAGCGAAATGGAGGGTAAGGGAGGAAGAGAGCGAAATGGAGGAAAGGGAGAAAGAGAGCGAAATGGAGGAAAGGGAAGAACAGAGCGAAATGGAGCAAAGGGAGGAAGAGAGCGAAAAATGGAGGAAAAAGAGGAAGAGAGCGAAATGGAGGGTAGGGAGGAAGAGAGCGAAATGGAGGAAAGGGAAGAAGAGAGCGAAACGGAGGGTAGGGAATATGTTAACGAAATGGAGGGTAGGGAGGAAAAGAGCGAAATGGAGGAAAGAAAGGAAGAGAGCGAAATAGAGGGTAGGGAGGAAGAGAGCGAAATGGAGGAAAGGGAGGAAAGGGAGGAAGAGAGCGAAATGGAGGAAAGGGAGGAAGAGAGCGAAATGGAGGGTAGGGAGGAGAGAGCGAAATGGAGGAAAGGGAGGAAGAGAGCGAATGGAGGAAAGGGAGGAAGAGAGCGAAATGGAGGGTGGGAGGAGAGAAAATGAAGGAAAGGAGGGAGGAGAGCGAAATGGAGGAGCAGGGAGGAAGAGCGAATGGAGGAAAGGGAGGAAGAGAGCGAAGTGGAGGATAGGGAGGAAGAGAGCGAAATGGAGGAAAGGAGGAAGAGAGAAATGGAGGAGGAAAGGAAGGAAGAGAGCGAAATGGAGGAAAGGGAGGAAGAGAGCGAAATGGAGGAAAGGGAGGAAGAGAGCGAAATGGAGGAAAGGAGGAAGAGAGCGAAATGGAGGAAAGGGAGGAAGAGAGCGAAATGGAGGAAAGGGGAGGAGAATGCGAAATGGAGGAAAGGGAGGAAGAGGAAGAGCGAAATGGAGGAAGGGAGAGGAGGAAAAGGGAGGAAGAGAGCGAAATGGAGGAAAGGGAGGAAGAGGGCGAATTGGAGGAAAGGGAGGAAGAGGGCGAATTGGAGGAAAGGAAGGAAGAGGAGCGAATGGAGGAAAGGGAGGAAGAGGGCGAATTGGAGGAAAGGGAGGAAGAGAGACGAATTGGAGGAAAGGGAGGAAGAGAGCGAAATGGAGGAAAGGGAGGAAGAGAGCGAAATGGAGGAAAGGGAGGAAGAGAGCGAAATGGAGGAAAGGGAGGAAGAGCGAAATGGAGGAAAGGGAGGAAGAGCGAATTGGAGGAAAGAGGAAGAGGGAAATGGAGGAAAGGGAGGAAGAGCAAATTGGAGGAAAGGGAGGAAGAGCGAAATGGAGGAAAGGAAGGAAGAGCGAAATGGAGGAAAAGGGAGGAAGAGCGAATTGGAGGAAAGGGAGGAAGAGCGAATTGGAGGAAAGGGAGGAAGAGCGAAATGGAGGAAAGGGAGGAAGAGAGTGAAATGGAGGAATGGGAGGAAGAGCGAATTGGAGGAAAGGGAGGAAGAGCGAAATGGAGGAAAGGGAGGAAGAGCGAATTGGAGGAAAGGGAGGAAGAGCGAAATGGAGGAAAGGGAGGAAGAGCGAACTGGAGGAAAGGGAGGAAGAGCGAAATGGAGGAAAGGGAGGAAGAGCGAAATGGAGGAATGGGAGGAAGAGCGAAATGGAGGAAAGGGAGGAAGAGCGAAATGGAGGAAAGGGAGGAAGAGCGAATTGGAGGAAAGGGAGGAAGAGCGAATTGGAGGAAAGGGAGGTAGAGCGAAATAGAGGAAAGGGAGGAAGAGCGAATTGGAGGGAAGGGAGGAAGAGCGAGGTGGAGGAAAGGGAGGAAGAACGAAATGGAGGAAAGGGAGGAAGAGCGAAATGGAGGAAAGGGAGGAAGAGCGAAATGGAGGAAAGGGAGGAAGAGCGAATTGGAGGAAAGGGAGGAAGAGCGAAATGGAGGAAAGGGAGGAAGAGCGAATTGGAGGAAAGGGAGGAAGAGCGAAATGGAGGAAAGGGAGGAAGAGCGAATTGGAGGAAAGGGAGGAAGAGCGAAATGGAGGAAAGGGAGGAAGAGCGAAATGGAGGAAAGGGAGGAAGAGCGAAATGGAGGAAAGGGAGGAAGAGCGAATTGGAGGAAGGGAGGAAGAGCGAAATGGAGGAAAGGGAGGAAGAGCGAATTGGAGGAAAGGGAGGAAGAACGAAATGGAGGAAAGGGAGGAAGAGCGAATTGGAGGAAAGGGAGGAAGAGCGAATTGGAGGAAAGGGAGGAAGAGCGAAATGGAGGGTAAGGTCTCAGTTGTTCATTCACTTCGTTACCGATTTTGCACAAGAGTAATCATAATGGCATGCATTTATAAGGTCAATTTGGTTCGGTAAATTATTAGTAATATTACTATTGTTATTATTGTTATTATTATAATTCGTTAAGTTATTATTAATATTACTATTGCTATTATTGTTATTATTATTATTATTATTTATTGCTATTATAATTTTTTAGTATTAGTATTATTATTCATTACTTTCCGCTTTGAACGCTTATCTATGGATAATTATCCATGTAATTATTATTATTATTATTATTTATTATTTTTTTTTTTTTTATTTTTTCGCCCGAGGTAGAAAAGATCCCTCAGGCTTAAGAAACTAAACTACTGTGTCAAAGGTTCTCGTCCCCATCGTGCTGATCAAACGTGCCTCTAAATGCCACTGCATTAACACTAGAAGCACCGAAGGGGTCAATCTGACCCCTTTTGGTTTTTAGCGGAACGCACCTCGGCCCCAGATATAGCCAGAGTCCTGTAATTTCATGACTTTTCCTAACTTCGTAGGGTATACCCTCTGCCAAAATTTGAACTCGGGGGGTTTCACAATTTCTGAGATTTTTGCTGTTCTACCTTTAAGCACCAAGGGGTCAATCTGACCCCTGTTTCAGTACTTGCATATCAGGCTTACGCATTTCTTGTTTTTTATTCAATAATATTATATATCAAAGCTAATTACGTAATAAATGTGAGAAGAGAGGAGATCTGGTGAGAGGAGAGGAGATCTGGTGAGAGGATAGGATCAGATCTGGTGAGAGAAGAGGAGATTTGGTGAGAGGAGAGGCGATCTGATGAAAGGAAAGAAGATCTGGTCAGAGGAGAGAAGATCAGATGAGAGGATAGGAGATCTGGTGAGAGGATAGGAGATCTGGCGAGAGGATAGGAGATCTGGCGAGAGGAGATGAGATCTGGTGAGAGAAGAGGAGATCAGGTGAGAGAAGAGGAGATCAGGTGAGAGGATAGGAGATCTGGCGAGAGAATTAGAGATCTGGCGAGAGGAGAGGACATTTGGCGATGGGAAAGAAGATCTGGGGAGAGAAGAGGAGATCTGGTGAGAGGATAGGAAATCTGATGAGAGGATAGGCGATCTGGTGAGAGGAATGTAGATCTGGTCAGAGGAGAGATCTGGCCAGAGGATAGTAGATCTGGCGAGAGGAGAGGAGATCAAGTGAGAGGATAGGAGATCTGGCGAGAGAATTAGAGATCTGGCGAGAGGAGAGGACATTTGGACATTTGGCGATGGGAAAGAAGATCTGGGGAGAGAAGAGGAGATCTGGTGAGAGGATAGGAGATCTGATGAGAGGATAGGCGATCTGGTGAGAGGAAAGCAGATCTGGTCAGAGGAGAGATCTAGCCAGAGGATAGTAGATCTGGCGAGAGGAGAGGAGATCAAGTGAGAGGATAGGAGATCTGGCGAGAAGGATGATTTGATGAGAGGAGCGGAGATCTGGTTAGAGGAAAGGAGATCTTGTGAGAGGAGATCTGGTGAGAAAAGAACAGATCTGGTGGTGAGAGAAGATCTGGTGAGAGAAGAGGATATCTGGTGAGAGAAGAGGATATCTGGTGAGAGGAGAGGATATCTAGTGGGAGAAAGAAGATGTGGTCAGAGGAGAGATCTAGTGAAAGGATAGGAGATCAGGTGAGAGGGTAGTAGATCTGGTGAGAGGAGAGGAGATCAAGTGAGAGGATAGGCGATCTGGCGAGAAGAAGGATGACTTGGTGAGAGGATATCGGGTGAGAGGAGAGGAGATCTGGTGAGTGGAGAGAGATCTGGTGAGAGCAGAGTAGATCCGGTGAGAGGAGAGAGATCCGGTGAGAGAAGACGATATTTGGAAAGAGGAAAGGAGATCTGGTGAGAGGAAGGAATATCTGGTCAGAGGAGAGGAGATCTGGTCAGAGGATAGGAGATCTGGTGATAAGATAGGAGAGTTTTCTGGTGAAAGGAGAGGAGATCTGATGAGAAGATAGAAGATCTGGCGAGAGGAGAGAAGATCTGGTGAGAGGGGAGATCTGGTGAGAGGATAAAAGATTTGGTGAGAAGATAGGGTGAGGTCTGGTGAGAGGATAAGAAATCTGGTGAGAGGATAGAAGATTTGGCGAGAAGATAGGGTGAGATCTGGTGAGAGGATAGGAAATTTGGTGAGAGGATAGGAGATCTGGTGAGTGGATAGTAGATGTAGTGAGAGCGGAGGAGGTCTGGCGAGAGGATAGGAGATCTGGTGAGAGGAGAGGATCTCCTATTATTCCATTCCAACTTACTTATTACACTTGTTTATGCTCATGTAATTTATGTTAATAAAGTTGATAGTCAATTTCATTGAATTTGCAATTGACTTTGCATTATAAATTATTTGGGGTCAAAATGACCCCTTGGTGCTTCTAGGAAGTTCGATTTCTCGGTACTTCTAGTGTCAGCAGCATCATCGTCATCATCATCATCATCATCATCATCATCATCATCATCATCATCATCATCATGAGGAATTATAAAGTGCAATTTCTTGCAACTAAACACGCCGCATGCATATATCAGCTAGTATAGGTGTTCGGCTTAATCTAATGACGTAAACAGGTAGGTCGTCCTTCAGATAATTATGTGAAAGGGTAGCGAGGAAGAGAGCGAATGGAGGAAAGGGAGGATAAGCAAATGGAGGGTAAGGAGGAAGGGAGAGTCAATACATGTGAAATCATCAAATGTGTGAAATACCTTGTAAGTGACCGTGTCTCAGATTTGACTGTAATTTTTGCTATTTTATTGTTTGATAATTATGTTTGTACATCATATTGAAATTGTCAGGAGCCTATCGCCATGCATCTGCATTGCATCATCATCATCATCATCATCATCATCATCATCATCATCATCATCATCATCATCATCATCATCATCATCATCATCATCATCATCATCACACAATCATCAGTTCCTGACGCCAGCCATTTGGCGGCGATGGGTACGAATAAATGATCTCCATTTTCCTCGGTCATTAATTTTGTCAAGTCCATTGTTTCCCTTAGTTTCAAAGTGATGTTTTATATACATTTTTATCCAGCGTTGTCTGGCTCTGCCTTAGTGTCTTTTCCTTCGAATCTTGCATGTAGTGCAGTGTTTGGTATTTAGTCAACTGGCATTCTCTCTAGGCCTATATGTTGAAACCATCGGAGTCTTCTTTGAACGACTTTGTCTAGCAGAGTTGTTTCGATCCATAATGCTGTCTAATGCCAGCGGTTCTTATTTTCTGAAGTCTTGAAATCCCTGCGATCTTCAGCAGTAAACTAATTTCTGCTGTAATAATTCTTTTCTTGTCTTGCTTTCGCATTGGCCAACATTCCGACCCGTAGACTAGAGGCAAATCGGTTGTATCTTCGTCTCGTATAGCCTAATTAATTATCTTTGTCTGGTTTTGTGGTCTTTGTAAATAGTAATTGGATTGCAAGGGGTGTTCATGCAGGCACAAATGAGGAAGTTTTTCGCCTCGCATGACATAATTATGAAATTATATAATTTCCCAAAGAACTGATGTAAAATGTTATTACTTTTAACCAAAAAGATGGTCTCCAAGATGCACCATTACAAACCCCGAAATAACATTTCCTTACAGCCTCTTCCCAGACCTCTCCCCTCAGAGAGGTTGAAATCTGCGTAATTTTTGGGAAGCTCTGGTTACGCCACTGCTAGATGGTGTTATACTGTTAGTTTACCTAATATTAAAACTAGTACCTAAGTAATTATAATTTTGTAACTTAATAATATTTCACTTTTTTCATTTTGCAATTTTTCATATCTTAGCCTTTCAGCGCTGTACGCACTTGCGTAAGTGCGTACGTCTAGCGGCGCCGCTGAAATCAGCGCTTACATCATAGAGGACAGGAAGTGTTAAACCTGTCTGCTGTCAAAAGCTCCAAATACGGTGGCCAAAAGATGTGTGATGAGTCTCGGTAGAGTGAAACTTCCTAAATCCAGATCGGAGAGGGGAATGAGAGAATTAGCATCAAGATAGTCAACAAGTTGAAAGACCACAATTCTTTCAAGAAGTATTGAGAGGAAGGAGAGGTTGGATATAGGACAGTAATTAGAGATGTCACTGGGGTCAAGACCGTGGCGCTTGACGGAAGGAAAAAGCACAGTTTGTTTATGAGAGGCCGCAAGTGAACTCTGTCACAGGGATGTGCTACAGAGAAAATGCAAGAACGGTGATAAATCATGAAGGGCCTATAAAATCCTTAATTAAAATGATGGTAAAAGGTCCAGTTCACAGGATTTAGCAGGTGACTCCAGCAGGAGGCGGCGAAGAACTTTTTAAGACAGAGGCTTCCTACATAGAAGCCTGAACGACGTAGAAGGATAGGAAGGAAGGGAGCACCTTCTGGAGATTGATTGATGAAGTCGACCTTCGCCCACTGTCTTGTAGTCAAGCTAGTTGTTCGCCGACAGTATATCAGAGTATGGTACAGCATAATTATTATAGCATAGTATAGTGTAACTGAAATGTGGGCCCCTCCCGTTTTAGCATCCGAAGCGGCGCCTTTTAAGTTGACAGCTGGTCAGTTATGCGGTATTCCGTTGATGGTGGCCCTACCTGGTCCCCTCGGTTCAAACTGGTCTCTATAAGTCCTTCGATCGGTCCCTCGATTGGTCCCCTCTTCCCCGCCGCTGCATCCTATGATGATTGTTAGACAGCGGCATCTGTGATGACAGCTGTCGGGCGGCATCTCTGAAATCCGGTCCCCTTGATCCCCTTGGTCCGGGAAATCTGAGGAATGGTCTTCCAGCTGAACTCGGCCTTTTAGTATCTCACTGCGTCTAAGGACTACAGGTTCTATCTTTGGTCCTCGGACGTACCCTACTTGGTCCGCATCTTTTCTGCCCCAGAGGTCGAGTGGCCAACTCGACCTCTAGGGCAGAGCTCCGAGTGGCTGAGGACCTACTGACAGTGTTCTGCGACTACCTGGGAATCGTAGTCTGGATTCGTAAATGGTCTCACGGTACCTCCTTCTAATTTAGTTGCCTCTAATAATTCTGCATAAATGTTCTCTGTTCCACGTGCATTTAGAACAGAGTCCCAGACTGTATTTCAACTAAATTAGACTGTCTCTCCTCCCTCCATGTCCGACTGTCTCTCTTAACTAAATCGGACTCTCTCTCTCGGTCCCTCCCTCCCTCCCTCCCTCCCTCCCTTTCTCCCTCCCTCTCTCACTCTGTATGTCTGTCTGTGTGTCTGTCTGTCTGTCTGTGTGTCTGTCTGTGTGTGTCTCTCTCTCTCTCTCTCTCTCTCTTTCTCTTTGTCTCTGTCTCTCTGTCTGTCTCTCCTCTCTCTCTGTGTCTCTCTCTCTCTTTGTCTCTCTCTCTCTTTGTCTGTCTGTCTGTCTCTCTCTCTGTCTGTCTGTCTGTCTGTCTCTCTCTCTCTCTCTCTCTTCGCCATGTACGACTATCTCTTAACTACGTCAGACTATCCTATCACGAAATCAGACTGTCCCGTGGAAATTCATCCAATCTATTAAGTATCAAATCCCGCGCTAAAGGCGGTCGGACTTCAGGGGATAAAGACCTAGCGTTACCTCCCTAGCTCTGCTCTCTGAAGTTCAATTCCCAAGCCTACAGAAACAAGAGAACTGTGAGACATTTTTTCTCGTTTATACAATATTATTTCAAAACTAAGCAAGGAACAAATGCTACAGAGAATTCTACACAATATTTATACAGTTCTAGGCAATACTAAAACTAACACGTACTGACTTCTAAACTAAATAATTTTACTAATTCAATCATTTTACGGACAGCGATAATTTATGCAATTATTACTTTGAAATCTAAAATTAAAGTCAACACTATACCTTGTTCTACGATTCGGCTCCCGTCTGGCTTAAATAGTATTTCCAAAACAATAGTAGGCTACAAAGAACGCTTCAAACGAAAATAAGAAATCCAAATAATCTTCGAGAAATTGCATTTTTCGATAGGCCTAATCCAAAGATCGAATCCATAGTTACATCCGTTACTAATTGTTTAACTGATTTCTTTACTTAACTCAGCAAAAACTGGACACACTCTAAAAGATTTTCACAAACTTATTACATTACTCCAGAACTTTACATCCTTTCGCGATACGGGACTGCCGAGAGGGACTGCCACTTCCAAGATCACAACGAGGGAAACAGACTTCGCAAAAGCCATGGCTCCCCCTTTTTTAAAGGTTCCATCAATCACAGGCCACGGTCCTAAAACATAACCTTTTAAGGTAACAATAATTCTTAACCTAAGTCGTGAGGTCAAGGGAAGAATCATCACATTGGCTGCTGGAACCGTGTATCATGAGACTTTCAAATAATGTTGGCTTATCCTTACGTTCAGTGACTAAACGGCCGAGGACGAGCAGACCTCACCTTAATTGCAACATCTCAAATTGCATATTTCATCCTCTAAGGGTCTCCCGAGTCAGGTACCAATTTGACTAATTGATTTACAGCTACGCAGGCTAATGCAATATTACAGTACATTGCAGCATTATACTGAAGCACAGCACAGCATAAAATATCATAATTTAGTATAGCTTAGTTTATAATAGTACAGTTATGGTTGAGCAGATAAAAGGGCCGTTAGAAGCAAGTGAAACTTTGCTGAATGAGATAAGTTCGGAGCCTACATGCACACTCTATGCTAAAACATTGGCTATAGGCTAAGGCTACAGTAAGTTAGACTGTTTAGAAACGAAGATATAATTTGGGGCATCGTTGCCTTAATGCAATCCAGTTAGTCACTAAAAACGATTAAGTGCAGCAACAACGCTTGATGAGCCCTAAACGGCTTTTATCATCATACGACTGACCTTCAGTCGAGTCGAAGCAGTGTTCCAAGCGAATTGGGCAGTGCTATTATACACGCCATTAAGACACGTGGAAAAACAACTGTTTAACCAGAAACCGCTGGTATACTTAATGGCGCAATTAATACCAGACATGTCATTGTCCTTGTCGTAGGTGGAAAATTTCATTCCGTTCTGAAAGCCCAATCCAGAATTGGCCATATTATTGAGGCTGTCGCCTGCATCTCCCACGTAACCAGATACGTTCAAGGCATAACGATGTGATTCGGACTTTATGAAGAATGAATCGTATTCAGCTGAAAACCACTTTTCCCCATTCATCGATTGTATCTCTATGCGTAGACGGTAGGGGGCGTTGATTGTAAGCTGGTGCATCTTCTCAAGGCCCAACCAGAAGTTTTTGCTGATGTCTCCGAATCCTCCCTGATAAACTACCCATGATTGATTGAAGGATAAACTACCGTCTACCCTCTGCTGGATGACGATCCAGTTGTTGATGGACATCAATAGAGAAGTTGCGTTGAAGGTCGGAATTGTTACGTTCACCGTTACGAACATCACCAGAAAGTTATCTGATAGAATAAACCATACAGGAGGATTTAAGCCTTTTTTAGCCTTATATAACTGAACATTTACTACTAAATGTAGCCTAACCAACAGAAGTAATTGAATAATAGTGAAAGAACTTTTGGCTTTCAAAAGTCAGATTTCACTGCTGCACAAAAGTGAAGCAAAACATTTTCACTGAAGTTTATCATTTTAATCATTATTTTAGGTCCAATATCATATATCATTAGGTCCGATACAAGGATTATACAACAACTTTCCTTCACCATATTATACAGTCTCACGTTATTTGTTTCTGGTAAAGCACTGGGCTTGAGAATTAGTTACTTGTTGAAAATAAAGAAATTGTGGTTATGTTCGGTAGTCTATTCAACATAATATCTCTTTATTGAGGAGAGTTAAGGCTAAACCGCAAAATCGCGCTCTGTTTCATCCCACATCAGTTTTCCCTTTACAATAATTATTGTTGTATAAAGCAATTCACCTGATAACTTTCTCTTGCATGGTGCTACGGTTCGATTGACGACCAGCCAAGCATTGCAACCATCGCCAGTTAGGTTCACAGCACAACCGTACGTTGTATAGACGACCACCGTAAATGAACGGCAAGGAACAGTTCTCGGCAGGAATCCCTATGCATAGCATTGATATATAAGCCTTAGAATACTTTGGCAGTCGTATTTATACAGCTAATTTGGCGTAATCTACTCCGATCTGAGTTATCTAGGCTAATGTGAAATAATCTTGTCTAGTCGTCCAAACATCATGAATTGTAGAATTGAAGATATGAATTCAGCGCTTACCCGTGTAAGGTTGATCCGACTGTGCCTGAAAAAGGAAACTTTTCATTAATCGTAATTGTTGATGACGTTTAGACTGAGGTAGATATTAAAATAAAACTAAATTATTCATTCATTCGCTCGATCGTTCATGCATTCGTCGCTCGTTCAATTGTTCCTATTAGTTTATTTGCCTTTTTATTCGGTAGCTAGTTACTTGTATTTAGTTCGTTTGTTAGTTACTGATGGCGGTTAATTTTCCAGGAAACAGTTTAGCATGATTTAATTACCATACCTGGTAATGAGTGCAGGGTAGAGAAGGTCCGTAGCATTTTGGTCGGTTGAAGAAGATATCGCAGATTTTCTTCACATTGTTGTAGTTGAAGTTCTTGCAGTCGGAGGATCTCTGACACTCGAGAGCACAGTCCAGAGCGGAGTTCGAGGACAGCGAAGCGGAAGGTGCATCGTGAGCGCATAGCTCTGATCCAGGAGGAACTTCTGGCACTTGGAACTGACGTACTTCTATTACTATGGCGTAAGAAATGCTGGACATTCCAACAGCAAAACAGAATGTCACGCAAAACGCAAAGCCTAACATTTTCAGTGGACAGAACTTTTACAACGCAACGTGATCTGCTCTACAGCTGGAAGCTTCTGCCGAACAGACTCAAAAGAGCAACTCAATGTGACGCTTGGAGTATTAGCCTAATATTGACGTCTCACTTGGGGGAATCAATCCAAGTAGGCCCATTGTTTTCTTTTAATACCTTCGGTCTGCATATTATAGCAGCCATCTATATATTTGTATGACTATCAAATTGAAAAGACAAGCAATCTGATGTAAGCTGCTGAAGAGATAAGCGGCTACTTGATGGAGCTGCAGTTCATTGTGTAGCAGTGCGCCACTGGATCATAGGCTTAGACGCGTAGCCTACGTTGCCCGATGTAAGCGCATGTGATGGCTAATGTCGATATTGACGTTCGGCAAACTCCTATGTTTCTATAATTGTAAATGGATTCCTGCATTCTGATTGGTTTGGTAGCATGAACTTTTGTTTCATTATTCCGATTGAGTTCGTAGCAACCACCGATGTTTGCTGACATTAGGCTGGTAACTTTTGTTATACTAGGGCCATTTAAGCTTTTATGATGAACTGAATTCTGGATTAAGTGATAATTCGTCCTATCGTGAAGAAAGGAACTCTAAACTGCTGACCCAATAGCCTATGTATTGGCAACGGAACCAAGACGACCGAACAATAAAACTTAAATAATAGGCGTGGCAAACATTGACGAGTTTCTATAGGGGCGGGATGGGGCACCGTACAGGGTATGTAGCTAGTTTTTCAGACGTTTTATTGCAACGGTACATTCATTTATCTGTAGATTGTTTCACCTGTATGTATGTCCACGGTATTAGTAGCATTTTTGTTGCAATGTTCCTCGGATAACATTGCCGTCCGACGTTAAGTGAGAGAACCTGCAATGTTATCATAATAATATGCTTTGTATAACGTTGACCATTAAAGCGATAGAAAACATCTAAAACAGATGTATCAAGTGATGTTTTCTGCCATTTTAGTCCTCATTTTAGTTGATGGCAAATTAAGAATGTGTGTGATAAGATTAAAGTGTCCACCATGATTCGTAATTGTCCGATGAATACTGTTGCAGTTGTAGCAGTTTTTGATTGAAATTAGCCAACCTGTTGATGAAGTGAAGGAACTCAGGGTAAATCATAAATAGTGAAAAGCTGAAGTAGACGCTGAATGTGCATACTACAGTCACCAAAGCCAAAGATGTAGGGAACTCATGAAACATGTTTGAATGTGTGATAATAACTAATTTGTTTCATCTCCTCAATTTGGTTTTTGCAGAAGATGTATATTGAAGTTTTCCTCCAGGATGTCGTTCTACACTGTTTGGGAATATGGGTTTTTAATTAGAAAATAGGACCACTTGTTTGAATTTTAATAAGTGAGATTTTAGCTAGTCTAAAATCAATATTCTCTAGCTCTGCGATGATTGTTCTAAGCTTATCAATCAATCAATCAATCATAGAATTTATATAGCGCCTCTTCAAATGGCTCTACTCAGAAGCGCTCCCGAGCCATGCCTGTTCATAGAGGAAAGTCTTTAATAGGGCGTAAAAGGAAGTCGAGTGAACACGAGGAGAAAGGCAAAGGAAAGATGGCAAGTCATTCCAGGCTGTTGGGCCAACAGCAGAGAATGCTCGGCATTGCATAGTAGCAGTGCGGGCAAATGGAACCAAAAAGTCACCCCGAGAAGAGGAACGGAGGGCTGAGCGACCAGTAAGAGAGGAAGAGAGAGAAAGCGAGGAGCTGTACCCAAGACGCTTTGCCAAACCAGAGAGCAGAGCCGATACAGAGTACGCTGCCGGAGGGGAAGCCAGTGTAGGAAGATACGCTACCATAACGAGGTATGCAACCAACAAGGCGCGCCGCAGACCGAAAGACCCTCTCAAGGGAGGACAAGTGGACTTGAGGAAGACCAGTGTAGAGAGAAGAGCAGACAAAAGCATGGAAAAGAGTAGAAGCAGCAGAGGTTGAAAGAGAGCGAGCGACAACCCTAAGTTGACGAAGATGGTAAAAGCAGGAGCGAGAAAAAGAGGAGAGGTGTTTAGAAAAGGTTAGTTCCTGATCAAGGATGACACCAAGGTCTCGTACAGATGTAGAGAATGAAATTAGAGGAAATTCGGCTGCAAGTAAATTCAGGTCAAGTTTTGCCAGCTGCTGGCGTGTACCCAGCCATATGAACTGGGTCTTAAGGGGATTCAGTCTCAGGCGATTGGAAGAAAGCCAGTTGCACGAGACATCAAGCTAGTTGAATGCGACGCTTCCATCGAAACGATAAAGAAAGACGATCCAACGATTGACGGAAATTACTGGAGTTGGCTGGAGGAAGTTTGGAACGGTAGGCCTATGTCCAGTAAGCATGAAATGTAGGTTGGTGGTAGACTACAATGCCTGCGGAGTACACATTTTGACTGATCCCTTCGGATCCAACGCATTTTACAATTGGTTGCTGGCCGATTTGGGACTGGCAACTGATTCGAGATTGAACGGTGAACGAGCGACGATCCAGCGCGTTTAATGCATGCACTCATTGCACATTGCACAGGCAGCACTGAATCTACCGCCATATGATTTATTAAACCGTGACGAACACATATTATATTGCATGTCTCCTACTAAAAGACACTTGTTTCGTTTAATTCTAAAAGTCTATCAATTACATCCTGCATGGTGTACAACATTTCACGATACCGGTGCAGCTCTAGACTATTGAAAGGGGAAATTTTCAAATAATTATAATTTGAGTTAAGTAGGCCTATTGTACATTATGCACAAGTAAAAGTTTAATGTACATATATATCAACAATTGAATATTTAATTTTAAATGTAGTGCCGTGACTACAGCTCAAGGAATTTGAATGTCTCAAAAGTTGGTTAACATAACATAACATAACAAGGGTTTTAAGTGGTTCAGAAGACGTTTAGTCTGTGTTAGAACCACTGCAATTAACCTGGAACATGATTAATAGCCCAATTTTCCTAGCTTCTTCTTAAAAGCTGTGATAGTGTCCACTGAGACAGTACTATCATCCAAACTATTCCACAAATCTACAACTCTTGCACTGAAGCATTTCTGTCCTAATGTCCCTTTCGGTTTCTTAAATAATTTATACAAACTCAGATGGCAGTTATTTCAATGCGTTAGCTGATGCTCAGATTCTACGAGCAACTTGATGCTGTAGGCCTATGTCATTTTCGACTTTCTATGTTCCTGATAAATCATAGGATTGCTATATCTATATTGTCGTACTTTATTCGATGCAGCCAATGTCCGATTTGGATCTAGTTTGGCAATTAAAGTGTCGAATTATAAATACGTCTAGATTGATTTCTTAAAGTAAGTTGGTTATCTTTTTTGAATAAAGCAAGCGTACAATGCATTACATTGTATACAACGATTAGCCTACATAGGCCTACATTTTAAAATTAACTTTAACAGTAGCCTATTATAAAGTCACACATGCACAACTAAAAGATGCATCGGATAACAAAGCTGCTTTTAAACAATTTAGCTTTAACAAAAAGCAGCATGAAAAGATTTACAGAGGTCTACACAAGAGTTGTGAAATTGTCGACATGCGAGAAACGTCAGCGCTCTTGAAAAAGCTGCTGCTTAGCTTCAGAGTAGGAAATTTGGAGTTTACGATTACGAGTACAAGGAGCGTTAACAAAGTCACGGCAGAAGTCTGCGTTTCTTTGTTTACCTGTCTATGAAATGTCACCATGAAATTAGCCTTCCAAGTGTTCAGAACTCGATGCTGAATTCTTATTACCTGCAAATTAAGCCGAAATCCTGTAGAAGATTGAAATCTTCTTTCATAATAAAAACGCCGCCGCAGAAATCGTCTATAGTAACGATGTTTCTTAATTTCGCTGGACACGATATGTTGACGTTCTAAGTCACCTTAACGTACAACAACTCCGGCAATAACAAGTTTTAAATGGTCTTAGGCAAGTTCAGAACATACTTGCAATGGATCGATGAACTCCCTGCCGCTATTCCCTTCAAGCTGTGCGGTTTTCCACTTATTCATCTAATTGAACCTTGCTGATTCTAGGGGCTGTGGCTAAGCAGACATAGTCATGCCCAACATATTGCAGAGCTCGCCAGTAACACGAGTAAGATAGAAGTTAATACAGAATGTCATGATAATGAACGGATCCAATTCTCGCATTCTTTAGATAGATCCGACGAGTTGTTGCAACAATTTCTACCTGCGCCAGAAAGGTCTGGAGGATCTTATGAGTGGATTCCTAGAAGAACAGACACAGAGAACTAATTACGCAGAGGTTACATTTGAGGAATTGCAGCGACAGCAGTCGATGTCTAAAACTGTTGTGGGGGATTCGAACCCTGGTATGTCTTACGTCACTACCGCCCCAGATCGGAAAGCCTCGGATGTCCAAGCGGCCTATTCCTGGCTGTGTTTGAGAAATCCTGGCATAAAATATTCAGACCGCGATCCAGCTTCCTCTGTGTTCTTTTCTAGCGAAGATCCTATCTGTCAACCTTATGTAGCGCCTTCTCTGACTAAGATAGTCACTCCTGCCTTAATTTGTTCTATATTGGATTTGAACTCTATGCCGCCCTGGGCAGTGGCGTCGCCAGGATTCCAGGTTTGGGGGCTAAAGCTAAAAACCTTCCCTTTGTCCCCTCCTCGCTGTGATTTGCAGTGATTTCCCACTTGGGGGGCTGAGCCGCAGTTAGGGGCTAAGCACCCCCTACCCCCTGGCGCCGCCACTGGCCCTGGGAAGTTCTTTATGACCAATCTCCCCAACAGTGGGCGCGTTCGTCAGAGGGCGCCACGCACGCCACAGTATAGTGTAGCATAGCATGGTTTTGTACAGTATGGAATAGTGTAGTATATTATGGTGTGTTATGGTAATGTATAGTAAAGCATAGTATCAATCAATCAATCAAATCTCTTTTATTGAAGCCAAATGAAAACACATAACATTTCAACATAAAGTACTAGGATTGGCCGCAAGAGGAGTCCCAAAAGGGATCAAGATCCCGCTAACTAGGGACACCTAGAACAACATTACAGAAATATGACTTAGCTAAATCCTTGATAAACAGTGTAACATCAAGTTACGTACAGCGTCGGGAGGCTATTTCGGGCTGTTTAAATAGACTCTATTTAATAGAGTAACGTTAACTTGTCCTCGTGAGAAAGATGATACTTGAATGTCCAATCTTAAAGTTTCTTATCGGGGGCTAGCTCCAGTTTCAGGTCCGGGAAATCTGAGGAATGGTCTTCCAGCTGAACTCGGCCTTTTTTGTCTCTCGCTGCGTCTAAGGACTACAGGTTCTATCTTAGGTCCTCGGACGTACCGTACTTGGTCCGGATCTTCTCTGCCCCAGAGGTTGAGTCACTTGAGTGTCTAAGGCGCTGTTGAACAGTGTTCTGCTACTACCTGGGAATCGTATATTCGCAAGTGGTCTCACGGTATCTCTTTCTAATTTAGCTGCCTCTAATAACTATATATAAGTGTTCTCTGTTCCACATGCATTAAAAACACACGCATTTAAAAGAGAGTCCCAGCCATGTGCAGACTGTATTTCAATTAAATTAGGCTGTCTTTGTGCCACATCCGACAGATTCTGTGCCATATCCGACTGTCTCTTAACTAAGTCGGACTCTCTCTCTCTCTCTCTCTCTCTCTCTCTCTCTGTCTGTCTCTGTCTCTGTCTCTGTCTCTGTCTCTGTCTCTGTCTCTGTCTCTGTCTCTGTCTCTGTCTCTGTCTCTGTCTCTGTCTCTGTCTCTGTCTCTGTCTCTGTCTCTCTCTGTCTCTCTGTCTCTCTCTGTCTCTCTCTCTCTCTCTCTCTCTCTCTCTCTCTCTCTCTCTCTCTCTCTCTCTCTCTCTCTCTCTGCCATACGTCAGACTATCCTATCACGAAGTCAGACTGTCCCGTGGAAATTCATCCAATGTATTAAGTATCAACTCTAGCGCTGAAGGCGTTCCGGCTTCAGGAGATAAAGATCTAGCGTTACTTCCATCTGCTCTCTGAAGTTAAATTCCTAAGCCTACAGAAACAAGAGAACTGTGAAACATTTTTCTCGTTTATACAATATTATTTCAAAACTAAGCAAGGAACAAATGTTACAGAGAATTCTACACAATATTTATACAGTTCTAGGCAATACTAAGACTAACACTGACTTCTAAACTAATTCAATCATTTTACGGACAGCGATATGCAATTATTACTTTGAAATATAAAATTAAAGTCAACACTATACCCTGCTCTACGATTCGGCTTCCGTCTGGCTTAATCAGTATTTCCAAAACAATAGTATGTAAGAACGCTTCAAACGAAAATAAGAAATCCAAATTATCTTCCACGAACTGCATTTTTCGATATAATCCAAAGATCGCATCCATAGTTACATCCGTTACTTAACAATTTGCTTAACCGATTTCTTTACTTAACTCAACAAAAACTGGACAATCTCTTAAAGACCCTTACAAACTTATTAAACTTTTCCAGAATTTTACATCCTTTCGCGATACGGGACTGTTGGCCTATGCTTGCGTTCAGTGACTAAACGGACGAGGACGAGCAGACCTCGCCTTAATTGCAACATCTCAAATTGCATCTTTCATCCGCTATGGTCTCCCGAGTCAGGCACCAATCTGACTATTGATTTACAGTTACGCAATGCAATAATATAGTACATTACAGCATTATACTGAAGCACAACATAGCACAACATAGCACAACTCTTCCTCAATATCAAGACTGTATCCCTCCTGGTTACCATCTCCATAGTACTCCTCGTCCCTCAAAATCGCAAACCGGTACGAACACCACTGGTGGGGGCATTGCATTTCTAACTCGAGAACCTTCCACCGTCCTTCACTCACCTGGCTACTGTTTTCGCTCCTTTGAATGCGCCTCAATTACTCTAAAACTCCCTAACACAATACTAACCATTTTCAATGTCTACCGCCCTCCTTCCTCCTCCTCATACTCGAGTCCTACATCCATCTTCTTGCAAGAATTCACAACCTTACTCTCCACTGCTGCCACTACTCCTCATGAATTCCTGATCACGGGGGATTTTAACATACATGTAGATAATCCCTCTGACTCATTTGCCTCAGAATTTCTCACGCTCTTGTCATCTACTAACCTAGTTCAACATGTCAATTTCCCCACCCATTGTCACAACCATACACTTGACCTCATCATCACATTATCTGTCTCAAAGTTATCGCCCGATATCTCTTTCTCTTTTGACACACCTTCCGATCATTACCCTATCTTCACACGCCTCAACATACTTCCTGTTCCACTTCCTGACCCCGTCTCTCATTCATTCCGCCGCATCAGCTCCATAAACATTGAAGCCTTCACACAAGATCTTTCCTCTTCAGACCTCGTCCTAAATCCTCCATCCTCTCTCGATGACCTACTGTCTTCCTACAACACCACTCTCTCCATGCTCCTTGACAAGCACGCTCCTATTATCACCAAATCCGGCTCCCACTCCAAGAACCCTTGGTATAATTCCTATCTCCAGGCCTTCAAAGCTTTCCGTCGACGCCTTGAGCGCACTTACAAACGAACCCGTGATCCTCAACTTCTATCTACCCTAAAATCAGCCACAAATAAATACCATCACCTTCTGGCTACGGCTAAAAAGAGGTTTTACTCCTCACTAGTTCAATCCCGTTCTTCTAATCCTCGCCTTCTCTGGAAAACTATTAACCAACTCCTCCACCGGAACTCCTCAAGCCCACTTCCAAACTCTCTTCCACCTTCCTCAATAGCTGAGTCGTTTTGTTCCTTCTTCTCTGGCAAAATTACTACCCTCCGTCTCTCTCTTCAATCACTACTCTCAAAAACCACCATCGATTCACCTCCAGATACTCCTCCCACCACTCACGACCGTCCACCCTCCCCACCTCGATCATCATTATCTGTCTTCCAACCAACGTCAGAGATTGAAATATCCCATCTGTTACAATCTCTTCCAAATAAGCAGTGTGAACTTGACCCTATACCTACCTCCTTACTGAAAGACTGCTCATCTATTCTCGTTCCCATCATCACCAAAATAATCAACCTCTCCTTTTCTACTGGCAATTTTCCCCTCCTCTTCAAACATTCTTTAGTCACTCCACTTCTCAAGAAACCATCACTTGATAAAGAAATCCTTTCAAACTACCGACCTGTCTCCAACCTGTCATTCATCTCTAAACTAACCGAACGCATAGTCCTGTCTCGGATAAATGATTACCTGACTTCAAACTCACTCCTTAACCCACACCAGTCTGGTTTTACCAAGCGGCACTCAACCGAAACCCTTCTCACTTGCCTCTACAATAAACTTGTTTCTGCCATTTCTCATCAACAAGTCTCCTGTCTGTGCCTCCTTGATATTTCTGCAGCTTTCGACACCATTGACCACAACATATTACTCCAAAGACTGTCTACCTGGTTCGGTTTTACCGACACTGCTCTCCTCTGGATTCAGACCTATCTCTCTTCCCGCTCTTTCTCTGTTAAAACACCAGAAACCTCATCGCAATCATGCCCTCTCACCTGTGGTGTTCCGCAAGGTTCTGTTCTTGGGCCCCTATTGTTCATCCTTTACACTACTCCACTCAGCTCACTCATCAAAGCATCCTCAGTTGACCATCACCTATACGCTGACGACACCCAATTATTCATTTCATTCTCTCCCAGCAGCTTCGCCGACTCCATAGATCATCTCCTTGGTGTGGTAAAACAAATCTCCTCCTGGATGACTTCAAACATGTTGTGCCTCAACCCCTCTAAAACTGAATTCATTCTTATAGGCCTCCGTGAGCAACTCAAGAAAATCCCAGATCCCTCTATTTCCCTCAGCCTTGACTCTGTATCCACTCACACATTCATAGCAAATTCTCCTGTCCGCAACCTAGGTGTGACTTTTGACCAGAATCTTAGCTTTTCCGATCACATCACCCATCTTTCCCGTTCTTGCTTCATGCACATCCGTGACCTGCGTAGAATCCGCCCTATGCTTGACTTCAAAACCTCATCAACAATCGCCACATCAATAGTTCACGCTAAATTAGATTACTGCAATGCTCTCTTTCTCAACATAGATACCACTCAAATTAATCGCATCCAAGCCATTCAGAATGCCCTCGCCCGTGCTGTCACCAAAACCCCCAAACACCACCACATCACACCTGTCTTGAAATCACTCCACTGGCTCAAAATTCCTGAACGAATAGAATATAAAGTCCTATCCCTCACCTACAATGCACTTCAATCCTCTCAGCCCTCGTATCTCCGTCAGTTGTTCTCGGTCCAACCTCTTCGTTCAACCCGTTCATCTTCCACCCTCACACTGCTCCGCCCTTCCGTCACCTCATCGCTTAAATTTGCAAATCGTTCCATAGCCATAGCTGTCCCGCCTCTTTGGAACAAACTCCCGCCTGTGCTACGACAAATATCCGATCCATCCTATGAACTCACCAAAACCTCACCTCTTGCTATCTCTCCACAGGTCTTCCACTCAAAACTGAAAACACTGCTTTTTCACAAATCCTATCCCGATTCCTTCTCTTCCCCTCACCTTCCTCGCCATTTCAACTCTAAGCATCATCCACCTTAGCCGTCTGACTGTCTGCCTGCCTGACTCTCTGGATTTTGACCCCCTGCCTATCGATTCTGTTTTGGTTAAGCGCCTGTGAATAAGCTGGTTCCCGCGACTTCGCTTTTGTGGGCGCTGTAGAAATATCGAGTTTACGATTACGATTACGATTACAACATAGAATAACATAATTTAGCATAGCTAAGTATATTATGATTGTGTAGTTTATGGTTGAGCAGATAAAAGGGCCGTTAGAAGCAAGTGAAATTTTGCTGAATGAGATAAGCTCGGGGCCTAAATGCACATTCTATGCTAAAACATAAGCCTACAGTAAGTTAGATTGATTAGAAACGAGGATATAATTTTGGGCATCATATTGCCTTAATGCAATCCAGTTAGTCACTAAAAACCATTACGTGCAGCAACAACGCTTGATGAACTCTAAACGGCTTTTATCATCATACGACTGACCTTCAGTCGAGTCGAAGCAATGTTCCAAGCGAATTCGGTGCTATACACGCAATTAAGACACGAGGTAAAACACCGGTTGAACCAGAAACCGCTGGTATACATAGTGGCGCAATTAATACCAGACATGTCATTGTCCTCATCGTAGGTGGAAAATTTCATTCCGTTCTGAAAGTAGATTCCAGATTTGTTCATGTTGTTGAGGGTGTCGCCTGCATCTCCCACGTAACCAGACACGTTCAATGCGTAACCATGTGATTCGGATGTTATGAAGAATGAATCGTATTCAGCTGAAAACCACTTGTCCCCTTTCACGGTTTGTAACTCGATACGTAGACGGTAGGGGGCGTTGATTGTCAGCTGGTGCATCTTCTCCAGGCCCATCCAGAAGTTTTTGTTGATGTCGCCGAAGCCTTCCTTATAAACTGTCCATGATTGATTGAAGGATAAGCTACCGTCTACCCTCTGCTGGATGACGATCCAGTTGTTGATGGACATCAACAGAGAAGTTGTGTTGAAGGTCGGAATAGTTACGTTCACCGTTACGAACATCACCAGAAAGTTATCTGATAGAATAAACCATGGAGTAGGATTTTTAGAGAAACTTAGTCTTATACAACTGAACATTAACTACTAAATGTGATCAACAGATGTCATTAAAAAAATAGTGAAAGAACTTTTGACTTTCAAAAGTTAGATTTCACTGCTGCACAAAAGCGAAGCAAAACATTTTCACAGAAGTTCATCATTTTAATCATTTAGGTCCGATATCATTTAAGCTTATCATTAGGTCAGATACAAGGACAATACAACTTTCCTTCACCATATTATTCAGTCTCACGTTAGGCCTAATTGTTTCTCGTAAAGCACTAGGCTTCAGACTTAGTTAGGCCTACTTGTTAAAAATAAAGAAATTGTGGTTATGTACGGTAGTCTATTCAATATATATCTTTATTGTGGAGAGTTAAGGCTAAACCGCAAAATCGCGCGCTGTTTCATCCCACAATAGTTTCCCTTAACAATTGTTGTATAAAGTAATTCACCTGATAACTTTCTCTTGCATGGTGCTAGAGTTTGATTCGCACCCAGACAGACATTGCAACCATCGCCAGTTAGGTTAACAGCACAACCGTTGTATAGACGACCACCGTAAGTGAACGGCAAGGAACAGCTCTCGGCGGGAATCCCTAAGCATAACACTGATATATAAGTCTTAGAATACTTTGGTAGTCTTATTTGTACAGCTAACCTGGGGTAATCTACTCTGATCTGATTTATCTAAAGTGAAATAATCTTGTCTAGTCGTCCAAACAACATGAATTGTAGAATTGAAGATATGAATTTAGCTCTTACCAGTGTAAGGTTGATCCGACTGAGCCTGAAAAAGGAAACTTTTCATTAATCGTAATTGTTGATAACTTTTAGACTGAGGTAGATATTAAAATAAAGCTAAATAATTCATTCATTCATTCGCTCGATCGTTCATGCATTCGTTCATTCGCTCGTTCAATTGTTCCTATTAGTTTATTTGACTTTTTATTCGGTAGCTAGTTACATGTAGGCTATTTAATTCGTTTGTTACTTACCGATGGCCGTTAATTATCCAGGAAAAAGTTTAGCATGATTTAATTACCTGGTAATGGGTGCACGGTGGAGAATGACCATAGCATTTTGGTCGGTGGAGGAAGATGTCGCAAGTTTTGTTCATGTTGTTGTAGTTGAAGTTCTCGCACTCGAAGGATCGCTGACACTCGAGAGCGCAGTCCAGAGCGGAATTCAAGGACAGCGAATCGGAAGGTGCATCGAGAGCGCATAGCTCTGATCCAGGAGGAACTTCTACCACTTGGAACTGACGTACTTCTACTACTATGGCGTAAGTAACGCTGGAAATTCCAACAACGAAACAGAATGTCACGAAAATCGCTAAGAATTTCATTTTCAGTAGAGAGAACTATTACAACGATGTTTTACAGCCGGAGGCAGCTTCAATCTGTCGAACAGACTCAAAAGAACAACCCAATGTGACGCTTGGAGTACCGGTATTAGCCGAATATTGACACCAGGTCCTCCCTTGGGGGAATCAATGCAAGTGAGCCGATTGTGTTTCTACCTTCGGTCTGCATATAATAGCAGCCATCTATTAGGGCTATGCTCATTTGCATGACTATGAAATTGAAAAGACAAGCAATCTGATGAGCGGCGAATTGATAGAGCTGCAGTTCATTGTGTAGCAGTGCGTCACTGGTTCATTCCGTGTACATGCAAAAATAGGTTTAGACGCGTACGTTGTCCGCTGCATGTGCATGTGATGGTTAATATCGACCAGAGCGGTCGATAATGAGACTTCGACAAACTCCACTGTTTACATTGTAAATGGATTCTTGCATTCTGATTGGTCGGGTGACATGAACTTTTGTAACATTGTTCCGGTTGAGTTCGTAGCAACCACCGGTGTTTGTCTGACATTAGGCTGGTAACTTTTGTTATACTAGGGCCATATCAGCTTTTATGATGAACTGAATTCTGGATTAAGTGATAATTCGTCCTCTCGTGAAGAAAGGAACTCTAAACCTGCTGACCCAATAGCCTAGGCCTATGTATTGGCAACGGAACCAAGACGACCGAACAATTAAACTTAAATACACGCGTGACAACTTTGACAATTTTTTAACACTGTATACAGGCGGGATGAGGCACCGTAAGTAGCTAGTTTTTCAGACACTTTTTTGGAACAGTACATTCATTTCTCTGTAAATTGCTTCACTTGTATGTCCACACTATTATTCATTCATTCATTTCACCTGTTGTTTTCGCCTATTCCGATTTTTTAGGGGGATTTAAGCAATTAAAACACTGCATCTCTTCAAATCTAAGTTAAAAGACTTCTTCGTATTGGATTATGGAAAGGATTGATGCACTCTAAATTAAGAAACAGACCTTATCGATTTTTTATGATTTTGGATTGTGGAAAGGATTGATGAATAACAGTAAACCTAGTAACATGTTAAAGATAAATTACTGTTAAAGTGCTCGTGAATAAGCTGGTGCCCTGCGCTTGGCTTTCGAGTGGCGCTTTAGAATTTTGGAGATTACGATTACGATTACGATTACGGTTAAACTCAAATAAAGCAAACTGGCTGCCTGTTCATCTTCCATCCATTCCTTCCACTAGCTTGTCTCCCGTTTTTTCCTCCCTTACAGTATCCTTGTCTCCCGTTCTTTCTTCCCTTCGACTCTTTTGACTTTTTTATACATAACACATGCTGTGTTTAAACACCGTTTGGTGGAGTGTTCCCATCCCTAATGGAAAATTTTCATGTATTTTTTTTCTAATTCTCCAGCCAACCATTTGGTGATGGCTCTATAGCCAAACTATTTTTAAGATTGAACAATATTTATTTTTGAAAATCAGCAAATGTTTCAAGACCACTTGGATGATTAGTTTAATAGTGCTTCCTAAGAAAAACTGAGCAAGACCATTTGTTTCTGGTGGTACAACGAGAGAAAGGCTTGAGAGGAACGATAGCCGGAGTAGATAGAAAACTCACACTCAAGAAAATGCGTGATGAAACTTAAACCATCTGCAACAAATCATTCAGTGGAGATATCATCAGTTTCGACCATTGCCAACAGCGCTGATATTCAGGAAGGTGGTGATAATTGTGATAGGTTATTGTCGGGCAGCAGCAGTTTTACCTTGTCACCTGATCCTGAGGAAGATCCGTGAACTTCAAAGCCGAGAGTCATAGGCACAGTGAATGTGATCACTCCTAAAGTGGCTCCAGCGCTAGATCGGAACCAATGGAAGTGACAGGAAGGCTTCTCAAATATTTATACAATGGCTTCATCAGGAGAGGTCCAGCATGATCCAGAGTTCCAACATTTAGCACACTGTAAACACATCTAGGAGATCATGCTGCAGAAGATGATTTGCATTATATTATGTCTCAAAGTCTCCTGAACTAGAACCCTTTGGCCATTTCAAAGCTTCTAGCATTGAATAGATCAATCTTCATTTTCCACTGCACTTGAGGATGAAAAGTATAGCATCCATTATCGCTCCAAGAAAAAACAGTGTCATATAGTTTGGAGTAGCTCAGCTGGAAACATTCATAATGCCAGATGACTACCGTGAGCTGCTGGAGCTGTCGATTGTTTTATTTAATGGAGCGTCTCACAGTGTAATCCGTTTCTGATTTCCAGGAGCAATTCACCGTGCCCGCTGGATGGCCAGAGTCATTAACTCCATGACGCTGTGGCTATTCCGCAAGCAGTATGACCCATTGCAGCTAGAGTCCTCCGGATCACGGAAGTCTTGTGCTGCCTAATATCGAGAACAAAATAAGAAATCATCTCAGTGAAGTCTGTCTCTGATTGACTGCTGTGTAATGTGTATGTCAGATACTGGCTCCAAAGCCCATCATCTGCAGCTGCTCCAAGAAATCTGTCGAAAATCAATTATCTGTCTCCCTTACTATGTACTCTGCTGACATACCTTGTCATGAAGGTAGCAGAAGCTGCTACAACAGCATGTGGTCGCCAATTAGGATACTTGTCTGAGCTGCTGGTAGGATTGCGATTGTTCAACGATAGGCCTACTGTCTTGGTGGAAGAGAAGAATTTACTGGTCATGACTCTAAGAGATACTGAGTGCATGATGAACCTTCAAAACGGATTCCAATGGCTACTTCAAGAATCGTATCTAAAGAACAGATGGTTGCCACCTCTGTGAAGGTTGTGGACGATCTTGCAGAACGGGCGTTGCCTTGATGCAAGAATTCAATGCCTCGTTAACATGCAACGAGGAACAAAACGGATGAAATTAGTTAAGGGCACTAGAAGCAAGTTCAGTGTGCCAGCAAAGGGAGGAACTTCAAAGAACTCCAGAGAAACCGGCAAGATGAGCCATTGATGGACTGATGGTTACTGCATTTTTGCTTTAAATACAGGGCATACTCTTTTGTATGGTGTTCGACATTTATTGCGTTCAGTTGATGCTACATTGCTATATTGCTACACTGCAGCTAAAGTGTTTTAATGATTGCACTGAGTGACTATTTTATGTACTTTACACTACTACTCTACCACTACACTGCAGTTTACATTTTTCATGCGAGTTTACCTTTAATGTGTTTACTGTTTAGTATTTATTGTTTCACTTGACGATTTTACGGAAACACAGTAACAAACGTTGACTGCTTTGTGCAAGTCCAAAATATTATATTATCATGCTAAAATGTTTACTGTTTACTCTTTCCATCTAGTATCACGTAATGGAAGGTTGGACAATAACTTTCTGACACTTTCATTTTTTAGAAACATCCTACCGGCGTTTAGTCATGTTGATAGAGTAGCACATGTATAGTATATTTACTCTTAAGTGATAGAAATTTGAAATTGTGTTACTGACTTGGGAAAGCTGGGGTCAAAGTCTATGAACACTAGCTTTTTTGACTCCATTTGTGCAGTTGCTATGCTGTTCGTGTTTTCAGTTTGTAAAAGTGTTTCACTGTTATTTGTTTGCTGCTGCTACAATAAAGATTTCAACAACAACATTTTAAGGAAGAAAAGTTTTGAATTGGCATGGGGACTAACGAGGGTGCCGAAAGCAACTTACCACGTCACCCTCAGCGCTAGCTCCCGCGATTAGAGAGGTCTGGCGCGGATCCCAACAGCCGCCAGCGCTTTTGGAAGCATTTTGCATGATCTGGAGCCTGCTGTTAGAGGTCTGGGATCCGTTTTCAGCTATATGTGAACGTTTATTTCAAACACAAAACTGTTAAAGGTTTCAATATTTATATATATTTTTAATTTTTCAGGTTATCTTGACTACTTTGGATAAAAAATACAACTGTGCAAAAAATCATAGCCATTCATTGTTAAAAACTAAGAGCGCCTCTGAGTAGGGGCGCTATATAAATTCCCGAATGAATGAATGAATGATAAGTAACTTTTTTAAATATGTGCAAAGTCGAAAGGAGGGCAAGGTCAGCAGATGTCATTAAATAATAGCTAAAGTTTTGTATTTTTGGTTCTAAACAACCCGAAGCATGTTTTACATAAGTTGCTCCCACCAAGGATATCAACTAGGCTACCTATATGCCCTTCGCCCACAGTCTCATAACAGGGTCTTGACTCTTATTGACAATAATATGAGGAAAACATTTTTAGGAAGAATGCTGTACTCCTATTTATTTTGTACTAGACGTTGCTACCCGGCGTCGCACGGGTTATCTCTACCTTTATATAATTATCGTTCCCGCTTGATTTGCGTCGTACGCCCGTGTATTTTAATTTGCTCTCTCCTATATACCGTTCTCGCTGGATTTGAAAATGTAAAATGTAAACCTTCGCTTTTTTCTATAGCGGCCGAATAATTATAGCCTCGACCCTGTTCACTTTTCAATGAATTGATCGAATGAGTCCCAACCCTTCACCACCGCTCGACCGTTTGAATGGACGCCACGCCATTTAGTATCCACGTGCAAGCCCAAGATTTAAATTTCTGAAATAAGCCGGCAACGGGAATCGAACCGCGATCCACACACTATCTATGATAGCACAGAGGCGCATCTCTTACCAATGCAGCAAGATGACGTCACTGGCTTGTCGGAGAAATCCCGAAATGCCTTGCGAATGCAGCTGTATTGTAGGAGGCTGTATGACGTCATTAGAAATCAGAAGTGGCGGCGTAATGTTGCAACGGTAGTCCAGTTCGAAACTTTAAATGTCCATTTATCGGCGTTTAAAGTAAATTGCGAGCTGAAAATAGTCGCATTTTTTACAAATTCCCGTAACAATGTTTCGTAAAAATTTCAAATCGCTAAAGCGTTCCCTTTCGGAGCCCTTAGTGGGCGGACAAACAAACAAACATACAAACAAACAAACGGAAGGACAAACTTCAGGCATTATAGTATAAGATTTTGTTCTATGAGGTTTGTACACAGGAGTGTGGCTCTTCTGCAACCCATTCAATTAAGAATATACTTACTTACTTACTTTAAGAACTATTTGGCTTTCAAAAGTCATATTTGAATGATGCACAGAAGCAAAGCACACGTTTTCACTGAAGTTTGTCACTCTAACATTAGGGCTTATACAAGGACAATAAACAACTTTCTTCACCATATCGTACAGTCTCACATTATCTGTTTCGGGTATTATAGCACTAGGCTTGGAACTTAGTTACATTTACATTTGGGGGTCCGGTGGCGCGTTGGATAACATCTGGCGAAGAGTGCGAGAGGTACCGAGTTCGAGCCCCGTTAGGGCGGATTTGCTTTGTAGGCTGCTATTAGCGCCGTGTATTACAAACTGTCTGTTCTGTTAGTAGTTAACTAGTTAAGATTGTTTCAATTGCATAACATGTAAATGTACAGCGCAGTGCGTTTGTCAGGCGCTAAATTAAAGAAGGCAACGCTCGATCTGTGTAGCCATGCATTTGTATGACTGTCAAATTGAAAAAGATTTTAATTATTATTATTATTATTATTATATTACTTGTCTAAAATGAAGAAAATCGTGGTTATGTAGTCTATTCAACAGGTTTCTTTATTGCGGAGAGTTAAAACACAAAAATTGTGCGCTGTGTCATTCATCATAAGCGTTCCCTTAACAGTACATGTATGTTATTTAAAGCTAGTCACCTCATAGCTTTCTCATGCAGGGTGCTACAGCTCGATTTGCAACAGTTACTAGACGGGCATTGATCGCCAGTTAGGTTCACAGCTCAACCGTTGTATAGACGACCTTCATAAGTGAACCCCAAAGAACGGCTCTCGGAAGCTTCTGTCGAACAAACTATCGGAACCAGCCTTGTGTGGCGCTCTGAGCAGAAATATTGGCATGTAGGCTTATTGAGAGAATGAATGCAAGTGTTACATTCTTTCAGTACCTGCGGTCTGCATATTTAAGCAGCATCTGTATAACTGTCAAATTGAAAAGGCAACGCTCGATCTGTGTAGCCATGCATTTGTATGACTGTCAAATTGAAAAAGATTTTAATTAACAACTCTCGATCGGCCTGATGTAGGCTATAATTGAAGAGATACGCGACGACTCGATGGAGTGGCAGTTTATGGCGTCACTAGTTCATTCCATATACATGTAATAATAGGCTTAGACGCGTCGATAAGTGATGTGGCTGATATCGGCGCCAGAGCCGTCGATATTTCCTCTGTTTCTATTGCAAATGGATTCTTGCATTCTGATTGGTCGGGTGGCGTGAACTTTTGTTCCACTATTCCGATTGAGTTCGTAGCAACCACCGGTGTTTGCCTGTAATTAGACTGGTAACTTTTGTTGTACTGAAGCCATTCCAGCGTTTATGATGAACTGAATTATGGATTACTCTAAATGATCATTCGTCCTATCGTGAAGAAAGGAACTCTGAACATGCTGACCCAATGGCCTGGCCTATGTATTGGCGACGGAGCCAAGACGACCGAAAAATCAAACTTAAATACATGTGTGCATAGGCGCCGACTCTTTGGGAGCCTTGGGTGCGAATGCACCCAGAGAGAAAGTTCAATGGGTGCGTCGCACGCAGGAGAATTCGGATCAACTGTGTAATAAATTTACAAAATTATATCCGATATAAGACAGGCTACATAGAAAAATTTCGGAATAATTATGTAAACAATAAGGTTGCACAACTATGTCAGTGGCCGTCGCGTGAGTTTCAATACTTTTTCTAACCACGTAGGCCTACCCTTGACAAGAAAACAATTTTCTGTCTCCGAAATTGATCTAAAACTCACAGCACTGTAGAATAGGCTATATAAAAATTTCCCCGGATAGAACACATGCACACAGATACAAAAGCAAAAGTCGGCGCCTATGTATGCGTGCAAATATTGACGAGTGTCTACGGTGGGATGGAGCATCGTAAGTAGCTAGTCTTTCAGACATTTTATTGGAACAGTAAATTCATTTTTCTGAAATTACTTCACCTGTATGTCTACAGTATAAGCAATTCCTTTGCAGCAATGATCCGCAAACAACACATCTGTCAGACGGAAAAATGAGAAAACCTGCAATGCTATCACACTAAAATGGATTGTATCACCTTGACTATTAAGCTGATAGAATTCTGTTTAAATGGCATTGACAAGTAGAGATCAGTGGCGCAGCTGGCTCTTCATGGGCCCGCGTGCAGAGGATCCCGTACGGGCCCCTATTTGGCCGTGTATGGTCTATAGCCTTGCGTTCTTACCAATATTGTCATTTATGTGTTAAAAACTGACAGCGATATAACAATTTCAAAACATTTTATTCGTTGGCCACACATATGCGGTTGTCAGAGGTAGGCGGTATAATGTTGTGGTCGTTAAAGGGTGAAATTACGAGTAGCAGGGATTCAGCTTTCAATGGTTTAGGGAGGAGTTTAGGCCACCATTCAAGAGTGCATCGCTTAAAAGGCAGTTGACAACAGCCGCACAGACAAGTAGGAAGTCCAACTGTCAAATGAAATGTAGAATTCGATATCCTTAGCATAGAAATGACTTCCCATTGTGTATGTATGTTTGTGTGTGTGTTTTTGTGTGCATGTGTGTGTGTGTGTGCGTCTGTGTGTAAATCTAATCGATTCAAAAGGTATGCAAAACAGCGAAAGCATCAAACCTGATTGATTTTGAAGTCGAAAAACTGACTCAAAATGAATAGGTATTTGAATATTCGTTCTGCCCGATTGGTCATAGGACGATTGGTCATAGGACGATTGGTCATATGCCGCTAATAAACCGACATAATTGGTTGTAGTCGTCAGTTATGGACATTCTTAGTTTTAAGCTTAACGCACCGGGGCATACATCGTTTTTAGACAAATACAATCAGTGCCAATCAAGACACTTATTAGGGTAATACTTACATGGATCAACTCACTTCAAAGAACGTAACGTTTGGTCAAAATAATACACGTTTTACCCGTATGTAACTCAGGTATGAAAGGCATCAATAATTAGGGACATTGATCGTTTTCAGACAAATACAATCAGTGCCAATCAAGAAACTTATTAATATAATTACATGCAGGCTTCAACTCACTTCAAAGAACTTAACATTCACTTGTCTGCGTGCCTTGTCTCGTGTTTCATTCAAGTAGTGAAAAATCTGTTGACGTTCTAGACTTTTACGTATTGTTCGTATTTTGTATTACGCATTTCACAGTAAAATGATCCATTAAATAGTTTTCGTGTTTTAAAAACTTCTTTGTTTTAGCCTTCGATAGCCTTCGATAGTCCCATCGCCGATAGGACCTATGACCGGTAGACCCTATGACCAATCATTCTATGACCAATCGTCCTATGACCAATCGTCCGTATGACCAATCGTCCGTATGACCAATCGTCCTATGACCAATCGTCCGTATGACCAATCGTCCTATGACCAATCGTCCTATGACCAATCGTCCTAGAACCGCTCGATTGATGCGCCTACCGCACAGGAACCTGGCATTGGAATTGCACACGCGTCATTTGCACTGAGTCTGGCGATTGTTGATGCTTTTCAGGAACTGCATGTATGATCTAGCAGGCAGCATTACTTGTCGCCTTCTGCAGTTCCACTGTGGTTCTGGTTCTACCAAGACAGACGACGCCGACATTAGCTGACTGGACACAGGACAAGTTTAACGCTCAACGTTTTATCGTTACGACGGAATATTTTGAATTCGAACATGTTGATCTTTTCGGTTCTCTGTGTGATTTCTTCTTCTACATTTGGGGCTGCCATCGCATCGTGCAATCAGTTGTCGGACGTGCGTCAGTTCCAAGTGTCGAAGGCCTCACCTGGATTAGAACTATGCGCCCTCGACGTACCTTCCGACTCTTTGGCATTGGATTCAGCTCTGGACTGCGCCCTCCAGTGTCAACGATTCTCGTACTGTGAGAACTTCAACTATGACAAAGTGAACAAAACCTGCGATATCTTCTTCAATCGACCAAAGTGCTATGAACCGTCTCTGTCGTGCGTCCATTATCAGGTTAAACACGTTGCTTTGTTGAATTAGGCTTACATCTAAACAAGTTCGGTTTTAAAGGAAAAATCAGCCTTTATTTCTGTTTCAATAATGCCTTACTTGAATATTTTCTATCTGAAATTCTGAAAGTTCTTCATGTGATTGCATTCGAGTATAATATGATATGCTCGTATTAATTACTGTTTCAGGTTTGAATGTATTAATTGGATAAATGTGTGTAGTGTGCATATCTGTACGATCTGTTAGCTTCCTTCTTGAAGTTTACGGATGTATTAAAACCAGAACTACTTGACCATATAATCACACAGTTTTGTTCTAAATTCTATTAACCTAATTCTGTAGACCTTTTACCGTAAAACATATTTAGGCGACTATCTGTTCGCAAATAGGCTATAGAAAGTTTAGGGTGCAACTAAGTTTTCTACGTTGACTTTTACTTTGATCACTTTTGACACTTTTTGTATATATCTGTGTGATTTTCAGTTGTATATTAATTTTTTTTGTAACCGTTGTAACAAATGGTTGCTATTCTACCTGGAATCAGCATATTTTAAATTTAATAAATTTACCATTATCTACTTTTTAAATTTAAAAAGTGATCAATGTCACCCCACATTTCAGGGTGACTTTGAACATCCATTTGCATGACGATGGGATCAAAGCTAACTCTCCTAGGGGTTTCATTGATAGTCTCTATAAGTTTTAAAAGGTATTGAGAATATTAGAATACCCAGCATTAATAATACTGTAAACACTTAAATTGAGTACATAGTACATTGGTATTTAAATTTACGATCTTAAAAGGTACTGAGAATATTAGAATACCCAGCATTAGGCCCTAATAATACTGTAAACACTTAAATTGAGTACATAGTACATTGGTATTTAAATTTACGATCCATTGTACAGCATGGTGCCACTTAAATGCTATAGTGAAAGAGTCAGAGTCATTTCAATGTTCAAAATTTACAAGAATTTATTTAAGAACAGCATGTTTCAAATCTTGGACAGAGAACTGCAATCTGCTGTTCACACTTGGATCCTTTAGACGTTGAATTATATACAAATATAATCAAATATAGTCTTCAAGCGCTTGAAAACTGTTCTTTTTAACCGTGCTAGAGTGAGGAACACCTCTCTCATTGAAGAGGTGCTATATAAATGCTTGAATGAATACGAATATAGCACGTCTTCTTAGCTGGAAACATGAACAACAATATCCCTGGCTGTTTCTTGTTACTCTTGTCATCTCGGCTGATGCCAGAGCATCAACAGTCGGACCAATGACTTTCACGGTGCTGCCTTCATTTCACCTGGAAATGCTACAGGCACCCAAGGCACCCACTGTCCTGGATGTACCGATAAATCATTCGCTCGTGTTTTGTTTGGTCGAATTCTTGGGCAGCAATGATTGCACAGGTAGCAGTATCAACGGGAATAACCATGGCTGTATCAAATTTATCTTTTTCTCATAGCTGCACTGCTGGATCTGCACCACTGCATAATGCAACTTAAAGAATTAATATATTTTATGTTAAAATAGCAAAACTTATAAAAGTCACCCCCGTGATCAATGTCACCTTACATAAAAATACGATTCTTAACAGTTGGATTATTTTCTAATAACTCATAATCAGATTTATGTTCCATAGATTTACCCAGGTTAAGTTTTACATAATTATATAAGTAAATAGTCTTTGGTGACAGATTTTATCCGAATGGGTTTTTAAGTCCCCAGTCAACTTTCACAATTTTAAGATTTAAACCATAGTTGTAAAAAACGTTTTTTTCGTTTTTTATTATTTTCCAAAAAACGTTTTATTTTTCGTCACATTTATTTCTCGTCTCGTTTTTTTCCCCGTTTTTATGTAACTTTATTTATTTATTTATTTACTGTCTGTTATTATTTGTTTAATTTTATTCTTGTCTGATATCCCTTACGTTGTCTCCGTCCTTTCAAGGATTCATCTAATTTACGTCACTATTTAGTGTCATCAGTTGAGAAATATAATAGCACAGAACAAGAAATAAAAGTTTGAATTTCTAAGTTATCCAAAATGCGAAATGTTGTCTTTGTACACAGTAATCTCCGATTGACTGATAAAAACTGATATTACTCCATATTACGTTCTTATATAAGTCTAAATTTCTGATTAAGTACACTCCAGGCCTATAATTATAGGCCTAGTTACAAAATTTAGTTTTTAATTGTTTATGTCAGCATGCACTTATGTGGACTTGTATACAATTTAAATTTGAAAAGATTTTTTTGAGTATTTTTAATAACTCAATTTCTTATTAAACCAAACTTATGAAAAAGAACATAATTGTTGAAGATTAATATATTTTACTTGGTGTTTACTTATAAAGTTATGTTATTTGCTGATTAAAATTAAATTTTTCAAAATGCAAAAAAGATGTAACAAAGTCAATTTATTTTCTTTTTCGTTTTTTCTCGTTTTTTTCGTTTTTTATTATTTTGAAAAAACGACGTTTTATTTCGTTTTTTTATTTTCTTTTTTTACCGTTTTTTACATCTATGATTTAAACTGAATTGTTGTCCTGTCGAAATAATGCTTTACTCATTTTAACGTTGAGTTTCAGATTCAAGAGGACCAGCCAAATGTAGGTAAGCATAGGCCTATTGATCCAATAGTTTCTAAGAAAATATATATGGCTTAGCTTATTCCATATGGGGATTGTTATCAATCTTTGTCGTGCAATGCACTGCGGATGTTATTTTAAAGTTGTTAAGAAAAAATAAATTTTCTAATCCATCTGACCAGTTGAATTAAATACATACTTATATATAATTTGTGCATTTCACGCTATGTCATACTCCATCCAAAGAAAGTTAGGTAACTTTGTTACGTCGCATGTGGTTCGCTGTTACTTTCAAAGCTGTTTATGAATACAGGGATACCTGGAGAAAACTGTTCCTTGCCATTCACCTACGGTGGTCGTATGTACAACGACTGTGCTGAGAACCTGACTGCTGATGGCTGTAGTGGATGCTTGGTTGGAAATCGAACCCTGACAGACTGCATAGGTCAGTTATTATCAGATCTTACGTAATGACCTCTATCATAATCCGGTGCGTCCGTATTTACAGTTTCTTACGAAGAGGTTGGTCCTTATCGGTTGAAGCCAGACGCTTTGATTTCGCTCTTGTTGTGTCTGTATTTCATATTATAAGATTTGAAAGTTCAGGGCCGTTCTTCGAAGCGGATATTCTCAAACTCACAGAGGCGAGTAGCAGGTAAGTCATTTTAGTATTTTCAGATTTACTTAGCTGAATAATAATACAATAAACACATTATGTCTCTTGAACCAGGAACGTATGTGGCTTCATTTGTCACGGTGAACGTGACAATTCCAACCTTCGCCATAGAAACGTCACTGATGTCGATCAATAACTGGATCGTCATCCAGCAAAGGGTGGATGGAAGCCTCAGCTTCGACCAGTCGTGGATGATTTACAGAAACGGGTTTGGTAACATCTCCAAAAACTACTGGCTTGGCCTGGAGAAGATGCACCAGCTGACAATCAACGCCCCCTACCGTCTACGCATAGAGATACAATCGATGCAAGAGGGCAAGTGGTTTTCAGCTGAATACGATTCATTCTTCATAACATCCGAGTCACTTGGTTATGCCTTGAACGTGTTTGGTTGCGTGGGAGATGCAGGCGACGCCCTCAACAACATGAACAAATCTGGAGTCTTCTATCAAAACGGAATGAAATTTTCAACTTCCGATCGAGACAATACCCCGAAACAGAGCCGATGTGCCGTACAGTACCCGGGCGGCTTCTGGCACAATGATTGCTTTTACACGTGTCTTAACTGCAAGTACGGCACATCGCTTGGTTTTACATGGTACTCGTTGCTTGATCTGGGGCTGAGCGAATCGCCTCTTCTTAAGACCAGTCGAATGATGATTAAACGAGCTTAACTTGACATTATCCTATTTCAGAGCCCTTGATTCGTTTTGGATATGCTTAATCTAAAGTTAAGTATTAGAAAGTTGTTTGCTTTTAATATATTTTGGAATATATTAGAGGCCTCATCATAGGCCTTGGCATATTGGACTTAAATCACACTATTAAGTAGTGTAGCATGATGTTCTTTTGACGACACCTATAGCTTGCACTCGACATTTTACTTTCTTCATAATATTTTATGGTGTTTCTTTGCTGAGCACTTTACGATTCAAAGATCGTGTTCATCTTGAACATTAGATCTAGTTTCATAAACGACACTTCGAACATTTTCGCAGCTTATGCGTTTGACATTGTGTTTATACATACAGCATTGGGTATGTATATTGTAAAGTGGCTTTTGGTACAACAGTTGTTCTTATGCATGTCTTAATGGCATGTACAACACTACAAAATTCAATTGGAACACTCTATATGATCTTGGACTCACCGTTTCGACTCAACTTAAGGCTAGTCGAATGATGATTAGAAGCCGTTTAAGGTTCATCAGGCGTTGCCACTGGTGCTCCAATGATATTTGAAAAATTGACTAGATTGAGTCTACGGCTACGAATTCCAACTGGCAGTTTTGTAATAAGTATAACCTAATAAAAATTATATAGACGCTGCTTTAGTTCATACATGTTCATAATTATACGCATCTGTTTGAATAACATTGTTAGATGCTTTAGCGATTTTATCACTGAGCGACATAGGACAATTCTGGATGATTCCCAGTTAACTCACCAGGAAAGTGTTGGTAGATCTCTATTAATTTGTACGGGTGTATAAAACTGTATATATATACACTGTGCGAGTATCTGGGTAGTTACATAGTGCTTTTTAAGAAGGCATCGGACAACGAAGGTGACAAATGAGGAGATCCAAAAATTGAATATAAAGGAAGATTTAATACAAACACTAATGAGAACGAAATTGAGTCTATTAGGATAGCCTATAATAGTATCATGTAGAAGGGACAACAATAGAAAAATGAAAATGCGACGATGGAGATAACGGGTGAAATAGGCGATGAAATGTGGGCAATCGGCGATGACGTTATTTTGTTTAGTGTAAAATTAATTGTTTTGTCTGTTTGTTTGAACATTTGTTTAACTATATACTGCAGTTTATTGACGTTGAAGACTGGCTGAAAAGAGTAAGGACGTAGATAATCAGACGACCACGTCTGTCGTAAATTAGACAGAGAGAGGGAGACTTGAAGGACCAACAATGGGTCCACTGATCAAAGAATGGTTGGGGCAGAGATGGCTGATTGACGGGCGGAGGTGAAAGATGAGAAGGGGATGAAAGAGATAAATATTGGAGGAGCGATCGACAGACATTCGCAAACTGACGGTCAAGTGGAAAACATTGAAGAGCGAGCATCTCATCAGCGCTCGTGAATAAGCTGGTGCCCCGCGCCTGGCTTTCGAGTGGCGCTTTAGAAGTTTGGAGTTTACGATTACGATTACGAAACGAGTTGAACAGCATTGTCTTGTCTATAGACGGTCTTCGTGGTCTAATTAATGATTACAAAGAGGGGTTTAATTACATTGTTAACCATTTACAGTCAGATGAAGTGCACTATTAATGAAGTGCATGTATTAATGTGTCATTAGACAGACTCATGCAGGGCATACATCAGTGCGCTAACACAGTCCATGCCAATTAATTTGAAGTTACACTCCACATTCTCAAGAGAATGTGGAATGATCACGAGCTTGGTCTTGAAGGCCGTTAACAGTACGCAACGGCGCAAAATGAAATTATATGATACTCATCCATTCTACACCAGCTGACTTTAAAACCTCTTCAGTTTCCCCACGAAAAATAAAGCACCTCCTCCTCATTGAACGAATTTAATTTGTTAGGACTATCTATTTAAAGAGAGGCGAATTAAAAAGGAACAGTTCTCCTACATTGAACGAATTTCAATTGTCATCTATTCAAAGAGGGTGCCTCGAAATAAAACAATTCTTACTCATTGAAAGAATGTCAATTGTTATCTATTTAAAAGGGGTGCTTTAAATTAAACAGTTCCTCCTCATACAATTGTTATCTATTTAAATTTATTAATCTGCTGTTCTCGGATGATGCCTGTCCCAGGTCTAATCATCTCTCCTCCAATCGTCTCTGTCCATTGCCAGCTCCTCGGCCTCGTCCCACGACATCGCCAGGAATCTCAAGTCATCTCGGATGGTTTCTGGTCAGTTCTTCCGTGGTCTTCCTCTCTTTCTTCTCCCTCCAGAATTCCAGGACATCACTTGTTTGACGATTCTGTCGTCACCCATACGACAAACATGCCTCATCCACTTCAATCTTCTCTGTGTAATGATGTTTTCTATATCTTCTTGTCCTGTTCTCTCTCTGATAGTTTTGTTTCGTATCTTGTCGCGCCATGATGCACGTTGAATTCTTCTCAGCAACCTGCGATGTAATATAATATAGCGTCTGACAAACGCACTGCGCTGTACATCTACATGTTATGCAATTGAAACAATCTTAAACTAACAGAACAGACAGCCTGCAATACACGGCGCTAAGAATCCGCTCTACTGACGTCCGGTTCAGATTCGGGACTCGAACATGGTACATATTTGTCTATGCCAGTAAATTATCCAGCGCTACACACTGCTTGTAATCTTTTCCTGTTTGCCACTGTCATTGGCCATGTCTCAGATCCATACTACAGCGTGCTCAAAACGATGGCCTTGTATCGGCGACTCTTAGTCCTCATCCTACGTCCATTTTTCATCCAGAAAAATGTTCAGGTCGTCGGTATTTGATACTACGCTCTTTAAAATATCAGGTTGACAGGACAACAAATGTTATGTCTCTTAAATTTCTTTCTATTTGTCAACCACGAGAGTCAGCACTCTTCTTACCTAGCAACTTCTCACTCTTTACTTGTTTTTTTATAACGCACCCACTCCTATGTTGAATGGATGCTGAAGTTGAGAGATCAGTAAGCGCGTGTCTTATTAAACACGGTAATTGACAGATTGGCCTGAGCTTGCTTCTGGTACTCAAATAAACTCATCATATTTTCCGTTCTACTTCCGCTCACTGGGTAAAAGATTCCATTTGAATAATCGTTGTTGGTCTGTGTGTATCGGGTGCACAAGCATATAATCATCCAAGTCTAATCCCATTGTCAGCGTCCAGGATGTACAGGGTTATAAACTCTAAACTGGTCTACGAGGTGTGAGACAGAAAGATAGGACTATTATGTTCGCCTGTTCCTGCTCGTACTAACAATGAGTACTTTTTCCAAAGGTCTGAATTCGTATTGGCTGGATATCATCATATCAACCATCTATATTGATGATGCTAATCGAGTTATCGGAAATAGGTAATCTGTTATAGCTATGTAAGATATTAAGATATTCCAAACAATAACTATAAGGCCCTACATAAGCAAAAATGGTTTAAAATAAGCGTTAAGAGTAATTCCATCGCAAAGATATAATTATACAGAAGAGTGAGCAAAAACATTTATTGTGGGAGATTCAAACATTAATAACGATAAGAAACAATTATTGTCTTGTTGACATCCATTTAGATTCAAGTTTACTCAGATGTAGCGGTTTCTGAGGCAACGCATTGAATTAATTAATATATAATTATGATATTTTCGTTTATTGAAACAATCCGGTTTACAAACCGCAACCGGTTACAGTGTACAGTTATGCAATTGAAACAATTCACAAGAACACAAATGACAGAAGACATAAATCTTAACTACTAACAGAACAGACAACCTGCAATACACGGCGCCAATAGCAGCCTACAAGGCATGTCCGCCCTACGAGGCTCCAACTTGGTACCACTCTCGCTCTCCATGCCAGTTTGTTATCCAATGCGCTCTCGGGCCCAATATCTTTCAATTATAGACATAGACTGTCCATAGACATTCTGATTAAATAATTAACTACATTTTTCGACGATGCGGTTTGTAGCGGCTGCGAGTACTATAATACGAATCTATCAGGATGCGGTCAGGTGGAATTGCTGAGCGTCGATGATAATCGAGAAACTGTTGTTGAGACGATATTGTTCGTGGTCCAGTGAACTGTTTAGAGACTGAACTATTCGCATCTTTATGTTTTGCTTAGGAGAAACGACAAGGTTTCACTTCAATGCACGACGCCGAAAAGAGTGAGATTGCAAGAGCGCGGGAGGATAGGTTGGCGAGTAAGGCTAACTAGAATTAATTAGCCTAATAGCGATGCTGGTGAAGTAGTATTTTTAATTAAGTAGCTGATTGCAAATGCATATGGAGGGAACTGGCATTATTACATTCATATCATATCCGATTATTTGACGCACTAATATGTCTGACATTATTACACATTAAAATATAATCCACCTTTAATCTGTGGATCACAAGCTGCCTATACGACTAGACAAGAATTGTAGAAAAGAATATGACAGTGAACTAAAAAAAGCCTAAAATGAAGTACACCGGCATAAGATTAAGTCCTATCGGTTAGTGTGGTCTTCCGAGCTCCGAACCAACTTCAGTGAACAGACTTGGCAAAGAGGGATCTCTCATTGTGTTGCTGTCTAAATTCAACCCATGATTTGCCATGGGTAGGCCTAAACACAACCGTATTCCTGCGAATTCTTCACTCGGTTTTCGCCACACATTTTCATAAGCGTGGTACGGATCACAAATTCTGATCTTGGATTCAATCACAGTTAATTTCGCGTCAAAGGTAACAAAGGCCGTTCATCATATGAAATATTATTAAAAGAGATAGGTTACAGTGGCTATACTGCGTGGCTGAATGAAGGAGGGCAAAGAGGGGCAACCGCCCCTAGCGCGCAGCACCAGAGGGCACAAAAGCTCTCAGTGGTATCTCCCTGGTGATAGCCCAACTATCGAACAGCTATGCCGTCTTGCCGATACCCGCCTGTTTTCGGCTGTTCTTGGAACACCAGGACATGTCCTCCATGGGTTACTCCCTCCACCAGCGAAGCCAACGGTTTACAGCATAAGCCCCAGAGCCATGACCGGGTGCTGCCAAAAGCTGACAACCAAATGAGGAAAACATTTATAGTCAGAATGTTGTTCGCATACTACTTAGATCTGTCTCGCAATCTCACTGGTCTTAGATACATTGTAGATTTTGATGCTGATGTTTTGATGTTTAAATTTATGTTAATTTATATTACTCATGCTTGTTCACCAGAGTGCTGTTTGGCAGCTGGTTATATTAAAGAATATACTTACTTACTTACTTAACTACGCGACAGAAATTATATTATTAAATTAAATGATTCAAATAATTATTAAATTAAAAAATAAGCACAACGTGGTTTTCAGTTTAAAATCTGACAACAGTGAATACCAAGAATCCGCTCTACTGGCGTGTCGGTTCAGATATACAAAGACCATGTTCATATTTGTAATGGTATTGAATTAGTACACACTGTCGCACATTACTATGATACGAACGATTAAAAGTCAACTAGAAAATTAACAAGTTATCAAACTTTGCCCATCAGCGCTGAAACCCTTCGTTACGCCACTGTATAATATACAACGCTCCCCAATTCATTTGGTTCTCTCTGTAACTTTGGACTGACTTTCGACTCAACTTAATAATAATAATAATAATAATAATAATAATAATAATAATAATAATAATAATAATAATAATAATAATAATAATAATATCTTTTCTTTAATTAAGCGCCTGACAAACGCACTGCGCTGTACATTTACATGCTATGCAATTGAAACAATCCTGGAATACATTAATACAATAAATAAGGCCAGTCGAATGATGGTAAAAGCCGCCTAGAGCTTATCAAGGATTGCTGCTGATCTTTAATGGTCTTAAATAACTGACTAGATTGCAAGAACTTTAACAAGGCCCAAATATTCACGCGTTCTAATCAATCTAATTTAATATTATAATTTAATATTATATTAAAATTGCCCAGTTATGGGCAAATATATTGACGTGTGTAAATGACTTTCTATCCTTTATTCAAGTTCCACAGTAGGCCTATGAACTTTCTAACCGTAGTTCATGTTCGAGAGAATGAACTTTTTCTCTTTTTTCATGTTCGAGAGAGTGAACATAGGAGCCTTCATTCTTGTTCTAGAAAGTTAGCTCTCTAGCCTTCATTCTAGCTCGAAGGAACAAGCTTTCTAGTTTGCTTGTTTTTAGTTTGGAGACAAACTGTCAACACTTTTTTCTATTATAGGGTTGTCGGAATGGCAGTTTCAGGAATATCAATCGAATAAAAATCAAATTTCGGAATTGAACTGAATTGGTTTTCAAGTTTTACTTATGTGATAATATCATTCAAGTGGCAGTACCAGTTTGACTCTATGTGATTTTGTTTGGTATTCAGATTCATGGAGCCAAAAGGGTCGTGTTCATGTAATGTTAAGTGTTATTATCGATTATGCTATGCAACGTCTGAACATCGGAAATTTTATGCAATATTATTGTCATCTGTCGATGGGAATGCGTTGCGTGGTTGGACAAGTGTGCGTTGGGCAACCACTGGTGACTATTCTAGCTTACTGTGCATTGTTTTTATAACGGATGTAATATTTTCGTTCGTAATGACACTTGACATCAAAATAGGCTTAGTAGCGCAGAGAGCGCCTCTGAGTAGATCTCTTCAAGAGGAGCTATATAAATTCACAGAATGAATGAATGAATGAATGAATGAATGAATAGTTGTTGGCCTATATAAGGCATGTACGTGAAAATATTTTCTGAAATAAACCAGTGAAAACTTATGGTGAGATGTAAAACAAATTTAAGCTTAATGCAGTTAGTAGACAATGACAAGGAAAAAACTAACAGATAGTATTCATCTATTTGTCCGGGGTTTAACCACAGCAGCTGCTAAGGCAGTCATTTTCAGCTGGTATTGTTCGAATCCATAAAGCTCAAGCCTTGTTGGATGGCAGAACATCTTTCATATTTAGATGAACTTATCGGTCGTAGAGATTATGAAACAGTATTCAGTGAGATACTTATGTGCACTTTCTATACTAAGACATTCACTACATATTAAGTTAAATTCATTAGAACAAATTCTTACATGGGTGTATTATCGTGCTTGCAATATAGATAGTCAGTTAAAACCATTATAGCCCAGTAGCAGCGCTTGATGAACCTTAAGCGGCTTTTATCATCATTCGACTGGCTTTCAGTTGACTCGAAACAGCCAGTCCAAGGTCAAGCAGAGTGCCCCAACTGAAGTAGGTAGTGTTGTACACACAATTAAGACATGTGTAAGAACACTGGTTGAACCAAAAACCACTGGTATATGCAAAAGCGCACGCACTACCAGCCATGTCATTGTCCTTGTCGTAGGTGGAAAATTTCATTCCGTTCTGAAAGTAAAATCCAGAACCGCTCATGTCGTTGAGGGCGTCGCCTGCATCTCCCAAGTAACCAGACACGTTCAAGGCATAACCACGTGACTCGGATGTTATGAAGAATGAATTATATTCAGCTGAAAACCATTTATCATGATCCACGGATTGTAACTCGATGCGTAGACGGTAGGGGGCGTTGATTGTCAGCTGGTGCATCTTCTCCAGACCGAGCCAGAAGTTTCTGCCGTAGTTGCCGAAACCGTTCTTATAAGCTGTCCATGGTTTGTCGAAGGCAAAACTACCGTCTATCCTCTGTTGAATGACGATCCAGTTATTGATGGACATCAATAGAGAAGTTGTGTTGAAGGTCGGAATTGTTACGTTCACCGTGACAAACATAACTAGAACGTTGTCTGTGAAATATTATGGCACAATGAAAAACAAACTGGGGGTCTGAATAGAAATACAGCACTATATAATTACACGTTGACCAATAAGTTTGTTAAAAATGGGTCACTGAATATTGTGAACTGGTTTTAACACCAGCTCAGCCAGCTTATTAAAGGTCATTATGATTACACATATTAATTTTATTTTTGTATTTAAATAGAAACGCAGAAACACCCAAGAGGTGGCAAAAGCCACAGGCAATGTGCAAAGTAATTTAGTAATACTAATAGCATAGTAGACTACAGCATGGCAGTACAATCACAAACTAATTACAACAACCTAATCGATAGCTAGGCTGCTTCGTTATAATCCACTTCACCAGCGAACTGTCTTTCGATCTTTATCAAGGCTAAACCATACAATAGTGTGGAATGAAAAAACGAAAATTAGAAATCTGAAAATTAATAACAACCAAAGTTGCCGAATGACATGGGGTCAAAAAGTGTAGAATATTAAAAAAACAATAATGTCTTCCGCCCCACCAGAGGGTTAAAGTTTAAAAAATAGCGTGTTTTCGAGAAAATTGCAGGTTTTCTTGTGAAATATTCTAATAGAATAATAATTAACTGTCATTCAATAATACACCGTCAAAAAGAGCTATTAAAACTGAATGAAACGATATATTAGGCCTAATTTTCAGAATATGTCCATAGGCCTATTTGTAGAAGTTATTAACTCTTTACCATTTGCCATGGTTCACGACATGTCGATAAGCATGAAAACGGTTAAATACTAATAACTTTTTTTATCCTTCAAGATATTTCAACCCATTATAATTATTATGTCATTCGCTTCAGCTCTAAGTGAATTATTATACAGTACATATAATTATGAAAGGATTGAAAGAGGTTTAAGGACAAGGTGAACGCAGCTTCTTATGTCGTTTGAACTTTTGGAATAAATAAATTGTGAAAATGTCCCACATTTTGGAAAACTGTCTGAGGGGAACTCTGCTCCACCACAGCTACGCCACTGATTGTAAATAAAAAATATTATGACCTTAGGAACCACTGTCAGATTTCATGGATGCGTGGAAGTGAATTGATAACGCATACGCTTTATGACTCGGTTATGCTGAGTGAGTCTATCATTTTCACATAATAAAGGGCCAATGTAAAAACCTCAATGTTCAGATAATAGTCTCAGATTTCTCTTTCTGCGTAGCTACTTAGTTGTCGCTCAAAAAGGAAGAGCAAGTGGATATATTGTCAACAAAGTTTTTTTCTGGAAAGTTTTAACTTTCCTAATTGCGCCCTGAGTCATCCAACTAGAGTTCTCCTAACAAATTGTCATAATATATAGGCTAGCTATTCACCTGATAACTTTCTCATGCATGGTACTACGGTTCGATTGGCGACCAGACAGACATTGCATCCATCACCAGTTAGGTTCTCGGCACAACCATTGTACAGACGACCACCATAAGTGAACGGCAAAGAACAGTTATCGACCGGAATTCCTATACATAACATTAAGTAACGAGTCTTAGAACAGTCTAATTTGTACACTAATGTGATAATGTGATGTAGTCTAACGGGTATATGGACGATTGGTCAAAGGACGATCGGTCATATATATGGACGATTGGTCATAAGGCCTATTGGTCATAGGCCTATCGGTCATACGGCCTATCGGTCATACGGCCTATCGGTCATAGGTCATAATTATGGATCATTGGGCCTTTCGGTCATAGGTCCTATCGATCATAGGGCCTATCGGCGATAGGACTATCGAAGGCTATCGAAGGCTAAAACAGAGGAGTTTTCAAAACACCAACATTCCAACAACCATTTACTGGATCATTTACTGTGAAAAACGGAATACGAAATGCGAACAATAGGCCTACCTAAAAGTCTAGAATTATCCTCATAAGTTTCTTGATGGGCACTGATTGTATTCGTCTAATTCGTCTAATTTGTCTATTTCGACCGAGCATTAAGTTCTTTGAAGTGAGTTGACGCCTGTAAGTAATTATCCTAATAAGTCTCTTGATTGGCACTGATTGTATTTGTCTAAAGACGAATTTTGCGTTCGGTGTGTTAAGCTTAAAACTAAGAATGTCCATAACTAACGACTACAACCAATTATGTCGGTTTATTAGCGGCATATGACCGATAGTCCTATAACCAAAAGGCCCTATGACCAATCGTCCATATGACCAATCGTCCTATGACCAATCGTCCTATGACCAATCGTCCTATGACCAATCGTCCTCTGACAAATCGTCCTATGACCAATCGTCCTAAAACCAGTCTAACGTGATCTGATGTTATTTAATGTGACACAGTCTAGTCTAGTCGTTGAAACAACATCAATTGAAGAAGTTGGAGATATAAATTTGACGCTTACCCGTGTAAGGTTGATCTGACTGAACCTACAATAGGAAACCTTTTCGTTAATGGTGCAATGAAATTGTAAGACTAAACTATACATTTAATGCAAACGTAAATCATTCATTCATTCATTGGTGCCTTGGTTCGTCCTTTCATTCATTCCATCCTTCATTCTTTGATTCCTTCGTCGAATTGTTCTTTGGTTAGTTGATTTCTTTTGCTAGGTAGGTAACGATATCCTTCCTATGGTCGACTCAGTCTTTTTATTCGCGAGATGGCGTTGGAAAAATGATCAGTAGGACGTCATGGGCGCCTTACGTGACTGCCACACAGCTAAATTCGACTCCTGTAATAACTTGTGATCATCCGTTCATACTATGAATCGTAATCACACTGCTTACTTGTCAGTTTAAAAATATTATACGAAGATTATTATAATTATTATTATTAATTAGGTAATTGATTGGCTGGTTAGTTATTCGAGTGGCCGTAATTATGCTGTTACCTGATGATGGATGCACGGTGGAGTAGGTCCATAGCATTTTGGTCGGTTGAAGAAGATGTCGCAAGTTTTGTTCACATTGTTGTAGTTGAAGTTCTCGCAGTAGATAAATCCATGACATTCGAGAGCACAGTCTAGAACGGAGTTCAAGGACAGCGAATGGGAAGGTGCATCGAGAGCGCATAGCTCTGATCCAGGCGGAAATTCTGCCACTTGGAACTCACGTACTTCTACTCCTCGGGTGTAATAAACGTTGGACGTTCCAACAGCAAAACAGAATGTCACACAAAACGCAAAGACTACCATTTTCAGCAGACAGAACTTCTACAACGCAATGTGATCTCTTTTACCCAGCCGGAGATTCTGTCGAATAGACTAATAACAGCAGCCTTGGGTGACGCTTGTAGCAGTAATATTGACGTCTCACTTGGTAGAATGAAAGGCTGAATGCAAATATTTCCTTTCTATCAATACCTTCGTTTTGTGTAGTGTAACAGCTCATTGTGTCCTGGACCATTCAATATAATGATATGCTTGGACGTGTTGTTTCCTGATTCTACATATTGTAGATGATAGTTGATACTGAGACCGGGTCGTCGATACTGAGCGTTCATGAAACTCCATTGTCTCTACTGTAAATGGATTCGTGCATTTTTATTGGTCGGCTGACATGGACGCCATTCTGTTCTACTATTGGGAATGATTTCTTAGCAACCGTCTGTGTGTGCCTAGAATATTAGATTATTATTATTATTATATATTCGTTTAATATGAAAACCAGTTGACACACCGCAACAGGGAAATGCTTGCTTTAGTTGTAATGGTGCCATCACCCACTTTAAAATGAGCTGATTCCGAATTAAATGACAATTAAACCTAGCATGAAGAACGGAATCTAAATAGATTGACCCGAAATGTATTGGAGACGGAAGCTGAATAAAGTTGACCGCCTAAACGACCAAATGAAACTCATCCCTTTCCAGCTCCACGCCTCACCCTTTCCACCATTTGCTAAATCCACCGTCTCAATCAGATCTGGAGGCCAATAATTCTTTAATACAGAAGAATAACTTAATTAAGGACTACACTGGTGTTGAAAACTGTTTACACTTAGATACTTCCCATTGGGAAATACTGTCCTACTTATATCATCTAAGCCACCACTGATTTACATGTAGTCCTTTCCTTTTTGGCGAGGCGTCTCAACATACCGTTTACACCCAGGCATTTGTCAGTAGGCTAACTGCAAGCGATAGAATTGTAATTATGGCTTTTGTTTTGTGGAAGAACTACAACACTTTCATAAAAATTAGATTAGTCATTATACGTTGTGATTCACAGAAAAACATGTACGAAACTTTCTACGACCATCGACTTACCCTAAATGTCAAGATCATTCGAACCGTTACAGACCCATTGCGTATTAATTGACATGATAAATCATGAACTGTAATAACCGCAGAGTAGCGGGCATTTGTCATGAATTTCTTTGTAGCAGAAAACCCCAGACCAATCACCGAGATCGGCTTTCTACGACTTATGGCTGTGGAGATATAAATGATCGCTTGAAACGTCAAGGTGAATGACGCCACGTCGCGTGATCCGTGTTTTGTAGGTTAAATACTGCACAATGTCATACATGGGATTTTCGATTTTATTTAGTCGAAAACCCGCTATATCCAACTTCCACGGTCCATCATGACAGTTTCGCAGTTTTCGATTAATTTTTCGGAAATAAAGTTGTATTATGCGACATTACTATTATTTTGAAACGGAACTGGCTCTCGATCAAAATACTCTGAAGAAACGAAAGAAGACTTACTCATGTAAGGTTAATCGGTCTGAGGTTGCAAATTATAAAACAATTCTTTATAAAGAAACGTCTTGGTAAGTAATAATATATTTTCGTTTATTCAACAATCCGGTTGACACACCGCAACCGGTTACAGTGTACAATTATGCAATTCACAAGACACAAATCTTAACTACTAACAGAACAGACAGCCTGCAAACACAAAGCATATCCGCCCGACGGGGGCTCGAACTCGGTACCTCTCGGTCACTTTGCCAGATGTTATCCAATGCGCCACGGTAATAATTAGGATGATTTGCTTTGAAATAAGAAACAAAGCACAATATTTATTTTCTGCAGCAGACAGTCACCATGCTATTTAATCTCTCTGTCATTATATTTTCTGAATTATTTGGTAAATATGAAGCCCGTTTCAAATTATATTTTGAAACGGTCATTGTTTGCAGAATAAACAATTGTCGCTTTTAAAACAAAATATGTCCAAATATTAGATGTTCAAGAAGTGGTCCTTGCGATTGTCACTGGACCATTTGAAGATGACCGCCAGTATCTAAGGTTTTTAAAGTGTTGCAATTGTTTAACAAGATAGCTTTCAGCAGTGCTTAATTTAGTCCCCTCTTCTAGAGGGTGGGGGTGGTTTAAGGTATATAGGGGAGACTAACGAGCGCCTGAAAGACGATCGCCGAGACGCGCAGCGCCAAGCAGGGAAGGAGTTTGGGGAGGGGATGTGCACTCCCAATTTTAAATGTTTTTTTAATTTCCACACTGTCATGGTAGCATTTTAAACTGTCATCTTAATAACAAAATAATTGTTCTATTGTTTCAGGAGGGCTGATAAACGCAGATGGCAGCATACAAAGGAAAATTGTAAGCACTTTACAAGCATTCGGTATAATGAACAGGATATCGAGACGCAGAGAATTAACAAAGAAAACCAAGGCAAAAATATTTGAGACGATGATACTATCGATTTTCCTATACGGCTGGGAATGTTGGACAATGCAAAAACATGATGAGAAAGAATTCTTGCAGCAGAAATGAGTTTTCTACGGATGATCGCATGGATTTTAAGACTGCAGAAAATAAAGAACGATGACAGAAGACAATCATTAGGTATCGAACCAACTCTGCTAGACAAAGTTTTTCAACGAACACTGCAACGTTTTGGACACGTAGAGAGAATGCCAGCTGACAGAATCCCACGCAATGCACTACATGCAAGATTCAATGAAAAAGAAGATTCGATGAAAATGAAGCAAAGACAGACCAAGAATGCGCTGGATAGATTCTAATTATAAATGAGGACATGACATCACTTGGACTGACACTATGGGAGCAATAGACTTGACAAATGACGGAGTTCAATGGAGATAACTTATTCGTACCCATCGACGCCAAATGGCTGGCGACTGGAACTGATCATGATGATGATGATTATGAAAGATAGGCTGCGCAAATAGAGCATCCACATGAGTCACACAGGAGTACAACTTTTAATACAAATTAAACTATAATACTATATCTAAAATGTAATTTAAATATGACTAAAATAAAATAGTTGTTAAAATTGCTACAAATAATAATTTTGTTCAACATAGAACTCTCAAATAAGCCGCACCAATCGCGTCCAAAAAAGCCGCGCAATAGTACAACTTATAATTAAAATAATAATTAAATTATTAAATAATTATTAAACTATTATGTGGTCTTTGTCTTCGTTTATGACTATGTATATGTGCGTATGTCTGAGCTCTCATACCTATACTAAGGCAAACTGGACTTGACAATACGGTACGTTGAATATGGCCTTAAACATATGGTAGGATGAAACTACTCTTATATCATCACTACTTGAAACTGCTGTTATATCATCACTAGGTTGAAGCTGCTCTCATATCTTTCTATTTTAATTTATTTTATCTGCTGTTATCGGGCGGTGCCTGTCCCAGGCCCAATAGTCTAATTTGTTACTATACAGCGTATTCCCACACAGTCTGTCAATTATAATTATAATTATCATTGCCATCGAAGAGTCGAATGGGACACCACAAATCGATGGAATCACAGAAACAAGTAATAAAAGCTATGCAGCACGTGTCAGAATCCGTACAAACAACTCTAATCAATGAAATAAATAAACTGTTGTCTGGCAATGGCTGGAAATTGGCAATATATGTTTGTCGCCAAGCGACTGTTGTTCAATCATCAGACCGACACTCGTTATTGCGTTACTGAAAATTAACTCAGCAGGAAATTGTAGCCTTTACCTGCGAGATTTCAATCAAGAGCAATCAATTGGCAACACTATGTTGCCCACCAGATAGCCTACCGTGTCATATTTAATAAATGTTCAGGCCATCGATATTTCGTGGCACGTCTAAATAAAGTTTAGGTTAACAGGACAACAAATGTTATGTTTCGTTTAAATTCTTTCTGTTTGAGGTCCACGAGAGTCAGTACTCTTCTTACTTAGTGACTTGTCAGTTTTACTAGATTTTATAACGCACACTCTTCACTGTTGAATGGATCCTGAATTTCAGAGTTCAGTATGCGTATCTCATTAAGCAAAGGCAATTGAAAGGTTGGCCTGAGCTTGTTTCTGGTACTGAAGGCTGTTCAAATAAACTTACCATATTTTATCTACTTCCGTTTACTTAATAAAAGATTCCATGTGAATAATCATTAAATGATCTGCTGGCCTGTGTTTACCAGGTCCACAACATACACAAATTTCATGCTTGAGGTCCCACCCTGGTGCCCTATCCCTCAGCGTATATAGTACAGGGTCGCCTCCTTGGTATGGCGATGCCAGCTAGGCCTTACTCCATCTTGCCTACTTGACCTTTGTCTGACTGTGTCGGGTACACGGAGTAGTCGCTCCTTACGCTCAGCAGGGAAGGGGTGCTCTCAGATCCGTTTGCCCGTACCACTACCATGCAAAGCCGCGCTTTTTCTAGGGTTGTCCGGGCAGCAAAGAATGGCCTCCCTCTTGAGCTGCACCTGTTCCCTAAGTCATTTTCTGACACATTCTATAATCGTTTGAATATTGTTTTTTTTTACCGCGCTGCAGTTGGAAGCAACTCTGAATAGTAGCCTACCCTGGAAGAGACGCTATAAATACTTGAATGACTTTAATGAATGAATGATCACCTAAGTCTGACCCAGGTAACCAATTGTCCAGATATGCACTGTACCATCAGTTATAAATAGGTCTCCGTCACTAGCCTTTTGTCACTCATTTTAAGCGCAGTACGGATCACAAATTCTGATCCTGTATTCATTCCCAGTCACTTTCGCATTAAAGATAAAAAAGACCGTTCATCACATGAAATATTATTCAATTAGATAGGTATTAAATATTTGCTATATATTAAGTTAGATTTATTAGAACACGCTAATATAATTGGGATTTGTTAACGCTCTTGCAATCTAGTTAGTCATTTAAAATAATTAAAGTTCAGCAGCAATGCTTGATGTGTCCTAAACGGCTTTTATCATCATTCGACTGGCCTTAAGTTGACTCGAAACAGTCAGTCCAAGGTCAAGCAGAGTGCTCCAAGTGAAGTGGGTAGTGTTGTACACGCAATTAAGACAAGTGTAACAACACCGGTTGAACCAAAAACCGCCAGGATACCAAATAGCGCAATTGCCACTAGGAACCATATCATAGTCATTGTCGTAGGTAGAAAATTTCATTCCATTCTGAAAGAAGATTCCAGATTTGTTCATGTTGTTGAGGGCGTCACCTGCATCTCCCACGTAACCAGACACGTTTAGAGCGTAACCAAGAGGCTCGGATGTTATGAAGAATGAATCGTATTCAGCTGAAAACCATTTGTCATGATCCACGGATTGTAACTCGATGCGTAGACGGTAGTGGGCGTTGATCGTCAGCTGGTGCATCTTCTCAAGGCCGAGCCAGAAGTTTTTTCTCTTGTCGCCGAATCCTGCTCTGTAAATGATCCAAGGTTGATTGAAAGATAAACTATCGTCTATCCTCTGCTGGATGACGATCCAGTTGTGTATGGACATCAGTAGAGAAGCTGTGATGAAAGTTGAAATTGTCACGTTGACCGATGCCCACCTCACCTGAATGTTATCTGACAAGAAAAGATTATTATTATTATTATTATTATTATTTTATGCTCCGAGGTATACATGATCCCTCAGGGACTTAAACATTAATTAGGAACAGTAAAATTCGTCTGGAACGGCACCTAATCGTCGTTAAGGTCCAGTGTGGCAAAAGTACCGCGGAAAGCCACCGCATTGAACCGCTGGATCATTATTATTATCATCATCATCATCATCATCATTACCATTATTATTATTATTATTATTACCACCACCACCACCACCATTATTATCATCATCATCATTATCATTATTATTATTATTATTATTATTATTATTATTATTATTATTATTATTAGTATTATTATTATTATTATTATGCATTATTATTATTATTATTATTATTATTATTATTATTATAAGTATTGTAGTAAAACCACTGTAGGCTATAGTTGAACATTAACCAGTAAGTTCGATCAACAGATATAACTGAATAATAGGGAATTATTTTACCTTAAGATTTCACAGATGCACATGAGTGAATGTTAAATATTGTTAACCGCAACTTTTTCACTGAAGTTTCAATGAATCATTAATGCTGAGTTTACCATTTTAACATTATTCAAGGTCAATGCAACAAGTTTGCTGTCCTAAAATTTTAAAGTCTCCGCCTCTCCGGTATACAGTCATTTAGCACTAGCCTTGTCACTTAATTTGGCCTTTTTGTCAAAAAGAAAGAAGTCGTCTTTTCAACAAGTTTCTTTAAACTGTAGAGTTTAAACCAAAAGAATTATGTCCACCATCCAGCTTTCTCTTCGGAATTTATTATTTACAGTTATTCACCTGATAACTTCCGAATGCAGAGTGTTACAGTTCGATTCGCAACCAGACAGGCATTGCATCCATCGCCAATTAGGTTCACGGCACAACCGTTGTATAGACGACCATCATAAGTGAACGGTAGAGAACAGATCTCGGTAGGAATTCCTATGCATAACATTGAGTTACGAGTCTTAAAACATTTTAATTTCCTTAGCGGGATCTCCATCCCTTTTGGGCCTCCCTTTGTCGCCAATGCATTTGTTACTTCACATTCTCTGGCATTATTGTAATGTTTTGGTTGCAATAAAACAACTTGAATTAATGAATTAATTAATGAATTTGTACACCAAATCTGATGTTATCCAATGTTACCTGGTGTTATCTAATGTGACATAATCTAGACTAGTCGTCCAGAAACATTAGTTGCAGAAATTGAAAATGGTAAAATGAGACGCTTACCCGTGTAAGGTTGATCTGGTTGAGCCTAAAAATTAAACATCATTAGTACATTATCATTAGTAGTTCAACAATGGAAACAATAAGACTGAAGTATATATTTCTAAAATTCAAACATTAAATATTTTTTAATTCATTCAATCGATGATTACATTCATTCGTTCTTTAGTACATTTTATTGTTATTTTGTGAGTCATGTAGTTAGCTTATTATTTGGTTTGTTAGTTAATGATGGCCATCAATTTTTTAGAAAAATAAATATATAGAGCATAATATTATTACCTGATGATGGATGCACGGTGGAGTAGCTCCATAGCATTTTGGTCTGTTGAAGAAGATGTCACAGGTTTTATTTATGTTGTTGTAGTTGAAGTTTTCGCAGTCGGAGGATCGTTGACACTCGAGAGCACAGTCCAGAACGGAGTTCAAGGACAGCGAATGCGAAGGTGTATCGAGAGCGCACAGCTCTGATCCAGACGGAATTTCTACCACTTGGAATTCACGTACTTCTGCTAGTATGGCGTAAGAAACGCTATAAATTCCAACAGCAAAACAGAATGTCACGAGAAATGGAAGGTTTGCCATTTTCACCAGGCAAACGTTTTGCAGGGCAATGTGGTCTGTTTTACAGTACCCGAGCTTCTGTCGAACAGAACAGACTCATACAATCAGCCAAATGAACATTTTCTTTATTACGCCAAGGAGGCAGAAACGACTATAGAAACCAATAAAAAAAATGAAAGAGCTCTAATGTGAAGGTGTTGGAGCAGGAATATTGACAGGTATTTCGAGAGAATGAGTGCAATCTTGCCTTCTTTCAATACCTTCGGTCTGTACATTATAAGAGCCACTGGATCTATGCGCATTGTAGGCTCTGACTGTAAAACATAAAAGGCACTCTCTTTTGTCAGATGAACAATGTAGGCTATTGAAGAAATTCGCGATGTCTCAATGCAACTGCAGTTCATTGTGTAGCAGTGCGTCACTGGCTTATTCCGTATACACTTTATAGGCCTAATGGGCACCATTACACTCGTACGTGACCCAGCTGTATGCGAATGGTCAATGGTTAATGTCGGGGTGTGGTGCGATATATTGCCGCTGTGGAGATGTGTCCGACTCCGCCCACTTTCTTTCCCAACACACTATTTGGCATGACGATATACTGTCAGAGTGATATGATGTCCGGACCAACGTCGTTTGAAGTATTGTGTTAACGTTTGAAATATCGTTCGAACGTAGGCCTAATCGCAGTTGAGCCCCTTAGAATAAAAGTGGACCAAGTTCATAGGATTAAATAAGGACTTAGTCCACTGTTATTCTAAAGGGCTCAATTATGACATGCGAAACATAATTTTATCAGAGGAAACGAGAATCCCAAAAAGTGTGAGCGGTGGAATAATTATTTTTGACGGCAGAGGTGACCCAGTTTTGTTTTTAGAAAACAAATTCCCCGTGATGGAAAAGTTGCGATGAAATTAATTCTGTAAACAAAGTTCGAACCATCATCATAGTCTGGAAAAGACGAGCACACGCTTACATTTTAAAACGAACGAAATTTAGGCGTTTCATATTTTATTGAAGATTTAGATTTTCTTATTTTCTCAGAAAACTGACAGAACTTGTGACGATGCAGGAAGTACAAGATGTCAACTGCATTATCTTGTCTATTTGATACCTTTCCCGGACGAGATCGCGCATAGGCCTATTCCTATTAATAGGTCAGCGTGACTGTTGCTATCTGACGGCATCGGTCACGTGGACCAATGGCAATATTTTTCGGACACTTCTTCACCGGACATTAAACATCATCACACCGGCGCACATTTTCGCTGATCGCAGGAGAGTACAGCAAATATTTTTCGGCTAATTAGTATAATTTATCGTTTTAGCGATAAATTTAGCGTTCTTAATTATTCGCGCAAATAAAGTTATTTTAAATAGAAGTTGGATTGATGACAATAATTATTCTTGCCTAAATAGAAATTGGATTGATGAAAAAATTCTGGCGTAAATAGAGTATGGAATTGATGAAAATAATTCTTGCATAGAAGTTGGATTGATGAAAACACTTCTAGCGTAAACAGAAATTGGATTGATGACATTTTGTCCTGGACATTGGAATTAAAATGCCATTTATATAAAATAATTTAGAACGCTAAAACGACGATACCCTGATTAGTGCTATAATATTTTCTGTACTCACTTGGGATCGGCAAAAATACGTCGATATTGAGGGTTTGGCTAACTACATTGTTTTCTTTGTAAATGGATTCCTGCAATCTGATTGGTCGGCTAAGAGGTAGGCCTACGTCATATTGTTATTCCGCTGTTGCGATTACATTCGCAGCAGCCATGGATGTTTACCTAGAATTAGACTGCCTACTTTTATTGTAATGGTGCCATTCCCATTTATGGTTCACTATCAAAGAGGCGATAATCAAAAGGGCGAAATCAAAAGGGCGCAATCATACGGTCGCATGTTTAAAAGGGCGTCAAGCAAAAGGGCGCATGTCTAAAAGAACGACTAACAAAAAGGGCGCATGTTTAAAAGGACGACTAACGAAAGGGCGCATGTTTAAAAGGACGACTAACAAAGGGCTCATGTTTAAAAGTACGAAAGGCAAAAAGGAGAATGTAAATAAAGTTGGATCGATGAAAAGAATTACTGATAAACAGAAGTTGGATTGATGGAAATAATACTTGCTTAAATACAATTTGGATTGATGAAAGGAATTCTGAAATAGAGGTTGGATTGATGAAAATGATCCTTGCTTAAATGGAAGTTGGAATGATGAAAAAATGTTACAGTGTGAGTAGAACTTGGATTGATGAAACTATTTTATAGTGCTGGATTGATAAAAAAATCATAGTGTAAGTGTAAGTTTGATTGATGAAAAAAATTCAATGCGTAAGTAGAAGTTGGATTGATGACAGTTATTACTAAATCATTGAAATTATTAAATACGCTATGGAGTTGACATCCCAAGTAATAAAATATGATAAAATACAGGATATGTTCAATGCAATAATTAAATGCGCTAAAATACGGGTTTTCCTCCCTTTAGTTCATTTCAAGCTCTTATGATTAGCTCTTTTGATTAGCCCTTTTGAAAGTTCGCTCCGGTAAAAGCGTATTGAATTATTCGCCCGTTGTAGCATTGTTATTTTTCATAAATCCAACTTCGAATTTCACGAGAATCCTTTTCGTCGATCCAGCTTCTATTTAAGCAGGAATTAGTTCTCATCGATACAACGTCTAATTAATTAAGAATTATATTTCATCAATCCAGCTTCTATTTAGGCAAGATTCTTTTCACCAATCCCACTTCTATTTAAAAAAATTATTTCCATCAAACCGACTACTATTTAGCAAGAATTCTTTTCGTCAATCCAACTTGTATTCGACCAACGCTGAAACCCATGCAATGGCGAATTATTAAATACGCTAAAATGTTACCACTTATTTTTACCGTTCGCCTGTATAAAGGTGCTCTTTATTACATTTCGCACTTACTCTTGGCCCGTTCGATTTCGCCCGTTTGCTCTTCGCCCCTGTAAACACGCACTTTATCTACATTTGCTCTTTTGCTTTTCGCTCTTTTAAGCTTGAGCCATTTTGAAAGTCACCCTTTTAAACATGCGCTCGTTTGACTGCGCCCTTTTGATTTCGTCCTTTTGGTTTTGCCCCTTTGATAGGATACCCCCATTTATATGATGGATCAAATTCTGGATTAAGTGATAATTAGGCTTTTATTTTGATGGAGAAATGAAATCTAAATAAGATGGTCCAATTAGTTTTGGTGACGGCGTCATGACGACTGAACAGTTAAACGTAAATAACCGAATACAAACGAGTAGCAAACTGTTTTTATGCATAAGGTGCTTCCCATTGCGAAGTATTGACGTGTGTAAATGACTTTCTATCCTTCATTCATGTTCCACAATATGAACTTTCTAGCATGTTTGAGAGAATGAACTTTCTATCCTTTATTCATGTTCTACAGAATGAACTTTCTAGCCTTCATTCTAGCTCGAAAGAACAAGCTTCCTAGTTTGTTTGTTCTTGGTTTGGAGACAAATTGTCAAAACATTTTTTTCGGGCAAGGACGGCATCAAAATCTCGAGAAGAAGGGATTGTGAATGGCAGTTTCAGAAATATCAATCGATCTTCGGCATTGAACTGAAATTAGTCTACAAGTTGCACTGATGTGATAATATCATTCTAATGCGGCAGTCGATCCAAAGGATCGCAGTTTTGATTGTTTGTGATTGTGTTTGGTATTCAGTTTCATGGGGCCAAAATGGTCGTGCTCATGTGGTGTTAAATGTTAATATCGATAATGTTGCACAATGATGTGAATAGTTGTATATTTGGAGTGTGTTTGAATTATGTGAAACAAACCAATGAAATGACATGGTGGTCCATAGAGTAGCCTAATGTTAACATCACTGGCGTGAAGAGCTGTAGGAAGCGGGATCGATTCCCGCTACAATCCAATCCATAAGGTCCACTCTCTCATTTGCTAGATGGCGTTGGTAAAATGAGATGTAGGATGTGATGGGCACCTTGCATGGCTGCCGTTTAGAGTTAAATTCGACTCATGTAATAACTTTTGATCATCCATTCATACTGAACTGTAATCATTCTGCGTTTGTCGCTTTGAAAGATTATCATTATTATTATTATTAAAATTCATGGTGAGATGTAAAACAAATTTAATATAGTTAGTAGACAATAACAAGAAAAGAACCAACAGATATTACTCATCTATTTGTCCGGGGTTTACCCACAGCTAAGGCAGTCATTTTAAGCAGGTATTGTTCGAATCGATAAAGCGCAAGAGGCGCTAATGAATGGCAGAACATCTTTCGTATTTCGATGAACCTATCGGTTGTAAAGATTATGAAACATTATTCAGTGAGATACTTATGTGCACTTTCTATACTACGACATTCACTATATATTAAGTTAAATTTATTAGAACAAATTCTTACATGACTGCGTTGCGTGCTTGCAATATAGATGGTCAGTTTAAACCATTCGAGCCCAGTAGCAGCGCTTGATGAACCCTAAGCGGCTTTTATCATCATTCTACTCGTCTTCAGTTGATCCGAAGCAGCCAGTCCAAGGTCATACAGAGTGTACCAACCGAATGGGGTGCTGTTGTACGCGCAATTAAGACACGTACTAAAACATTGGTTCATCCAAAAACCGCTGGTATAGTAAGAAGCACAATTGTCGTAGGAGACCATGTCATTGTCTTTGTCGTAGGTGGAAAATTTCATTCCGTTTTGATAGAAGACTCCAGAATTGTCCATGTTATTGAGGGCGTCGCCTGCATCTCCCACGTAACCAGACACATTCAGAGCGTAACCAAGTGACTCCGATGTTATGAAGAATGAGTCGTAATCAGCTGAAAACCACTTGTCATGATCCACGGATTGTAACTCGATGCGTAGACGGTAGGGGGCGTTGATTGTCAGCTGGTGCATCTTCTCAAGGCCCAGCCAGAAGTTTTTGTTGATGTCGCCGAATCCATCCTTATAAACTGTCCATGGTTGAGAGAAGGATAAACTACCGTCTACCCTCTGCTGGATGACCATTCAGTTGTTGATGGACATCAGAAGAGTGGCCTTGTCGAAGGTCGGAATTATTACGTTCACCGTGGCATAAATCACTCGAATGTTGTCTGAGAAATATTGTAGTATAATTAAAACAAACTTTGAATTTGCTGAGAAATATAGAACTATAATTAAACATTAACCATTAAGGGTAAACCCGTAGTTTAGGCTGGTAAATTATTTTATATAATCAAATTAGAATGGAAGCTGGATTGATGAAAGAAATGGTTTCCCTAAATGGAAGTGGGATTGATGAAACCATTTCGGTGTTTAAATAGAAGTTGAATTGATCAAAATAATTTTTACCGTCAATAGAAGCTGGAGTGATGGAACTACGTTTTTGATGCAATGGAAGCTGGATTGACGAATATAATTGTTTCCGTAAGTAGAAGATGGATCGATGAGGATAGTTTTTTTGCTTAAATAAAAGTTCCATTGATAAAAAATATTTGTTTGGTTAAATAGAAGTTGGGTCATTTTTTCATTAAATGGAAGCTGGATTGATAAAAATTCTCGATGAAATGGAAGCAGATTGATGATAGTTATCATGGATATAGGTAGATGGCTTACTTACCAACATGAAGTTCGGCATTGAAGATATTGAAATAATTTACCAACCTAAACTACGGGATAACCCCATTAAATTTGTTAAAAAGGTTACTGAATATTGTGAAAACATATTTAACTTCAGGGACCACTATCAGATTTTATAGATGACGAGAAGTGATTGCTAACGCACATACTTTCTCCAAAGGTCATGTGACTCGGTAATGCTGAGTGCGTCATTATCACAATGTAAAAACTTTACTATCCAGATTATAGAGTCTCAGATTCCTGCTTCCCGTGTAGCAATTTAGTTATCTCTCAAAACGGAAGAACAATTCGTTATAGCCTATTGTCAACAAAGTATTTTATTCAGAAGAGTTTAAACCACCAAAATTGTGCTCGGTGTTGTGTCATCCAACTTAAGCTTCCTCTTCACAATTTGGTATATATAGAGCTATTCACCTGATGACTTTCTCATGCAGAGTGCTACAGCTCGATCCTCAACCAGACAGGCATTGCATCCATCGCCAGTTAGGTTCACAGCACAACTGTTGTATAGACGACCATCATAAATGAACGGCAAGAAACAGTTCTCGGCAGGAATTCCTATGAATAACATTAAATTACCAGACTTAGAACATTATAATTTGTATACCAATCTGGCGTTTTCTAATACGACCTCATCTTATCTAATGTGACACAATCTAGTCTAGTCGTGTAAAAATTGCTAACATTGGAGATAAAAAAATTCGACGCTTACCCGTGTAAGGTTGATCTGACTGAGCCTGAAAAAGAACCGTTTTCATTAATGATATAGACTAATGTTGAAAGACCACAGTAGATATTCTACTTTAAAAGCAAATAATTAATTCAATAGTTCTTTTTTCAATCATTCATACATTCATTCATCCGATCGTCGAATCATTTGTTCATTTAGTTCATTTGTTCATTGGTTAGCTATCTGCTTAACCCTATGACGCACACCTGGGGTCAATTTGACCCCATCGATAGAATGTTTTGAATAGCTGCGTTGATACAAATAGTAAAAATCTGAAATAATTCAAATTCCTCAGTTATTCATCCCTCTACATATGTGGAAAAATTCGAAGAGTTTAGAATTCTAGGTTCTATGATACAAAAATAAGAATGAAGTACTCGGGCATATTTAGCACACCTGGGGTCAATCGGCGGCTGTAAGATTGACTATAACATAAACCAGGGTACGTTACATCACAAGAAGATGTACATACATACATACATACACACATGCATACATACATATGTAAATACATAGCATTGATACATTCCATCAATACGCAGTCGGATATATATATATGACATATAAATATACATCCCTACATATATAGGCACTTTACATGAATACATGCATATACACACATAGAAACTATATACATGAATACATACATACATACATACATACATACATACATACATACATACATAACACATACATACATACACACATGCATGCATACACACATACATACACACATATAGAAATACATACCAATATTCATCCATACATAATTACATATACATGCATGCGTATATGTATATACACCGTACAAATATATACATGCATGCATACGTACATACATACATGCATGCATGCATACGTACATACATACATACATACTTACATTCCAAATATACATGCATACATCCATCCCACCATTCATAGATTCATTCCTGCATGCATACGCACATACGTAGGCCTACATACATACATACATACATATGTACATGCATATATACATACATACATACATACATACATACATTCATATACATGATGTATACATACATACATACATACATACGTACATACATACAAATATACATGCATACATCCATCCCACCATACATAGATTCATCCCTGCATGCATACGCACATACATACATACAAACATACATATGTAGTTAGTACATATATACATACATAGTATACATTCATACATACATGCATACATTCATGCATACATACATACATACATGTACATACATACATACATACATGCTTGAAACAGACGTCACAAAAACTTTCATTTCCAGCATTAGAACGATCACTGTGATGTCGAATACCTAGGTTACAACAAACGATTTTTTGTTTCGTACATTGAATCTGACATTGTATCATGATTCAAACATTTTCCGTACATGCACGCACTCTGTCCAACCTAAACTTGGAGCATCCATTTCGACTTTCTATTAAAATGGTATTAAATCCACCCTTGTTATCGGTGGGGTCAATTTGACCCCAGGTGTGCTAAATGTGTTGGCCAGGAAGGTGTGCGTCATAGGGTTAATAGGTAGTTTGCTAATTGTAGGTTTGCTAATTAATAATTGTTGCTAAATTTCCTAAAATAAGAAAACGTTTAGCATAATAGTATAACCTGATAATGTATGCACGGCGGAGAAGATGCATAGCATTTTGGTCGATCAGTAGTAGTAGTAGCCACAGCAGAAGCAGTAGTAGTAGTTGTAGCAGCAGCAGGGAAGCAGTAATAGTAGTAGTAGTAGTGAATAATAGTAGGCCTAATAATAACAACAATAATGATAATAATAGTAGCAGCAGCAGCAGCAGTAGTAGTAGGAGTAGTAGTAGGAGTAGTAGCAGCATTGTATTCTATTGTATTTTCGTTTAATCAAAACTGGCTGTCATAACGCAGCCAACGACAAAAGTGCGTAACTTATGGTTATAAGAAAAGAGCCTTGACAAGTTATAGATATGGATAATGTTCATATCTATCCTGGATAATGTATTGTTAATGTGTTGGATTGTTATGCATGCAGCACCAGTTGTAGTAGTAGTAATAATAATAACAGGCAGTCAACTTATGGAACCTGTCATAATTATGCAACTGTTGTGCTGCTCAATTGCATTACACATTTGATCTCCGTGGTCTCTATGCTGTCACCTAGAACACTAAGTAACTGTTAATAGTACGTTGCAGACCCGGTCAGAGTCATTGTGCGCCGACATTCTCTATTATACATAATGGTGACATTGTAACCCCAAAACTTCACGTCGGGACGGGTAAAACCGGGTATACCCGTACCCGTGATGACCCTACCCGTACCCGACCCGACCCGTGAAATGCGTACAATAGTATAACCGATAATGTATGCACGCGGAGTAGATGGCATTTTGGTCGATCGAAGAAGATGTCGCAAGTTTTGTTCACATTGTATAGTTGAAGTTTTCGCAGTCGGAGGATTGTTGACACTGGAGAGCACATTCCAGAGCGGAGTTCAAGGACAGCGAATCCGAAGGTGCATCGAGAGCGCATAGCTCTGATCCAGGCGGAACTTCTACCACTTGGAACTCACGTACTTCCAGTACTGTGGCGTAAGAAACGCTGGACATTCCAACAGCAAAGCAGAATGTCACGAAAAACGCAGAACTTGCCATTATCACTGCACAACTATCTTTCAACCTAATGTGATCTGTTTTGCAGTGCCCGTGCTTCTGTCAATCATAGAACCAACCCAATGCAACGTTTGGAACATTAATATTGACTCTGGAAAATGAATGCCAACCTTTTAATGCCTTCGGTCTGCATATTATGACAGTCACTTGCCTGTTCGCCGCATATGTATGACTGTCAAACAGGAAAGGTTTTGTTAACAACCTGAAAATCATTCAGGTGTAGGCTATTGAAGAGATACGCTTGGGCACGATCACGCATCGGCTCATTGAGTAGGAGTGGTTTAGGCCGACTGGATCATTCGATATAATAATTACAGGGATTATACGCGTCGTTTGCCGACTGTAGGCTACATGTTGTACATTGTTACATACAAGCCCTATGGTGATATTTGGTGATAGCTGGCATTGTATGAAACAGGTAGAATTGCACCTGTCTTTCTGGCTTGTCGTTTCATGGAAGGATGAGCTGGAGGGTCCGAGTGGCAGCAGCTGCCTGTTTGGCAGGAAGGATCCTTTGGTTGGGATAGTAAAGGGATGAGCGCTTAGACAGTGGGTTGCAAGAATCTACCCATCCTTGTTTTATGTGTATAAAAGTGGCTGATATGTGAACTCTGGAGTTCAATTCAGTTCAGTTCTGTCTAACTCTGGAGTGCAGCTTGATGTCTGTTGCTGATCGTCTGATGTTACAAAGAATAAGCCTACTAAACTTTGAGAAACTTCGTTGTTCTGTAATCTGTACATACTGGCTGGGACATTTTGCGAGAACCCAGGACACGAGCTACGACCAGTATGTAACAACATATTGTAGGTGATAGTTAATGCTGAGCCAGGCACCGTCGACAATGAGCATTCAACAAACTCCATTGTCTTTATTGTAAATGGATTCCTGCATTCTTATTGGTCGGCCAACATGGACGCCATTTTCCTCCACTGTTGTGTATGAGTCCGTAGCAACCATTGGTGCTTGCATAGAATTAGAATGCTTGCTTTAGTTGTACTGGTGCCATTTCCACTTTATAATGAGCTGAATTCCGAATTAAATGACAATTAAACCTAGCCTGATGAACGAAAGTCTAAATAAACTGACCCGATATGTATTGGAGACGCATACTGAATAAAGTTGACCGCCTAAACGACCATATGAAACTCATCCATTTCCTGCTCTATGCCTCGCTCTTTCCGTCGCTTGCTAAATATGCCCTCTTCTTCAAGTTGAGCCCAGTTGCAAACAGGGGGGGAGTGCTTCTTTTCAATTTTCATCACAGTTTCTACAAGTTGCAAAGTCTTCACTCACAGGCCTGTGAAAGACCCACGTTTCGTGTATAAATTAGTGTGAACCATTGACATCGTCCGATTAAGTCGCTCGATTTTTTTAACACACTATACTTAAGTGTTATGGAGTTCTCGAACTTAATCGAGAGGATTGTATCTCGATACGTAGACATTAGGGGGGCGTTGATTGTCAGCTGGTGCATCTTCTAAAGGCTTAGCCAGAAGTTTTTGCTGACGTTTCAAAATCCGTGTCTATTTTTCATTCGTGTTTGGCAAATTGAACTTTTTATCTATTATTTATAATCGATATAATAAACTTTCTATCTTTCAGTCATGCTCGATAGAAAAAACATTTATCTATCATTTATGATCGAGATATAAAAAAACTTTCTATCCTTCAGTCATGTTCCAGGCTGAATGTTTCATCTATCATTTATAATCGAAATAATAGACTTTCTGTCTTTCATTCATGTTCGACAGAAAGAGCTTTCTATCAATCATTCGTTTTCGAGAAAATTAACTTTCACACCTTCATTCTACCTCGAAAGAACAAGCTTTCTGGTTTGTTTGTTCGTGGTTTGAAGACAAACGGTAAAAACGTCATTTTGTCATGCAAGGGCGGCTTCAAAATCTCGAGAGAAGGTTTCAAGAATATCAAAAGATCTTCGTCACTGAATTGAAATTGGTTTACAAGTTGCACTTAATATGTGGTAATATAATTTTAAATTGCAGTCGAAAGAACAGATCGTAGATTTGATTCTATGTGATTTTGTTTGGTATTCAGATACGTGGAGTCAAGAGGGTCGTGCTCATGTGATGTGATAGACCTAGGTTAATATCGATTATGTTACGGAATCATGTGAATAGTTGTACATGTAGGCTATATATAGAGAGTGCATATGAAATTATATGTGAAATAAACCAATGAAAATTTATGGTGAGATGTAAAACAAATTTAATGTACTTAGTACAAAATAACAAGAAAAGAACCAACATACAGCATTCATCTATTTGTCCGGAGTTTAACCACAGCGCAATTAGCAGTCATTTTTAGCAGGTGTTGTTCGAATCCATAAAGCTCAAGCAGCGTTAATGGATGGCAGAACATCTTAGATGAACTTATCGGCAATAAAGATTTTGAAACTTCATTCATTGGAGTACGAATAATATTCTCCACTTTGTACTAAGTCATTCGCTATATATATTCAGTAAAATATATTATAACAAATTCTTACATGGCTGCGTTGAGTGCTTGTAATATAGATGGTCATTAAACCATTGGCGTCCAGTAGCAGCGCTAAGCGGCTTTTATCATCATTCGACTCGCTAAGCGGCTTTTATCATCATTCGACTCGCCTTAAGTTGATCCGAAGCAGTCAGTCCAAGGTCTTGCAGAGTGTCCCAACTGAATTGGGTGCTGTTGTATGCGCAATTAAGACACGTGTAAAAACACCGGTTGAACCAAAAACCGCCAGGATACCAAATAGCGCAATTGCCATTAGGAGCCATGTCATAGTCATTGTCGTAGGTAGAAAATTTCATTCCATTCTGAAAGAAGATTCCAGATTTGTTCATGTTGTTGAGGGCGTCGCCTGCATCTCCCACGTATCCAGACACGTTCAAGGCATAACCAAGTGACTCGGACTTTATGAAGAATGAATCGTATTCAGCTGAAAACCATTTGTCATGATCCACGGATTGTATCTCGATGCGTAGACGGTAGGGGGCGTTGATTGTCAGCTGGTGCATCTGCTCCAGGCCAAGCCAGAAGTTTTTGTTGATGTCGCCGAAGCCTCCCTTGTAAACTGTCCATGATTGTTTGAAGGATAAACTACCGTCTACCCTCTGCTGGATGACGATCCAGTTGTTGATGGACATCAGTAGAGAAGCCTTTCCGAACATCGAAATTGTAATGTTCACCGTGACAAACATCACTCGAATGTTGTCTGAGAAATATTGTACTATAATTAAAACAAACTTTGGATTTGCTGAGAAATATAGAATTATATAATTAAACATTAACCATTCGGTTCGTTAAAATGGTCACTGTTTTTTTGTGAATAAACATATTTTGATTTTAGTAGCCATTGTCAGATTTTATGGATGCAGAGAAGTGAATTGCTAACGCACACACTTTCTCTGAAGGTCATGCGAGTTAGAGACCTGTAGGGCGGATATGCTTTGTAGGCTGCTATTAGCGCCGTGTATTGCAGGCTGTCTGTTCTGTTAGTAGTTAATATTTAAATTACATAACATGTAAATATACAGCGCAGTGCGTTGGTTAGGCGCTTAATAGAGAAAACATTATTATTATTATTATTATTATTATTATTAAAAAATTTAACTGTCGAGGTTATAGAGTCTCAGATTCCTGCTTCCCGTGTAGCAACTTAGTTATCTCTCAAAACGGAAGAACAATTCGTTATATTGTCAAAGTTTTTTTTATTCAGAAGAGTTTAAACACCCAACATTGTTCACTGTGTTGTGTCATTCAACTTAAGCTTCCTCTTCACAATTTGGTGTATATTAGGGAATGGAAACCCGAGGCATTTTTTCGAGACCCGGGTTTCGGGTTTTACGGCTGTAAAAACCCGGGTAACCCGGGCTTCCCGGGTTTATAAATTTTACATGACAAGTGTTATTACTGCATTAGTTCTTGCGATTAGAACAACGTCGTAGTATGCAGCTAAAAGTCCAAAGTTCTCAAACAGTCAGGAATCTGCATAAAACAGAAAACTGAACGAAAATCGTGAAAGAAGTTGTTTCATATAAGGCTATAAGTAGTGCTTTTTAGAAAAAAGGTTCCGGAACTGAACAAATTAAGAACAATATGGACACAATTGGAAGGATTCCTAGGGGCTAAACCTGAGCCTCTTATTTTAAAACATAAATAAATATAAATAAACATTAAGTTAAAGTAACTAAATAATTTTTCATTAAAAATTTAAGTTAACTAAATTATTTTTAATAGCTGAAGAAAGTTCCCGAAATGCAAGATAAATAGGTGCAAAAGTCAAGTGCAACAGCCGATGTCAAACTTCGATTGTGTCATCATTTTCATTTAAGTCAATCTGTCAAATTTTCATCATCCGATTTGCCTAAAAATTTGAGGCATTTTACAAAATCCCTGATTTAAAAAATTGCATGTAACATATTTAAAGCTATTCACCTGATGACTTTCTCACGCAGAGCGCTACAGCTCGATCATCAACCAGACAGGCATTGCAACCATCACCAGTTAGGTTCACAGCACATTCGTTGTACAGACGACCATCATAAGTGAACGGCAGAGAACAGTTCTCGGCAGCAATTCCTACACATAACATTAAATTACCAGTTTTAGAACAATTCAATTTGCTCACCCAATCTGACGAAATCTAATATGACCTGATGTTATTTAATGTTTTCGACTCAAATCCAGAGTTGTATGGTCTCGAGACTCAGTATCGGTCTCGAAACGTCTCGAGATCGGTTTTTTACACACCAGAAATTTATAAAAAGCTGTGTTTCCGGTTAACACTAACTTAACAAATATTCAAAGGAGCAATTTCTACTTTATTTCGATTTTCTATCAGTGCAAAAATCATGAAATGTCTCATAAAGAACCTGAAATAGTCAAACATGCATTCATGCAATTTGAGGTCATCGACAAACAAAAGAAATGACGTGCCGCTTACCGCTGGTGTAAAGCCACCATAAGCAAAACGATTGCAATTGTATTGTATTGTATTTGAACACTTGTTATAGCGCCCCTACCAGATTTTCCATTCAGAGGCGCTCCCGACTACTGCGCGAACGCTGAATCGGAGTTTCACGCCGAAGCGCATCAGCAATTGCGAGTGAAGGACTTGCCCAGGGTAATTCGAACCCGCAACCCTCCAGCTCAAGGCACCGAACATACCCCTAAACCACCGCGCCCCAGTTGTATTGTGATGTGTTGTATTGTGCGTTGTATTGTACTCCACGTTTATAATGCGACCGAGCCACCCGCAGTAAAGATCCGAGAAATTAATCTCTGATAAACCGACCTGACCGGGAAGCGAACCCGGGGCGCCGACGTGACGAGCAGGCACCAACCCACTCGGCCACTCAGGATCCTTGATTGGAACAACATCTAGTTACTCAAGGTAAGTTATGTCGTAAATTTATGGAATGTTGTTGGTTCAAATTCCTGACTCGATTAGAAGATTTCAGGATGCCTGAAATATTTTAATTTCTTTATACTATTCAGGTGGTCGCTGACAGCCGAGAGAAAAATTGTTTCGGGGTTTTGGGTCCAAGTTCTTTGTATTGTTTATTCTGTAATCTGTGCTACCCTGTGGAATAAATGCCGAAAGCCTCAGTGTTGAACTGTCATCAACTGTCTTTGACCTTGTGTCTCGGTCCCACTCTCTCGGTCTCGGTCTTGGTCCCCACTGCCTCGGTGTCGGTCTCGAAATGTATCTTTCGCATAGAAGTTTGGTCTAAAAACCCTAATCGCAGAAATGGAAGTTATAAATTTGACTTACCGGTATAAGGTTGATCTGACTGAGCCTAAAAAAGAAACTTTTTCGTTAATAGTCTAATGTTGAAAATAATTCTACTGCAGTAGATATTTTACTTCTAAAGCAAGTAATTCATTCATTAGTTCAATCTTTCGTTCGTTCATTCATTTATTCATTCAATGGATCGTCAAATGATTTTATTCATTTGTTTATTGGGTAGTTTGCTTATTGGTGTTTTGTTAATACTGTAAATTAAGTCCGTTAACGTTTCTAGAAAAAGAAAACGTTTGGCATAATAGTATTACCTGATAATGTATGCACGGCGGAGAAGATGCATAGCATTTTGGTCGGTTGAAGAAGATGTCGCAAGTTTTGTTCACATTGTTGTAGTTGAAGTTTTCGCAGTCGGAGGATCGTTGACACTCGAGAGCACAGTCCAGAACGGAGTTCAAGGACAGCGAATCGGAAGGTGCATCGAGAGCGCATAGCTCAGATCCAGGCGGAACTTCTGCCACTTGGAACTCACGTACTTCTATTACTATGGCGTAGGAAACTCTGGACATTCCAACAGCAAAACAGAATGTCAAGGATAGAGCTAAGCCAACCATTTTCACTAGACAAATATTTTACAGCCTAATGTGATCTGCTTCACAGTCTCGGGAGTTCTGTCGAACAGTCTCGTAAAACTAACCTAATGTAACGTTTGGAGCATTAGGCTAATATTGGCATCTTTCTTGGGAGAATTAATGTAAGTATTGCCTTTCTTTCGGTCTGCGTTTAAAGACAGTCAATTGCCTTTCACTGCATTTGTATATTGTCAAATTGAAAAGGTTTTGTTAACATCCTTAAGATCATTAGGCTATTGAAGAGATAGCCTACGCGTGGGCACGGTAGCGTAGCCGCTCATTGTCTAGTAGTGTTTTACTGGATCATTCAATATAATGAGTGGCCGAGTGGGTTGGTAGCCTGCTCGTAACGCCGGCGCCCCGGGTTCGCTTCCCGGTCGGGTCGGTTTATCAGAGATTAATTTCTCGGATCTTCACTGCGGGTGGCTCGGTCGCATTATAAACGTGGAGTACAATACAACACACAATACAACACATCACAATACAACTGGGGCGCGGTGGTTTAGGGGTATGTTCGGTGCCTTGCAGCTGGAGGGTTGCGGGTTCGAATCCACCTCAAGCCGCCGCGTAGGGACCCTGGGCAAGTCCTTCGCTCGCAATTGCTGATGCGCTTCGGCGTGAAACTCCGATTCAGCGTTCGCGCAGTAGTCGGGAGCGCCTCTGAATGGGAAATCTGGTAGGGGCGCTATAACAAGTGTTCAAATACAATACAATACAATACAATACAATAAGAATAGGCTTAGAAACGTCCCGACTGTATAATGTTGTAGGTGATAGTTAATGCTGAGACCGGACCCGTCGATAATATTATAAAGCGCTCAACAAACTCCATTGTCTCTATTGTAAATGGATTCCTGCATTCTTATAGGTCGGCTAACATAGACGCCATTCTTTTCCACAGTTAAGAATGATTTCTTAGCAACCATCGGTGCTTCTATAGAATTCTAATATCTTACAATGCGCCCTTGTAACGGCATGGCTGAGTTACGGCGCCATAGAAATTGTCGTCATTGTTGTTATCAATACTGGTAGCCTACTTGTGCCATCTCCACATTATAATGAGCTGAATTTTGAATTAAATGACAATTAAACCTAAAACAAAGACCGGAACTCTAAATAGACTTGTCCAATTATATATATGTATTCTAGACGGAAGCTGAATAAAGTTGACCGCCTAAACGATCACATGAAGCTCATCCCTTTCTTGCTCTATGCCTCACTCTTTCCATCGTCTGCTAAATCCATCACGTCTGGATGCCAGTAATTGTAATGCACAGAAGACAAATAAATAACGGACTACACTGGCGTTGAAACTGTTTATGTTTAATATACATCCCATTGTGAATCCTTCTCCTTTAGCTACAGTCCGTATAGCATCGTAAGTAGCAGGTCACAATGCATGTAAAATGTAGACTACTAAATAAGCTTATTGGAGAACAGGCTGACTAATTATTTGAAACACAAAGCTTCTCGTGCCGAACCATCGCGGATCACCCAAATAGAAGGATCTTGAATCGAATCCGTTCCTCTAATAGGAAGCAACGGCCGCGTTTCTCGAATAATATTCAGATATATTTGAGTATTTGTCTGATTGGTCACCACTAGGGTGCAACAGTTGAGAACCGACTGGAGCTGACGCATACTGAATTCTGACAATACTTTGTGCTGGAGTTACCATACTATAGTCATATTTCGTCACTATGAATGAATGAATGAACTAGATTTGCAACATCATTGAATGAAAAGGCTACACCGTATGACCCGCATCTGACGCTTTTGATAGAATCAGGTTATGCAAAGCGAATTCACTTGGGTCATGCATGGATTGATTATTCACCATCCAATAGCGAAGGTAATCAACGACTAGTTCTATGCGTCATTGAGACCATCCCGATGCTAGTTTTTCTACGGTGATCTTAGATTACTCCTAAGCGTGCGCCCAGCCAATGCTAACTGCAGTTTGGCCTTCGAACAGTACTGCGAACTGGATTTCGGTCCAGCTGAAGCCTGCTTGATATCTTTGCCTGTACCTATTATATGTAGATACGGGTCGGAACTCGACAGATTCGGTCTCCAATTGACCAAGAAGAGCTCCTGTCGGCATTCTGGAATTGGGTCTCACAACGCTTTGTCCGTGACCTGGAAGAACTCGTTGACGGACAGATAGCTGTGGTTTAATGGACTCGTCTTATGTCAAGTATCGACTGGGTGTAATTTAACTGGATACATGATCCCTTCAAGATACATGATCCCTTCTGGCCCCCGTGTAACCAGTAGGCCTACATGTCTAATCATTGCCTTATTATTTCATTTTTTGGTCACTTCTTATAATGGTTACATAAAAAAATGATTGATTGAATTGATTCATTAAATTAGATGATTTTGTCTGTAATACTATTTTAGTTAAGATTGTGGTAAATTAGATGATTTTGTCTGTAATGCTATTTTAGTTAAAATTATATACTATATTTTTTGTTAATGTGATTTTGATGGACCCATCTTATATTAAATATAAAAAAGTACAGATAGGAAAAGAAAGACAGTCAATAGATACATGAAGTGTTTTGTTTGTTTGTCTGATTTTGAGCCCAAAGCTCACTCCACTTTATGTATCTATTGACTGTCTTTCTTTTCTTATCTGTACTTTTTTACATGTTTAGGTGTCCCTATTTATCGGGATCCATGATCCATTCTGGGCCTGCGTGTAGCCAGTACATGTCAAACTGTTGCCTTATTGTTTCATTGTTCGTTTTCTCTTCTGGTGGTTATAGAAATAAATGATTGATTGATTGATTGATTGATAGCTGATCATGTGAATTCGGTGTACAGGTCATGCTTCTACCAACTGCGTTTAGATTCGATCAATACATCGTAGCCATTCGTTTGCTCTATTCCTTTGTCCTGACGTGCCTGGACTCTTGTAATTCCAATTTTGCAGGTTTGCGGAAATTTAGGTTACGTCAGCTCCAGTCCGTCCTGAACTGAAATCTCGTCCAGTTCAAATGTTCTCTGTCGAATACGATAGTTTCCAAATCGATCCCGAATCGAAATTGTATGCCATCCACGTCAGCGGTTACGTCGGAGATGCCGGAAATCTGCTCGAGTATCCGATCGGGATGAATTTCACGACATGGGACTCGGATAATGATAGGTCTCCGACTAAAAACTGCTGTTTTAACATGGAAAGAAAAGGATGGTGGTACAATGCCTGCGGAGTACACATTATGACTAATCCCTTGGGATCCACCGCGTTCTACAATCGGTGGCTGAAAGATTTGGGATTGGCAACTGATTCGAGATTGAACGGGGCACGAGCGATGATGCAGAGCGTTTAATGCCTATTGTTCATCCTTTACACTACTCCACTCAGCTCACTCAACAAAGCATCCTCGGTTGACCATCACCTATACGCTGACGACACCCAATTATTCATCTCATTCTCTCCAAGCAGCTTCTCCGACTCCATATATCATCTTCTCCATATAGTTACCCAAATCTCTGCCTGAATGACATCAAATCCCCTGTGCCTGAACCCTCTAAAACTGAATTTATACTTATAGGCCTCCGTGAGCAAGTTAAAAAAATCCCAGATCCATCTATTTCCATCAACCTTGACTCTGCACCTACCCACACATTCACTGCAAATTCTCCTGTCCGCAACCTTGGTGTGATTTTTGACCAAAACCTCAACTTCGCCGATCACATCACCCATCTTCCTCGCTCTTGCTTCATGCATATCCGTGACCTCCGTAGAATCCACTCTATGCTTGACTTCAAAACTGCATCCACAATCGCTACATCTATAGTTCACGCTAAATTAGACTACTGCAATTCTCTTTTCTTAAACATAGATATCACTCAAATAAACCGCCTCCAAGCAATTCAGAATGCCCTAGCCCGTGCTGTCACCAAAACCCCCAAAGGCCCAAACACCATCACATCACTCCTGTCCTCAAATCACTCCACTGGCTCAAAATTCCTGAACGAATAGAATACAAAGTCATCTCACTCACCTACAACTCACTTCAAACCTCCCAGCCCTCCTATCTCCGTCAGTTGTTCACAATCCAGCCACTTCGTCCAACCCGCTCCTCCTCCTCCCTAACACTGCTCCGCCCTTCCGTCACCTCATCACTAAAATTTTCAAATCGCTCCATAGCCATAGCTGTTCCACCTCTTTGGAACAAACTTCCGCCAGCACTGCGACAAATATCTGACCCATCCTACGAAGTCACCAAAACTCCACTTCTCGCTATCTCTCCACAGGTCTTTCACTCGAAACTGAAAACACTGCTTTTTGACAAATTCTATCCTGAATCCAACACTTCACCTTGCCTACCTCGCCGTCTGAAAACCAAGCACCATCCACCTTAGCCGCCTGCCTGTCTGCCTGCCTGACTCTCTGAATGTTGACCTCTGCCTATCGATTTTGTTTTGATTGAGCGCCTGTGAATAAGCTGGTTCCCGCGACTTCGCTTTTGTGGGCGCTGTAGAAGTTTCGAGTTTACGACTACAATAACGATGCACAGGCAGCATTGAATCTGTGGTCATATTATGCTCTATTAAGCCTTGACAAGTACATAATTGCATGGACGCATATTGTAGTCTCCTACTAAAAGACGTTTATTTCGTTCTATTCTAAAAGTCTATCTATTATATCCTATATCTTGCACAACGTTTCACGTTACCGGTGCAGCTCTGAACAATTGCAAGGGACATTTTCAGATATCATCTATGATAAGTTTTGTATATGTATAAGCAAATGTCATATATAGGCCCTATATATATTATGTCAACAATTAAATATTTAATTTTAGATGTAGAGGCGTGACTACAGCTCAAGAAGTTTGAATGGCTGTAAGTACAAACTCGGATGGCAGTTATTTCAATGCGTTAGCTGATTCAAAGATTCTACGAGCAACTTGATGCTGTAAGTCAATGTCATTTTCGACTTTCTATGTTCCTGATAAATCATGGGATTGCTATATGTATATTGTCGTACTTTTTTCGATGCAGCCAATGTCAGATTTGGACCGTATTATACGTAAGGTTGATTTTTTAAAGTAAACCTAAGTAAGTAGCCTTTATTCGCATCTAACAAGCGCACATGCATTAGCCTACATTGTATAACAACGAGTACATACATTTTAAATTAATTATAACAGTAGCGTATTATGGACTCACACAAATATAGGCTAACTAAAGATGCGTCGGTTAATTAACAAAACTGCTTTTAAACAATATAGATTTAACAAAAAGCAACATGAAAGGATTTACAATGGTGTAAACAGTTGTGAAATGGTCGACGTGTGAACAAAGTCAGCGCTTGTGAACAAGTTCAGCGTTCGTGAATAAGTTGTTGCTTTACGTTTAGCTTCAGAGAACCGCTTAAGAAATTGGTAAGTTTACGATAACTATTACGGCGAGCGTTAATAAAGCCACGTCCGCAGTCTGTACTTTCCTTGTTTTACCTGTCTGTGTAATCTCACCATGGAATTAGCCTTCCGAATGTTCAGGACTTCTTAGGCTGAATTCTTGTTATCTGCAATTGAGGCTGAAATCCTGAAGAAGTTTGAAATCTTCTTTCAGGACATAAACGCCGCCACATAAAATCGTCTGGCGATCTTTCTTAATTTCGCTGGGTACAATGTGTCGAAGTTATGAGACATCTTAACGTGCAACAACCCCGGCAATAACACATCTTAAATGGTCTTCGGCAACTTCAAAAACATAGTCTACTTAAAATGCGCATTCTTTTAAAAGTGATTTGACCAATACATACATATGTGTTGCCTACCCTCTATAGAGAACTACTAATAAAATCAGCGTACTGAACATTTTCTTTACTACGCCAAAGAGGCAGAAACAACAACAAAAACCAGTGGAACAAAATTAAAGAGCAAAAATGTGAGCGTGTTGGAGCAGGAATATTGACAGGCATCTTGCCAGGAATGGGTGCAAATCTTGCCTTCTGTCAATACCTTGGGTCTGTGTATTGTAACAGCCATAGGCCTATGTACCTAAAAGATTTTTTCGGGGCCCGGATTTTGGCATTTTTCCGGACAGACTGCATGGCCCCAGTCAGAACTAAAGAGGGCAGTCCCGATTTGTCCCCTATGATTTACGCTACTGGATACTGGTGCCATTCCCATTTATATAATGTATCAAATTCTGGATTACGTGATAATTAGGCTTTTATTCTGCTAAGGAAAGGGAATATAAATAAGATGGTGCAATTAGTTTTGGCGACGGAGTCATTACGACTGAACAGTTAAACATAAATAACCGACTACACACGCGTACGCAAACTGTTTTTATGCATAAGGTGCTTCCCATTGCGCAGTATTGACGTGTGTAAATGACTTTTTATCTATCTATCTATCTATGGAATTTATATAGCGTCCCTTCAAGATAACTACTCAGAGGCGCTCCCGACCCAGGCCCGGTCAAAGAGGAAGGTCTTAAGTAGTCTATAGAAAGTATCAGAGAGGTCTCGCGGGAGAGAACGAAGGTCTGAGGGGAGGCTATTCCAGAAAGAAGGACCAACGATCGAGAAAGCCCGACGCTGTCTAGTAGCAGAGCGAGCATGCGGAACTATGAAGTCACCTCTAGAGGCCGAGCGCAGAGATCGGCGACCAGAGCATGCCGAGGTTAAATTGAAGAGCTCCCGGTGATAGACAGGTGATCTGCCCAGAACACAGTGCCAGACAATGGAGGAGACCCTATAATGGATGCGCTGCTGGACCGGGAGCCAGTGGAGGACATCACGCATAAATGCAAAGATGTGGCCAAGATCTTATCCTTTATTCATGTCCACAATTATGAACTTTCTAACCGTAGTTAATGTTCGAGAGAATTAACTTTTTATCCTTTATTAATGTTCGAGAGAGTAAGCTCTCTAGCCTTCATTCTAGCTCGAAAGAACAAGCTTTCTAGTTTGTTTGCTTTTGGTTTGGAGACAACTGACAACACTTTTTTCTATATAGGGTTGTCTGAATGGCAGGAACGTCAATCGAATAACAATCAAACTTCGGAATTGAATTAAAATTGGTCTTCAAGTTTTACTTATGTGATAATATCATTTTTGAAGTGGCAGTACCAGTTTGACTGTATGTGATTTTGTTTGGTATTCACATTCATGGAGCCAAAAGGGTCGTGTTCATGTAATGTTAAGTGATAATATCGATTACGTTATGCAACATCTGAACACCTGAAATTCCATGCCCTCTGTCCGCTTTCGATATGTATTCGTAGGTGGGTTCCACATGTGTGCGAGGGCGCGATACTGGTGACACTTCTAGCTTACTGTGCATTGTTTTGCTAACTGATGTACTTTTTCGTTCATAATGACACTTAACATCATAATAGGCTAGCGCTCTCTGCGCTAGCCTATAATGATCTTGAAGAGATGCTAGGCCTATATAAATTCTCAGCATGAATGAATGAATGTGAATAGTTGTCAGGAGTGTGTTTAGAATGTGTGAAATAAACCAATGAATCACTTGTCAGTGTATTCATGAGTTAGGCAGAGAGGCTGTTACAAGCGTTTCATTGGTGCATAGATAAGTATCAAACAAGAGAATCGATGCATGTATTGGGCGAGACACATTGAGGGAAGGTCGATGCAGGAAGAGGGACCGCCTTAGTATGCGAGACCATGAGATGCAGAAAGACAGCTGATTGACAATACACTGAAGCGATGCTACTATATAACCTAAGGATCAATGTAGAAAGGAGGTTGACAAGGAGTGGTTGACGGAGTGACGAGTCGAGTGGCAAAGTAGACGCAGGAGGGAAGACAAGCAGAAGGACGCAGGCAGAAGGACAAGAACCGATCTTGGAGACCATCGAGGAAAGCAGAAACATCCGTAGAACAAGACATCCTACTGTCGTGTCGTGTCCGTGTTAGATCGATCGTCTACTCTAAGAAACATCTTGGTTAAAAGGATTTGGTCAGTAACAATCAAGATTAATATATATGATTTGTCTAACTTGTAAAAGCTTGATCGAAGGGTGTTCAATAATAATTATTAAATATCAGAGAGTTGTACTTTAGCGATAGATATTCTACATCCTAATAGAGCTAGTTCCCTTTACATCAGAATCAGATACTTTGAGGACTCAGTGAGATTCCTACTTGACAGTAAATAAAAGGCTATATACTCACATTCAATCATACAGACATACATAAGCATATAATGACAAACCAGTCATTATAAACATACTGATTTGCTTCTAGTAGCTCCAAAAGATTGGTTGTTAGTGCTGTTAGCGCTGCTGTAGTGGATCCTGTTGGTCGGAAGGCGAACTGGTCTGTGAAGTCTTGATTTAGCTGGGGCTCAAGCAGAATATGATGAAAAAACCGATGCACGATAAATTTTTCAAGTATTCGGCATAAGATAGGTGTAACCGATATGGGGCGATAATCAGCGGCCTCTGTCGGGTGGTTTACTTTTGGTACTGGTGTGATAGTACTGGTTTTCCACTGAGGTGGGACATAAGAGAAGAGGACCGACATGTTGTAGAGATGCGTCACCGGTTCTGCTATCATCGGGGCTGCGTGCCCGAGGAACCATGAAGGCAAACCATCAGGCCCCGCAGACGTACGTCCCAGATTTGCCAGTAGCCTATAAGTGGTGAATTCGTCTATGACCAGTGTGGTGCTATCAACGACCGTTTTCTTGGCTAGGGGAGGATGATAGTCTTCGTCCTTAGATATTCCGGCAAAGTATTGGTTCAATTGGATCAGTGACACAATCAATCAATCAATCAATCAATCAATCAATCAAACTCGAAATAGCGTTCAAGATATCTACTCAGAGGCGCTCCCGGCCCAACCACGGCTGAAAAGAACAGTTTTCAGAGAGGTATAAAATGTAGGTGAAGAGTTCCTAGGTAGGAGACGGAGCTCTAGAGGAAGCCCATTACTTAAACTATATATTGCAATGTCACTTGGGCGGGCCCGGTATATATAGGACAAAACCTCTGGGCGGTTAGAATGATTTGTGTAGTTCATTATCATAATTATGGAGAGCGCGAACTTATGTAATCCACTAAAATTGTTTTACTAGCCTATACAATTATGTCATTTATAAGCTCTAGATTTGACTTCTAATGTTCTAACACCATGTTGGGACTCATCCACCAGTTTATGCCAATTATTAATACAGAATGCTACTGTACATCACTACAATATTAGTTTTCAGCGGAATTATTGGTCTGAGATTTGTGGGACTAATATCAGACGACCCACTATTAGAATCAAGGGCACACAATTATTATGGAATTCACTTGATGCTAGGATAATAGTAGGATTCGTGATTTGCAGACCTATAAAAACATGTATTTAAGTCTGCATGCAAATCATTTTTAATTGATCAATACTGCTAACTTACGATCATCAGATGCTATCTGATTGTCCTATGAGCTCTTATGTTAACTGTCATTATAGTTATTTCATTGGTTAATTGCTTTGATAACCTAAGGAGGAATGACTCGATACGCTGATTCAGCTTCTTCCACTCGTGTTTTGTTTGCGGTAGAGATGCAGGTTTATACAATGAAACTTTAAAAAGTGCCTCCAAACTGTATGCATATAGCAATAGCCTATTTATCTAGAGCGAGTTTAAGCCATCAAAGACACCGACATTTTTACGAAGTTTAAAAATAAGGCAAAACTTGAAGTTATTAGTAATTCCTGTATGTCTAGATCACTCTAACCAAGAAAAAGTATTTACAATGGTGTCTTTTTATTCAACGATAGATGATGAGAAACTGTAGGCAAACTCGTCAAGAAAATTCTCTTAGGGTTGGTCTAGGCCTACTTATAGCAACCTTGTACCAAATCACTCTTTCAATGCAGAAATGACTCGAGCTACTGTTTAAGTTGCTCTGATCATCATACGACTAGCCTTAAGTCGAATCGAAGCAGCCACTCCGACGTCAGGCAAACTATACCAGTTGAATTGGATAGTGTACTCGCAATTAAGACATGTGTAAAAACATTGGTTCATCCAAAACCCGCCGGGATACATTAAAGCGCAATTGCCAATATCAGCCAAGTCATTGTCCTTGTCTCTGGTAGAAAATTTCATTCCGTTCTGAAAGAAGACGCCAGAACTGTTCCTGTTGTTGAGGGCGTCGCCTGCATCTCCCACGTAACCAGACACGTTGAGGGCGTAAAACAGTAACTCAGATGTGATGAAGAATGAATCGTATTCAGCTGAAAACCACTTGTCATGATCCACGGATTGTAACTCGATGCGCAGACGGTAGGGGGCGTTGATTGTCAGCTGGTGAATCTTCTCCAGGCCGAGCCAGAAGTTTTTGTTGATGTCGCCGAAGCCATTCTTATAAACTGTCCATGATTGATTGAATAATAAACTACCGTCTACCCTCTGCTGGATGACGATCCAGTTGTTGATGGACGTCAGGAGAGAAGTTATTTTGAAGGTCGGAATTGTTACGTTCACCGAGGCAAACATCACCCGAAAGTTATCTAACACAAATGAAAACACGAATGATAAATATATAGGTTTCAGGTGATGATACGTGTAGGGCCTGTAGGCCTATGTGAAATTGTGCATGCTGTCAGCAGACGCGCAGAGTAAAAATAGCTTTTGTGTTTAAATGTGGTCGGGTTTTGTTTAGGGAAATTTGCGAACTACTGCCAGGATCACCCTTCGTTAAAGATTGCTTGACTCAAGTTATCACAATCATTAGCGTCGCCACGAGGGGGAAGGAGGCAGCTGCCCCCACCCATGGTCAGACTGGGTCGTGGGATTTCGTGAAAATCCGGTGGTTTTTTTGTGGGTACCCTTATGTTGTCTGTGGCTTTACATTTTACATTGAAGGTCCTCTTCTCCTGTTCCAAAGTTGGCTTTCTCTCCAAAGACATCACTAATCGACAGGAGAGGAATTGTGCTTTATACAAAGTTTACAGAAGAATTAAGACTTAATTGTTCTGTAAACTTTGTGTAAAGCACAATTCCTCTTCTGTCGATTAAGACAAGACTTAGTCCTATGTTGCTTTTCTGTCCTATTCGCAGTGGTGAGTCATGAGGGGGTGACCTATTTACGCCAGTCACTCAGCTGCTTGATCAACCGCTGAGCCCCACCATATGCTTTATTGCTTTGTGACAGTTATAATGTACCGCAATGCTGTAGCATTGGTGACTTCCGTGCAAATATTTGAGCACGATTTTTGCATTTTAGTTAGTTATCTACTTTCTGTATCTGTGTTTTATTATGTAGTGAGCTGCCCGTTCGTGGCGAAAATAAAGTTTATATATTATATATATGCGCCACCTATTCGTGTAGGGCTGCATGCTCTACACAAATGCATTTGTAAACTGTCACTTTTAAGTTGGCTGTTCAAGACTAGATGTGGATACTATTAGTCTGCCTGAATCTTTGAGCTACATCTGCAGGGATGCAAACAGATGATGCATTCTCTCTCAACGGGTGCATCATGCATGCCAATGATGCCATGCATGCGTCGATGTGAGAGTTTGTGTGTATGTATGTTTGTTTGTGTGTGTGTGTGTGTGTGTGTGTGTGTGTGTGTGTGTGTGTGTGTGTGTGTGTGTGTGTGTGTGTGTGTGTGTGTGTGTGTGTGTGTGTGTGTGTGTGTGTGTGTGTGTGTGTGTGTGTGTGTGTGTGTGTGTGTGTAGGTGTGTGTTTGTGTATGTGGTGTGTGTGGAGGGTATAATACTTGTTGTGAAATACATACACTGATAGAAAGACTATAGCATAACATATTGATTCACACTATCTCGGTTATAAGACATGGTAATAAAATAATTATGAATTAATTGAATTCATTGAAAAATGAGCAGGATCGAGGCCGTATACGGTCACTCTAGCAAAACGCGAACATTTAACACTTAGCTACGAGTCACAGCTGGCTCCTTTCAGCACTGAAATAATAGAGTAATTTTGCTCCGACGACAGCTTAAAATGCTACCATTACAGTGTGCATAGTCAAAAAAATTTTAAGTGGGGAGGAGCACATTGCCCTTCCCAAACCCCTCCCCCTGCTCGGCGCTGCGCACCTTGGTGATCGTCCTTCGAACATTCGTCTGTCTCCAAGTCTCGTATACCTGTGCCCTGGCCCCCAACCTTGAAGCCCTGGCGACGCCACTGATCACAATGTCACATGACGCATCCGTTTGGTAGAAACACGAAGACTCGAAGGGATGCGTGATGTAACAGACAATACAGGTAGAAGGAGAAGGGGGCTAAGGGAAAGTAGAAGAAACGGGAGAACCACTCCTTCTATTTGTTGGAAGATCAGTTTCATTATATCTTTGCTGGTATCTGTAGGTCTTTGTAGCGAAATATAACTTATCAAATCTATTATTAGCTTACTTAATTAATTAATTAATCGATTGGGTTAGAGTAAGATAGTTAATTAGTTAGCTAGTTAGGAATAATAGAACCACTCCTTTAATATGTCTAAGTGTAGTTATATCATTGCTGGTATTGTTAAATATGCAGTGACTGGTCTATATAATATATAAGACTGAATTAAGGAGCTTTTCAAGAGAGAATGGGAAATAACTCGACAAGATACGTTTGGTTTCGAATAAAATTCTGTTGATAAGACATGTTGCAACTCTGCCTGATGCTTGACAACGAGGCCTAAAGAACAACACGCAACAACGTGTACGGCCGATGCAACGACACTGGGTTACACAAATCGTGGTATTTATTTCTGTTCATCTTAGCTGTCGATGGAGGAAGTAGATCTGAGGTTCGGGGGTTGTTTGATCATGACCTGTGAGTGCATGAACAACCAACCACGAGGGATTTAGAGCACCAATATCAACGTGAGCACCAAACTCTGCCTTTTTAAGGCATACCCGTTCTCCTATAGTGGTGCGTGACCTGGACACTAACCAGTAACCACCTGGCAGAGTAACCAGAGAAGCATGCTGCGCCTTTCTTTCATGGCTCACGCCACCCACGCGTAGGTCTACTAATGCACGATCCTCATCCCAGCGTCGGATGTGATCCAAACCAGGAAAGTCCAGGTGTTGCACACATCGTGTGTTGCGACGACGAACAAACCATGCAAGAGGTCTGTGAATTGTGATGCCCGCCACACCCCATCCTCGCCAAGAGCTTGAAGGAGAACAAATGAACGCCTTTGCATGGACACGCACGCTGGTGTCTGATCTGCGTTAGCTGAATTTCGAACAAAGCAAGGCCTGAAGACGAGCAGAAAATAGAGATGGCTGGCAACGTATCATATCCAGACGTCTAGGTTGCTTGTTAAAATGTAGGTCATTACAAATGCAGCAAATTATAGCAAATCCAACATTTTAAGGAATTAAAATTCCTTTAATTAATCCATTAATCTATTTTTTCAAGAACCAGATTATTCAGTTGCTAGTTCTAAGGAAAACTATGTCATTGCAACTGCACAGATTAAAGACCGACATAAAGAAAGCCTTTAAATTCGGTTACAAGTAGCCTCGTTTTAAATGTGTTACCTTGTTACCTTGTGCTGTCAGTTCCTGGAACTCTAGCGACCTTCATGATCAAGCCTCTCCATTTCCTTCTGTCCGCCGTCGCATCTCTCAGTTCTGCCAAATTCATTCCAGTTGTTTCATGTATCTCGTCCATCCACTTTTTCCTTGGTCGTCCTTGTTTTCTCCTTCCCTCTCCATATGCTAACATCATTTCCTTTTCCAATCCATCTGATCGCATGACATGACCAAAGAACCTCAACTTTGCTCTTAGCACTGTTTGTTGTAGTGTCTCTTCATTCTCAATTCCGATACTCATGCGCACCCAATCGTTGGTCCTTTTCTCTTTCCATGATATTCTCTGCATCTTCCTCCATATCCACATTTCGCATGCGTTAATCTTTTTTTTCATTTTCTTGGTCATTGTCCATGTCTCACTGCCGTATGTTACTGTTGGTATGATCAGAGCCTTCACCAATCTTTTTTTCGTGTCTATACTCACATGTTTGTCCTTCCATATTTTTTCCCAGACCATTCATTGCAGTTTTTCCTATCGCTACTCTACGATTTATTTCCATATCACACTTTCCCTCTTTTTCTATTACTGATCCCAAAAACGTGAAGCTAGTTACCGTTTCTATTTCCTCTCCATCTACTACAAAACTGTCCTCCTCCTCTGTTGTCATGATCTTTGTCTTCTTTATATTGAAGTAGAGTCCTGCTTTCTCACTTTCACTCTTGAGCCTTCTTATTAGTTCTACCAAATCGGTTTTTTTACCCGCCAATAGTGTTGTATCGTCAGCGTATCTCAGATTGTTCATTGTTCTTCCCGCTATCTTTATTCCTTCCATAGCCTCATCCATTCCCGCCTGCCTCATTATCCTTTCAGCATACATATTAAATAGGAAAGGAGACAGAATGCATCCTTGCCGCACTCCCTTCCTAATCCTGAATCTGTCAGTATCTCCATATTCAGTCCTTATCACCGCTATCTGATCTTCGTACAAACCCCTAAGAAGTTGTATCAAGTGTTTCGGTATTCCCATTTCTCCCAAGGTTTTCCACATCAATTCATGATTAATGCAGTCAAACGCTTTGCTATAATCAATGAAGCATATGTAATGTGTTAGAGACGCTGAAAAGAAAGGTATGACTATATTGCGCACACTGGTTTCAAAATGAACTTATATATATATATATATATATATATATATATATATATATATGTATATCCTTTATTGAAACGTTAAGTTGACAAACCGCAACTTAGTACAGAGAGATAGAAAGAAAAACAAATGACTAATAGTCTAATTATCTGCTACGCCTGATCTAGAGGATAAGATGCCTGATGACCCTTCGTCGCTATTTCCAGGTCCGTCGTCCTTCAACAAAACATCCAGTGATTGACATGATTCGCAAATATGAGTTGAGAAATATCTAACAGTTGTGCTGGATTATCCTGAACTCATATAATCGTAATCGTAATCTCCAAACTTCTTAAGCGCCACTCGAAAGCCAAGCTTATTCACGAGCGGTGTGTTTAGTCAGAAGGGTTATCCGAGAGAGTAGTCCGAGGGAGGTCCGAGTCCGGTTTCCAGAGGATCAGAGGGGTCAGAGTAGCTGCTAAGGTGGGTGTCGTTTAGGTCGAGAGTTGGAAGGTAGATGATCAGTTGAGTCGGGGTAAGAGTTCTGGAAGAGGAGAGACTTTAGTTTCGAGTGGAAAACCTTGGCAGTGATGGATAAAGGAGCCTGATGCGGATGATGGTGGGTGATTGGAGATGATGGTGGAGGAACCGAAAAAGTGCGGAATTCAGGAGGTAGGTCGTTCCAGAGACGTGGTGCAGTGTTGGATATGGCTCGGTTGGAGAACTTGAGATGAGTAGTGGCAGGAGGTCTAGAGAGAATGAGAACTACTATATTATACTCATCAACGTCTTAAGTCATAATGTAATTCACCTGATAACTTTCTCCTGCATTGCGCTACGGTTCGATTGGCAACCAGACAGGCATTGCATCCATTACCAGTTAGGTTCACGGCACATTCGTTGTACAGACGACCACCATAAGTGAACGGCAATGAACAGTTCTCGGCAGCAATTCCTATACATAACATTAACTTAGCAATCACAAGACATCAGCATGACTTGTATAGTAGGCCTATAGGAAAGCACGTTACATTACATGATATCATATCATACCATGTTATACTATATTAAGCTTATATCATATTATATTATATTATAGTAGTATAGCATATTATGGCATAAGATAGCATAGTATAGAATAGAATACCGCAGAATAGTGTTGTATTGTGTAGTGTAATGTAGCATAATATGGTATAATACAATGTTCTACAGTACTATATACCGGTAATGTACTAGGCCTATGTAGCAGACTTGGATTGTCTCAAGACACTGTCTCGGTCTGAGACGTCTCGAGGTAGGTTTTTTGATGTCTCAGTCTCGGTGTCGGTCTCGGATCCCACTGTCTTGGTCTCGGATCCCACTGTCTTGGTATCGGTCTCGAGGTCATTTCTTGACTTTTTGGAAACTGTCTCGAAGCGAAAGTCTTGTTCTCTTGTAGAAGCGGTCTCCATAGCTCTCGCGCAAACTGTCTTTAATTCTGAACTTCTGATAGTATCGCGCTATAAAATTGTCCTGCGCCGAACTGATAACTAGTTAATCGGAAGTGATAAACCGAAAGTTTAGAAAAACGGTGTTTCTGGTATTAACAGTTATAGGAAAGAGCAGTTTTAAGTTTGTACTTCATTACTTTATTTCAATTGTCTAATTTCTGTCAGTGCAATATCTAAAAATGTATCATAAAGAGCCTGCAATATGGAAATTTGCGTTCTCGCAATTTGAAATCAATTAAAAACCAAATAAATGGCTTGCCGTTTGCAGCTGGTAGGCCTAATTTACGCCTAAAGCCAACAAAAGCGAAACGCTTAGAACAACATCTAGTTTCTCAAGGTGGGTGATGTGACTTATGTCGCTAATATGGAATGCTGTTGGTTTAAATTTTAGAATCATTTAGATTATTTCAGAATGGCTGAAATATTTAATTTCTTTATAGTTTATACTATTCAGGCGATCGGCTGATTTCAGTGACTTGTCTCAAGTATTAGACTTCAAAAACTCTTTTCAACAACTCTTTTCAATAATTCTTTTCAATAACTCATTTCAATAACTTTTTCAATAACTCTTTTCAATAACTCTTTTCAAGAACTCTTTTCAATAGCTCTTTTCAATAACTCTTTTCAATAACTCTTTTCAAGTACTCTTATCAATAACTCTTTTCAATAACTCTTTTCAGTAGCTCTTTTCAATAACTCGTTTCAGCAAGTTGAAAAAAAAGTTTAGAGAAAAATTGTTTCGAGATTTGGGTCCAATGTGCATTTAACTCATTTTGAACTGTCTTGAAATGTCTCGGACCTTGTGTCTCGGTCCCCACTGTCTCGGTCTCTCTCTCGGTCCCCACTGTCTCGGTCTTGGTCTCGAAGTTTGATGTATCGTTTACATATACAAGTCTGCTATATAGTATAGTATAGTATGGTATAGTAGGCCCTACACTGTAGGGCCTACAGTATTGCAAAGTCTAGTGTAGTGTAGTGCAGTACAGTCTATCCTATAGCATAATAATGGTGTAGGCTCATACAGTTTAGTTAGTACAGTATGGTTTAGCATAGTATAATAGCCTATAAATGTTGTGTTGTATAATATAATACACTATTTTTGTTACTCTTCAACACTCTCCAACAAGTAAAAGCGGCTTATTTTTAATTGTCACATTCCAGCAGTAGGCCTAAGCTCCATTGAACGAGAGTTTGTCAGACTTCCGACATCTATATGATGCTAGTGAAGACCTTGGTAGGCTTTCATGGTCTTATCAATGGCGATGTTTGTCTTGTTGTGTAGGCGCTACAAACATGCCACTGCAGTACCTCGTTACCACTATGTTACATTATGGACAGATACTCTAAATGAAAAACCATTAAGACTCACCCGTGTAGGGTTGATCAGTCTGGCCCTAAAAATGTCAAATGCCTTGTTTGAGAAAGAGAATTAATTCGTAAAACAATGACTGCAGTAGACATCTGAAGACAAAGATTTACTTATTGTTTGCTACCTATTTGCTTGATTATGTATAACGTTTTATCTTTACTTAATATAGAAACCTTTTCAATATGATACCTTCAAATCGCCGTCGTTTGAATCGGAATAAATTTTTGATTTTGTGAATAGATTTTAGGCTACATGTGTGATTAATGATTATGCATATTTTAATGTTAGAATAATTTGCGTAATTAATTCCTTATAAAAATACAAAATGATTATGCATATCTTAATTTTGGAATTCTTTACGTAATTAATTCCTTAGAAAATACAAAATGTTGAAAATCCTCGGACAAAATTTTCTCTGCGGAGGTTGGCAAATAAAGAGAAATTGTTAGCAAATAAAGAAAATTGGCGATTTTGCGACAGTTTGTTTCTTGAATCTCCGAGCATTAAGCCTACCATAACATATAAAACTTTTTAATTTAAACATACAAGGTAAGAAAACGTTAAATTCAAAATATTTGTTAATTTCTAATGGGCTTCTCAAACAGATTACAATAATATTCTACCACGAGATCACTTGATGCGACCTTCAATTGATGCTTTATGCACTTTAATAACGAAACTATAAAATCATGGTGAAAATTACAATTAGTTGTTAAGTTTTTCGAAATGTCGATGTTTTCACATTGCTTAGAAAGCTTAATTTAAACAAGGCTATACAAGATTTTGTTAAGATTACAGAAAACTAGATAACACAAAACAAAACTAGAATACAGATCAAAGGTCCTTAGTGCCAAGGAGTGGACTTCAAGGAATTTGTCAGTAATATATAGTCCCACATTATGTGTATATATGTATATTGTACATACACATATGAGGGAGTTTAGGTAAATGGTAGCACGCCGGTACGAAGTTCGACATGAATGTGGGATTGATTCCCGCTACACTCCCAAAGGACCACTCAGCATTCCATTCGCTAGATGGCGTTGGTGAAATAAGCAGTAGGACAGATGCGGCCTTGCATGGCTGCCATACAGTAGAAATCGACTCCTGTAATAGCTTGTAATCATCCGTTCATACTATGATTTGCAATCATACTGCGATGTGTCAGTTTGAATAATGAGCACATAGGCTATAGCCTATATATATATATATATTTTATAAATTTTATATATATATATATATATATAACTGACAAATATTATATAGGCCCATATATAGACGATTTGACGATTTGAGTATCATAACCTGATAGTGGATACATGATGGAGAAGGTCCATAACATGTTGGTCGATCGAGGAAGATGTCGCATGTTTTGTTCACATTTTTGTAGTTGAAGTTATCGCAGTATAATGATCGTTGACATTTTAAAGCACAGTCCAAGACGGTGTTCAAGGACAGCGATTTCGAAGGTGCATCAAGGGCGCAGAGCTGTGACCCAGGAGGAACTTCCGCCAGCTGGAACTCACGTACGTCTACTACCTTCATGGTGGAAACCAGTCCAATGGAAAAACAGAGTGTAACGAGAAACAGCGTATAGACGACCATTCTCGTAGGTTATCTCAAACGTAGTGTAAGCTTACGGCTCGCTGCGTCAGACCATCTGATGCCTCAGCGCTGTTAAATATAGTTTTTGACAAACCTGTCTGCTACTATCGTAAATAGCCAGCAAATAACAAAAGAAGCACTTAAGCCCTATACCAATCGATAAACCTGTGAATTTGCCATCAATGTGTGCATTACCCGTTAAGATGGCACAACAGCGAGATCAGAGTGCTTTGTCTTTGCCTTGTATCATGTAACAGCAACGTTTCATGACGCAAAGCAAAGAGAAATACTGTTTGGTTTTCTTGCTTTTGGAATTTGAGATGCAACCTATTGATTTACGCTATGCATGGTGAAGCGAAGTATTGTTCATTACCTAAGCGTGGTCTTTCGACTGATCTACAATTCCTTGAATTGAAAGCAATTTTAAGCGCTTTCACTTCAGTTTCTACAGTCTTGTTATCGCCTGCCGCATTATCTTCAACAACTTCTACACAATGATTGTGTGTGCTTTAGCAAGGCCGACTGTCGTGGCGGTCATTGTATTCGAATTAACCTTCTAACTACATTTCCTTGGAGGCTGGTTATATTCACTGGTTATATATATACCTTCGAAACGATCATCGATTGATGGTTTTTATGCTATGACTAAACATTAGAAGTGATTCGATTAGATTAACGTTAAGAATAGCTAAATTAATTTTATGGTAACTGTAGGCCCTAAATATTATGTAAAGGCCTTGTTACAAAGTTTGAAGACTTACCTGGGGGACCAGAGTACCTGAGTTGGTATGAAAGGATAGGCGGTTGCTTAACGGGATCAGGAGGAGAAGTCGATGGGAGGGAGTTTTAGCTAGTTTCTAGGCGTGCTGACCTGGTGCTACAATACAAAACGTATTTACTAATCGCAAAGCTCGGCCACATTAGATGCGATCTCCAAAATTGTTTAGGCCTACAAGTTACTTATAAAATTAACAAGTCACCGACTGTCATGGCATCGGCGTGCTATCAAATTGAGCATGAAAGCTTCTCGATCACCTATAGGCTAAATTCGAGTGCGTTTGGTGAAACTGACAACCCAACAAGGGATTGCCAAGTTCCACCAATTTTGCTTGTTGTTGTTGTTGGACTGTTATGATCATGTTCGCTGATTCAGCGTTTTCTATGAGTTTAGTGCTTTATGCATAGATTTTAATTAATCGATTCAATTTTATGGAAAAGAGAATGTCAGACGACGAAAGCATATGGGATCTGATCAAATCTAAACTAAAAACTTTTATAGCGCCACCGTTTAACTGGCGCTATATGGGTGCAGATTTAGAATAGGATGTAAATTAATTATCAACGTCAATAAATAAGTATTGTGATTGTAAGAAAATACGGATTAGTATCAACCACGCACAGGAGAAATAATAGACTGGTGATGCCAACTAATGATTAATTTACGCCAGTATGAACCTGTTCCTTCATTAGTTTGCTTCGAGGCCTGTAGCAGCGAACAAGCAGCGTGTATATTTTCATTGTTATCTCACAAGTCCATCTGTGTATAAGTCCATTTAGCGGATCCATTTTGCCTAAAATTATACCGTTGAATTACGCAGCTAAGGACGGTGTACGAAGGTCTGTAAATGGAATTTGAAATCAAAACAAAGCGCAGTCAAACTTCAGACTTTCACACAGATCGTCCTGCAATCAGCCACGATCGCTGTAGGTCGGAGTTGAAGAAGAGTGAATCTGGAGGTGAATCGAGAGAGCAAAGAGTTCTGTTCCGTAAACACCTTTTGCCACTTGGAGCTCACGTAGCCTACGTCGTGTTGGACGTTACGACAACAGATTCAAATGCACAGACACATGCAGACTGTTGAAAGAGAGCCAATTTCGGCGGCGTCTGTCTTGGTACAGCGAGAACCACAATGGATCTGCAGACGTCGACAAGTAATGCCACCTGCTAAATCATACATGCAGTTCCAGACAAGTATTAATAAAAGTCAGATTCAGCTCAAATGACGCATTTGCAATTCCAATGACGGTTTCCTGTGCGGAAGTCGCTTCAACCGCGCAGAACGAATATTCAAACAATATTCACGTGAGTCAGTTTTACGTCTTCGAAGTCAATAAGATTCGATGCTTCCGCTGTTTTAATAATAATAATAATAATAATGATGATGATGATGATGATGATGATGATGATGATGATGATGATGATGATGATGATGATGATGATGATAATAATAATAATAATAATAATAATAATAATAATAATAATAATAATAATAATAATAATAATAATAATAATAATAATAATAATAATAATAATAATAATAATAATAATAATAATAATAATAATAAACACGCACTTTTTCGTGCCTCTAGCTCTCGAGACCTTAGGTCCAATTAACACCACTGGCCAAAACTTTATATCAGATCTAGGTCGTAGTCTGACGCTGTCCACAGGAGACAAGAGAGAGACCTGCTTCTTGCTGCAGCGTCTCTCTATAACTGTCCAGCGGTTCAACTCGGTGGCTTTCCGCGGCACTTTAGCGGAGCCAGACCTTAGGGAGATGTGACACTAACGGCACTTATGACGCTCATTTTAGACAGCTACTGCATCCTTGTCTATTGTAGCTTTCAGTATTGATGTTGATTGATGGAGAGAATAAATATAGTTGTTATAATAAAAAAAAAATAATAATAATAATAATAATAATAATAATAGTAATATTTATTCTTTTATGAAGAGCCTGACAAACGCACTGCGCTTTAGCGGCTTTACATGTACATGTTATGACGATTAAACAATTCACAAGAACACAAATCACAGAAGACATAAATCAACAAAGTTGCAGCCATGCAAGGCACAAGCTCATTGTACTTTTGCATGCCGTTTACCTTTTGAATGGATTGTATTTACACACAAATACACACACACACTGCTGTATAATTCTTCATTGGCTTATCATTTCTACGCTAAGGATATCGCAATCTACATTTCACTTGACAGTTGTACTTCCTATTTGTCTGTGCAGCTGTTGTCCACTGCCTTTTAGGAGTCTTGAATGGTGGCTGAAACTCCTCCCTAAACCATTGAAAACTAAAATCTCTACTACTCGTAATTTTTAGATTTTTCGGCGCCCATTAAGCGAAGTCGTGGAAACCGATGGCAACAATAAAGCTCAGTTAGGGTTGTCTCTTAAGTCAACAGTTTATCAATACTACTACTGTTGGGCACTCCACAACAACTGGAGAAATTTCAATGGCTGACTATAGCGACTAACTTGTTTATTTGGTGATGACGCTCGCAAAGTGGGTGTTTTTTTATTGTACTATGCCTTTCACCGACTACGATAACATAGGCCTCTAACACATATGTCCACAAATAGCATTTTTGTGATATTCTTGTAAGGCGCTATATAAGTGGCCACATAAATACATACATACATAAATAGTGTTTGGAAGTCGTCAGTATGAGAATTGTAAAAAAATAACAACTGGGGCGGGGGTTAGACGTTGATTTATGTGCAGTTTAGGTGTAATATGTAGACTTTACTATGGGATCCTAAGAAAGACTAGGGGTTGAACCCCCACCCCCGGCAATTCTCACCCTGGAAGTCGTCATTATATTATGGAAACGCGTGGTATATGCAGAATTAAAGGTTATGTCCCCATTTCTCGAAGGATATCCTATCCCTGTCAAACGCTGTGACTGGCTTCGTTTTTGAGGCATTTCACAGTATATCAATTGTTACGGACTCTACATTCAGAAGACGTTGAACCGTTCCTACAGACATAATGATTAATGTTTAAAATATTATGAAATTTTACCCAGATGCCGCTTCAATCACAGATTAGCTCGATATTAGTTAGACTGAATTGAACGTTACATATCATATCTGGTGAATCAAAACGTTTGCGTTACGCAGTGGCGGCTCTAGACTTTTGCAACAGGGGGGGGCACGGAGGAGCCAGGGACACTGATGGAGGGGCCAGTTGGATGTCTGGTTTCGGCAAAACTGAAAGTGGTGACAAGAGATCTGTATTGGAGCTAAATGATTTCTTTGCATCAGCAGCCTCAAGTTAAGACACAATTGGAAACAGACTCACTTTACTAAAAGTAAAACCTATAAACTACAAACAATACAATAAAGTGCCAGTTTACGACTGTCCAGTGGCGTAAATCACGGGACAAAACCCCGTAAAAGTTTTACTGGGGCCCTTTTGCCGCCCAAATGCAAAAATCCGGTCCCCGAAAAAATATGTCCCCCAAAGTTATGTACAGATTTTCGCCTCTGCGACTGTGATGCCTAGGCCCTAGAGTAAAACTTGTCCACAAAGTCATCCATGTTAATCGACTCTGCACGAACATATTCAACAGCTGACGACATTGCTAAACCGCCTATGTCTGCAGAGGTCTATATAATTATTTTATGACAAGCAAGTTTATATGGTTCCAGAAAACAAGGCAGGTCTAACATTGTAGCTGTATATTGGTTGCAAAATGAACATGAACGTGGTTGTAACCAAAGCCCAACTTGCATGGGGAATTTCATGGCTCAGGTCTGCTAAACAATAGTGCAAAGTACTCAAATCACTCAATATAATCATAATTATAAGAAAGACTGTTGTTTTGGCGTTAAAGATTGTATACCAACTATAACCGTAAGCGAATGGTCAGAGAATTGTCCATTTAGTTCGGAAATGATAGAATGACTGATGGTAGATCAGTTGCCTAAATGCAGTCTGTGGGTACAGTTCAGAATGATGCCCCAATTGCCCCATAGTTGTATCTGCAGCAGAGCCCGAAAAGTGCCTGGGCATTTTATGAACACACTGTTTGGGTAGTACACTAGTACAGAGTGGTTATAACTACACAACACACCCGTCTAGTGTCGCTGAGCCATTTAAGCTGAATCGCCGGTTCATCTGGATATAATTCACTCTGTGCTTCAACCCATTTCAATGATAATATCAGATTTCGTCATGCATCATGCTTAAGCTAGTAAGTCATACCTTTTAAAATATCAAAATTAAATAATACCATATTTCATAATGTATTAGACTAAAATTTGGAGGGCCCCTGGGGAGGGGGCCAAAACTTCAGTTTGGGGCACTTGCCCCCCCCCACTGGCCCTCCCTGTAGAGCCGCCACTGACGTTACGGACTCTACAAACAAGTTCCATCAACTTTTGAATTGAATGAACTATCTTTTTTTATTTTTTTTTATTTATTTAAACATAACATACATTAAAACAATGTTCAGAAATGATAACTAGACAAGTTATTGTATAAACAGTGCAATGATAAGATACATCAGTTCATAAACGATAGAATAATAACTAATGAGGAGAAGAAGCACAAAGTGCTTATCGAGTCATCCCCATAGGTAGGAAAACTAGATGGGTAGGGTGGGTAAGAACCAAAAACAGAAAGGCTACATCAGGAAAAGGATCACTAGAAGTCAACAATATTAGTTTCGAGTAAAGTAGGATAAGTTAGGAGTACTGGGAGACCAATAAGGATTTAAAAGTATATTTGAAGGATGAAAGAGAAAGGGCAGATCGTACAGAAGGATCAATAGAATTCCATAGTTTGGGACCCGTGATATGAACCGAGGAAGAGCGAGCCCCAATTCTAGATAAAGCAGATCGATAATCGTGCTTCTTACGTGTATTATATCGGTGGAGGTCAGAATTAGTTGTGAAAAAATTTTTAAATATGGGAGGAAGAAGACCCGTCTGATGCCTATACATAAGAGTAGCCAGTTGATGTCGATAAATATCATATATGGAGAGTAAATTGAGAGACTTGAATAGTGGGGAACTATGGGCAAGGTAATGTACACCCGCAATGATTCTAATCAATCTCTTCTGGAGTAAAAAAATAGGTTTAAGGCGATTTGGAGAGCCTCCAGCCCAGGCAGTAGTACAGATCTACGTTAGGTAGGGCAGCATAAGCGAATTATATAAATTCCTTAGGATTCCAGAAGGCATCTTCCACTTGAGTGCGTTAATAATGCCCACCACCTTAGATACTTTGTTTTTAATCATCAAAATATGGTCATGCCAAGTCAAGTGTTCGTCAAGAATAACACCTAAAAATTTTACATTAGGAACACGTTTCAGTTCAACAGAATTTATTAGTAGGGGTTGTATATTTAGGTCAGTGTAGGTAGTCCTAGGACCACTGAACAAAACATAATTAGATTTCTTTATATTAAGTAATAAAAAGTTAGCACAGAACCAGTTGGAAAGATGATTAAGTTCGAGAGTCATGTCCTGGAAAAGATGCAGCACTCTAGATGAGGAAAGAAAGGCAGACGTGTCATCAGCAAAGAGTATAATAGTAAGGGTCTTAATGAGAAACGTCATTAATATAGATTAAGAAAAGCAGAGGGCCAATCTTAATTTCTGTTTTAACTGTTTTATGCAAAATCTTTTGAAACGCCATTTTAGAATTACCAGGTATTGCTGTTGATTTAGTCATAATTGCATTTCGTTGATCAGTAATGATGTTGTGGATTCACTAATGCGTTACGGACTCTACGTTACGGACTTTACTGTATGAACCATAAACAAAAACTGGTTAATATTCATGAAAAGTTAATTTGTACCATTTATTGGCATCATTTAAATGTTCACAAGGTGTTGTACAAGTAGTTTCAGAGAACAAATTAAATATTGTACTACTTTGACGCAATGCCGACACAATCCCTAAGCGCAAAACTAGAACCATCCATCTATAACAGAAAATTAGTAACAATTTAAAATTCCAATAGTTTGTTTTGACCTCTCGTGGACTGCGGTACTGTCGAATGCCCATTTCCGTAACATAGACTCAAGCATGTTGAAACTAAAAAATTAAAACTCTTTGGCTAGATCTAAGGAGGCCTATCGTTTATCATCAAGCAGATTGTCACATCGCAACCTGGAACAGCACTAGAAACCAGCAGATGAAAACAAAATGCATGCATTAGCAAACTGATACATAGGCCAATAAATATTTGTATATTCATGTATTATGCATATTTCACCGAGGCTTACTCCGCTTTTGTGTAGGCGCTCTTGTAGCGACATGACTGTTACGGCGCCATAGAAAATAATGGTCGTTGTTTTTGTTGCTATTATTAATTATTATTATTATTATTTCGACGCATAGTAGGCCTATGTTTACTCTGATTTATAATCTAGGCCTGTCGTTTGAAAAGCGACAGCTGTCGCATATCTATTATATAGACGACCATTGACGACCTGAACTCTGAGCTTCTCTATCCGATTATCCGATTGTGCAACGTATAGCCTACAAGAAACTCGTCCAATTGCCCCCTGTAAACGAACGTGGTTCAATGTTTTGTTCTGGTAATGGTCTTAAATGACGTTGATCGATGTGAAATGATGCCAACAATAAAGCACAGATAGCTTGCCACTTAAGTCAAGCAGTTCATCATTTTGTAGTTATTCAAAGGCAAAATCTGTGTAGAAACTCGAGTATTCTAATGGTAATTTGGTAAACCGCAACTGCTCAAAGACATTAGCTATAAGTTTGCTAATGCATGCATTTTGTTTTCGTTATAGGTTAGCTTCAGTGTTTTCTTATTTCTGTTGCTTGTTTGCAACTGTTAGTGGCCGTGTCAGTCATTAATCAGCTCCAGGTTTTAAATATAACTGGCCATGTGTCTCTCTTTGCTTTTCCAGTCTACAGTATGACAACTCTCTACATGGCGTAAGAACTTTTTCGTATTGCTTACTATAATTGTCCTTCCCAAGAGTCTCGCATTTGTGCAGACACAGACTGTAAATGACGACTATAAAGGCACAGGCATTGCTAAATCGAATGATATAATAACTCTTTACTTCTACTTATTCCCAATTGACTTCATAATATTATTGTCTAGATTTTAGCCTTGAGTTGTTTAATTCATCCGACATTTCAGCTCATTTTCTAGACTCATAAACTAACCATAATTATTCAACACCTTATAATAATTATAAAATTGCTAACACACTAAAATGTTATAATATTTTGCGATTGATTAAATTCGCCATAGAGTTAAAAGCTTAAAATATTGGTTTCACGAAATTACATTAGGCCTATATGATGCATGTGATCGTGAGTTGGTGAGCGTGAGGACGGCCGGTCATTGTGTTTATTACAGGTGTAGTGCATACATATTACACAGTGAGACTTTATTACGTCCGAATGCAGAAGGAAACAAATCACAAGTCACGACAGCACAACATACATGCGCAATGCTGTATAAACATAATGTCAAAGCACAAACTGCGAAAATGTTCGTAAGAGAGTGTCATTAATTTTATCAAATCAGATTTACTATTCAAGATCACGACGAACTGGGAATCGCAAAAAAGTGTCCACTCAAGTAACGCCACAGACCTTAAAACATTCTGGAGAAAGTTGGATGTCGAGTTAATTAGTCGTCAAAAGAACATCATGCGACGCTTCTTAATAATGTGATGCAAGTAAAATCTGCCAAGGCCACAGATGAAGCCTTTAACAGATTTCCATTTATTAAAACCAAATAACCTTCTATAGCCTAAACAACATGCGTTCAGTTCATCTTCCTGTCTCATTGTGTATTTAACCCGTTGGAGGTGGGGTGGGGTATGACACACCCCATAGCTATTATACGCTGCATTTTCTACGGAAAACGTTGAACCAGCTTGTATTATTTTTGTCTACCTTAGTGAATGTGAAATAAGGACACTTTAGAACAATTTAGGGTACTTTTGAACGCACATTTTTTTATTTTGTTGCAAATTAAAGTGAAATTATAATTTTTCGTATACATGCTGATTTTAATAATTAAAAAGAGTGACGGCTCAGTGCTGAAAAAAATGGACGATAACAGAAGATATTGCAGATATTAGCTTTATAGTTTTGCATCGATGCAAAATTTATCCATTATTACGAGTATAATGTCACGTGTAGGCAAACGTTACATGTTTCAATGGCCACGAAGATGACATTGCAGACGGCCGCTTTGATTCTGTGCGTCAACGCGCTGGACATTTCGATTATGATTGAAAAAGTTATTTGCTCCTGATAATTTAACTGATAATTTTTTAGAGAACTATAGTTTAGCTCACAATAAAATGTTATGTTGTTGATATTTTGACTTGCAAGTAAAAGATATGTATTGGGTATGTCATACCCCACCTCACCTGAAACGTTCCAATGCTTCACCTCACTCTCAAAGGGTTAACTACGGCTGAGTCGTAAGTTAATATTGATAAGCAGTAGCTTTCTTGTAAAGATAGATGAACCAACTCGTTAAGATCATTCGCACGTGCTTAGGTGCAATTACAGGTGCAGGAGAAAGACCGTCTAACCGGTTCCGAGTTACAAATTAAGCGATCTGCCATGGTTACCACTCTGATTGCACCCATGGAATCGAGGCGTCTCCCATAGCCATGGGAGTATAGTTGCGAGTTTGGCCGATTTGCCTACGGCAATGCAACAAGATTTAATTAATTATATTCGTTTATTGAGAAAGACAGCTCTGATTGGCACACCGCAGTCAGGTACAATGTCATAGAGTTTAGAGAAATAATAGGTGTTTAGTTTTACTCATTGCGCAGATGACCATAACGTTCGAATGAGGACTGGGCATTGTCATTGAACACTAGCATAGAGGATTTGAAAGGATTGATACGCAGAGACAAAGCATTAGAAACAGACATGCGTAGGTCAAACATGACATTGTTTTGCAGCCTTTTAACAGAGGTGCATAATAACAGGATTTCGTCGGCGTAGAGCAGGCAGCCAATAAATAGCGAGTTGATTTGACATACTATAATAACATTAAATTGTTTATCATTACCATAAGTTATGACTGTTGCCATGTTGTCGAAATAGACATGAGTCGTTTATTTCAAAAGTTGAAAATGTTTTATCGATTAAGCTAATCTAAAACGAATCAAAGGCTCAATGTCTTATACATCAATCAATCAATCAATCAATCGTTTATTGTTCCCAGTACAACCAACAGATGACACTTAACACAGTAACCAGTAACATTGCAAGGGATACAACAGGAAGACCCAGAAGGGACCATGGTCCCGCTTATTAGGGTCACCCTTGTACCATGAGACAAATGTAGAATGACAAATGATTAACCGCTATAAGTCCAACTGGACTATGAAGCATAAAGAGAACCGTAATGTAAAATAAAGACAAAAACCTTAACTAGTAAACAGAACTGAAAATTTAAGCAGAACCGTAATGAAAAATTTAGACAAAAACCTTGAATAGTAATGCAGAACCGTAATGCAATTAAAGACAAAAACCTTAACTATTAAAGCAGAATATCATACAGTATTTATTCATTTTGATCGATTAGGTATGCACGTACTGATTTTTTAAATGATGACAGATTAGGCAAGCTACGGATAACATGGGATAGACTATTCCAAACAGGAGGTCCGACACATTTAATTGGGAACAGTCGAGAGTTAGTGCGAGCAAAATTCCCTCTGTAAGTACCCCGCGATCTAGTATTGTGATCGTGAAGAACAGACGTGCTAGAAAAATAGCCTGCAAAGGAACAGGGGAGTAAATTATGAGTAAAGCGAAACATAAATTCACTAATCTGTAATTTATTAATTTGTTCAACAGGCAAAATATTAAAGTCATGAAAAATTGGATTAGTATGAGAATTAAAGGAGCATGTACACGTTTAATTAAGGAACATGTACACGTTTAATCATCATTCGACTGGTCTTAAGAACAGGCGATTCGCTCAGCCCCTGAAAAATCAAAGAGTACCAGGTAAAACCAGACGATGTGCCATACTTGCAGTTAAGACACGTGTAAAAGCAATCATTGTACCAGAAACCTCCCGGGTACTTAGTTGCACATCCGTTCAAAGTCGGGGTGTTGTCTCGTTCTGAAGTTGAAAATTTCACTCCGTTTTGATAGTAGACTCCAGAATTCCTCATGGCGTTGAGGGCGTCGCCTGCATCTCCCACGTAACCAGACACGTTCAAGGCATAACCAAGTGACTCGGATGTTATGAAGAATAAATCGTATTCAGCTGAAAACCACTTGCCCTCTGCCATCGATTGTATCTCGATGCGTAGACGGTAGGGGGCGTTGATTGTCAGTTGGTGCATTTTCTAAAGGCCAAGCCAGAAGTTGTTTGAGATGTTACCAAACCCATTCCTGTAAATCATCCACGACTGGTTGAAGCTGAGGCTTCCATCCACCCTCTGCTGGACGACGATCCAATTATTGATCGACATCAGTGGCGTTTCTATGATGAAGGTCGGAATTGTCACATTCACCGTGACAAATGAAGCCACATACGTTCCTGGACATAATGTGTTTATTGTATAACATAATTCACATTCAGCTAAATAAATCTAAAGATACGCAAATGACTTACCTGCTATAAGTCTCTGTGAGATTGAGAACATCCGCTTCGAAGGAACAGTCCTGAACTTTCAAAATGTTATAATATGAAATACAGGCACGACAAGAGCGAAATCAAGCACGTCAGACTTAGGTCATTACGTAAGATCTGATAATAACTGACCCATGCAGACTGTCTTGGTTCGATTTTCAACCAAACACCCACTACAGCCATCAACAGTCAGGTTCTTGGCGCAACCGTTGTACAGACGACCACCGTAGGTGAATGGCAAGGAACAGTTTTCTCCAGGTATCCCTGTATTCATAAACAGCTTTGAAAGAAATAGTGAACCATATGCGGCACATGAAACAAAGCTACCTTCGTCGGCGTTATGTGATGGAGTATGACATAGCATGAAATGCAAAAATTATATTCAAGTTTATATTTAATTCAGATGGATGAGACAATTTATGTTTTCTTAATAACTCTAAAACAACAACAGCAGTGCAATGCAAGAGAAAGATTGATATCAATCCCCATATCGAATAAGTTAAGCCATATATTTTCGTAAGAACTAGGCTATTAGATCAGTATGCTTACCTACATAGGGCTGGTCCACTTGAATCTGAAAACTCAACCGTTATAAAGAGTTTAAGTCCATTACAAATGCAACAGTTGACCGAAGACTTAAACACGACTTTTATGGTAAAAAGTTTACAGAATATTATTACTACAGTGGCAGTGGCACTAAACAGGTCCTTCCATAATAAACATTATCATGTGTGTATTAATTATTTTGGTTTATAATTATAATTATTATAATTATAATTATTATAATTATAATAATAATTATAATTATAATTATAATTTTAATTATTATTATTATTATTATCATTATTCTTCTTCTTCGTCTTCTCCTTATTATTATTATTATTATTATTTTTTTTTTTTTTTTTCCCCGAGGTACATATGATCCCTCAGGATTGCAAAAATTAGGGGGGCGCGTTGTTCTGGAATGGCTTTATTATTATTATTATTATTATTATTATTATTATTATCAGCAGCAGCAGCAGCAGCAGCTAGTATTTAATGCTACTAAACAAAATCGAAGAAGCCTCCTCTTTGTCCATCAAAATTAACCGTGCTACTTCAAAAGAAATCTCCTGTGACTTCAGAAACTTTGACTCTCGTAAAGATGTTAAACCTTTCTGGCGTAAAGTAAAATCCATTACTAATAAAGATCCTGAAAGCAACTACTATACACACATCACTGCCGCAGACCTTAGCCTCCATTTACTCCTCTATCTCCACCGACCAAAACCACTAGCTGTAGTTTTATCTGATCGCTGAGGCTTACTGTCCACGAGTACCCGACGCCGTCGCCATCCCCCGCCAGTCCCTAAGACCTCCAGTCGCAGCCAGTCGCTAAGCTATCGATATTAGTCATTTTTCAAATTAGTTTTCTGATGTCCGGCTTCGTTTCTTTCAATGGGAAAGCGATGAATCATCTTAGGCCAATTTGATCATCATTCTGCAGGTCTTCAGTTGCCCATCTGACGACAGGCCGAGGTCTTGAAGTGAAATACAGTTGAAACGATAAGTGGAATAAAGTGCGTTTAGGTCGGTGTAGAAACCGCTGTTGAACCAGAAACCACTGGCAGTTGTCAGAGCATGATTAGCTCCACTCGGATCGTTATCTTTATCGTACGTTGAAAATTTCATTCCGTTCTGGAAAACCCACGAAGGAGTCATCTGATTCAGAGAGTCTCCAGCATCTCCAACGTATCCAGATACGTTCAGAGCATAGAAGAGGGATTCGGATGAGATGCGGAAGGAGTCGTATTCCGCTGAAAACCATTTCCCTTTATCGAGTGACTGCAATTCGATGCGAAGTCGGTATTTGGTGCTTGAGGTCGTCAGCTGGTGCATCTTCTCAAGGCCCAGCCAGAAATTGGTTGTGATGTTACCGAATCCAGACTTGTAATCGGACCATGAGCGATTGAAACTGACGCCAGCGTCTACTCTCTGCTGGATGACGATCCAGTTGTTAATGGACATCATTGAAGTAACTCCAGTGAAGTTCGCAATAGTTACATTCACTACTTGAAATGTCACTGAGAAATCACCTGAAAAAGTTAATTGTATGCAGAATTATAACAGTTACATAACACATTCTATATGAAACATTTTCGGTTGTTTACTCATAAATGTTTGGTTTACTTCCGGTTGTTCATTCTTAAATGTTAGGTAACTTTCCGCTGGACGAACAGTCCGTTGACGAAACGTCCGCATACCACACAAAAACAAGAAGCGGCTTCCACAAAAATGCTTTACCCTCCCGCAGACCTATAGCCAATGTCAATGATTCCACAAATTCAGTCAACCTCAGATTAAAGATAAACCATTTACAATTTACACAGTTAGACTCCGATGAAGCGAAGAGAGTGGTATCAGATTATCAGATAACGTAATGGTAAGCAGCCGCCGTGCTTATCTGGTCCAAAAACTGTATACATGTAACATACCAAACGATGTTATGATGCAAGTAGTAATATTTCGGTTCTGATCGAGGCATTTGTTACAACCATCTCCAGTGAGATTCACACCACAGCCAGTCATGAGCTTCCCGTTATTAGTGTACGGCAAGGAACAATTTTCAGCAGGAATCCCTAAAAGTGAAGAAATTTAAGAGTAGGGTCTAGCATACTATAGGGCCTACTACATTGTCTAAAATAACGTAATGGTAATTCACTTGGAAATTAATACGCTGCGAAACTAAAGTTAACTTAAAATTCACAATAAGTTTATGTAACCAAAGTAGGCCTAACTTATGCTAACCGTACATCAAGCCAAACCGATCACACTTAAATGTTTACATGCACTGGAGAACATTTTCACCGATCGACTGCATAATCGGTCGACTGACGATACTGAAAATGTACATCGATCCGATAGGATCCGATAGTATCGGATCGGTTTTATGAAGGACGCCTTTACTTTGATTTTTACAGTAAATTCTTTACAGCGCATGTGTAAACCGCACTAGCTGAAAAATGTAGTAAATTTAAGCAGTGTATAATATTGACTCTAGCATCATTTTAGATTAGTGCAGGGAGCGCCTCTGAGTAGGAATCTTGAAGGGGCGCTATATAAATTTTGGGAAATAAATAAATATAAAGACAATGTAATTAAGCGTTTGATTTATTTTTGTTGCACTCACCTGCATTTGGCTGGTCGTTTTGTGCCTAAAAGGTAAATAGATATACAATTAATATGGTATTTTTATCATATCATCAGCACACCTCCCTATATCACTATTATCACTACTAACTCCTTACATCCGTCCTCGTTGCCTGCGATCAAGTGCGCGTCTTTTAGCTGGGCCACGATGCAGAACAGTTATGGGCTCTTGTGAATTCCATGCCTTTGCCCCCAAAGGAATGGAATCGACTGCCACTCTCTCTTCGAGGCTCAAAGTCACTTCATTCCTTCATAAAGCGGCTCAAAACTCATTATTTCTCATTGGCTTTTCAACTATCAAGCACTTCGATATCTAATTGCATCTTCTTCTCGGCGCCTGACTATCCGCGCCTCAGATTCACATTTCGGTGTGATGCTTGGTCATTAGATATTTAATTTTAAATGAATAATAATAATAATAATAATAATAATAATAATAATAATAATAATAATAATAATAATAATAATTAGGAATTAATTAGGACGAAGGTTAACCCATGCAACACATGACACGCTCGAGACAAGCTACCTGTTTCAAAGACTCTCGGTAGCTCTCCAACGCGGAAACGCCATCTGCTTTTCTTCGACATTACCATGCTAGATTGTTCATAATAATAATAATAATAATAATAATAATAATAATAATAATAATAATAATAATAATAATAATAATAATAATAATAATAATAATAATAATAATAATAATAATAATAATAATAAAAATAATAATCACTCTTGTAATCATCGTTATCATTATTAGACATTTCGACTTTCTAAAAAAGTATCAGTTAAATCATTATATAACTGCGCGCTTTTATCTCTTCTAGCCAACCAGATGCTTATGCATGACAATGAACCTGCCAACTTTTCTTACTCATCATCATACCTGTGGAAAAGGGACCTCCCGAGATTAGAGTATGAGCGGTGACAATTATCGAGGCATCGCCCTAAGTTCCAATCTGTCTAAACTGCTTGAAATGTGACTGCTGGAACTATATGGTACGTACTTACTGAGTGCAGCCTTATGTCAGATAACATGTTGTCTTAAATGATCAGTCTAGTTTGCGGAGTTAGGCAGGGTAAAATTTAATGTCCTCTCACCAATACTCTTTGCTGCAAATGTGAATGCCATTATAGTGAAGTTGAATAGGTCCAACCTTGGATGCCGGATTGTGGATCTATTTTGGGGTGCATTATGAATGCCGACGACCTTATTTTAATGTCGGCATCTCTCTGTGACCTACAAGCGATGGTCGGAATTTATGTTGAAGAGTATTGACATGAAATTAAATGTCAAGAAATCTCAGGTGATGAGGATTGGCCCTTCTTTTCGTACTACTTGCAAAATGATAAGTGTAAATATTGTTAAGTTAACTATGTCGAAAAATATAAATATTTGGGTTGCGTTCTTGTTTCTGCCAAATCAAGTTAGTTTGCATGAAATGAGGGTAAACTTCTGCAAATCCTTAAACTCTTTGTATAGTAAAATTGCAAGTTCACTGAGACATTAAAACTGCATCTTGTTAAGAGCTCACTGCAAACAATTCTTGCGGTATGGAAGCTGTGAACCTCAGTTGGCCCTAACGGTGAACTGAACTCACTAAACTACACCTAAAGCAATGTCATCTATAAGATCTTCCGGGTCAGCCACTGCAGTGTTAAAGACATTCTGAATTTTACACAGGAACCTAACATCAACGATTGCTGGCTGTCAAGACGAAGAAGCCTCTTTCGAAGAGGCTCAATTGTAAGAAACACCCTTGTAAATTTTGTGTGTGATCGCTTAGTATCGGTGTGATTCTCCTTACAGATTTTATTTTAGTTATAGTTATAGTGAGTGGTTTTTTATTTTAGTTATAGTTATAGTTAGTATTATTTTTAGTCATAGTTATAGTTAATGGATTTTTATTTTAGTTAATTTTAGTTATTACTTAGTTACAATAATAAAGGCTATAAGCAAAATCGTGCGTATGAACACGCTGTTTCACAATTTGCTTAGAGTTTTGAAAGCCTTTGAAGCATGGATGCATTCAGCTTCATAAATACACGAGTTTCCAAAGTTACTGACAAATAGCATAATAAAAATGTCGCATTTTTCGTTCTCATTTATGTCGAATCGTCCATTTTGGACTTCCTTTTTCATTTTTTTTATTAACGAAAATAAAGATGAATTTTCGTTATTGTTATTTTCGTTACAGTTATAGTTATAGTTAATGATATTTTTTTAATTATAGTTATAGTTATCGTTAACGAAATCATTTTATTTTCGTTAACGAACATTTTCGTTATCGTTAACGAGAATCACACTGCTTAGTATAATTTATGTTATGGAAACTTGAACTATGTTATCTTTCTAGTTAGTATAATATCTATAAGATCTTCCGGGTCACCCACCAATTCGAGGAACTAGGTCTACTGTCCTGAGAATCCTGTTTTCCTGTTTTTCTTACTTGTTTGTCTTTTTGCTGTGCTACCATATTTGGTGAATAATAGATTAATATATAGGCCCTCTACACTACAGTAATTATGTATTACTACTGTGTAGCCTACTGTGTTATCTTATCTATTTGGGACAAATTAGCTGAAAATGACATTAGGTTGTAATTAGATTGGTGTGGTTAATATTTCCGATAGCTGATTGCTAAAATGACATTACACTTAATTTGAATTCCTTTGAAACCTATAAAATGGTGGAATTCACTTTAATAGTATTTTGCGATAAAGAAGTAAAGATTAAATTATTTGTAAAAGAGTGTCTCGCCCAAAGAACAAGCAGAATGATGGACAATAAGCAGCTTATAACCGTGCTGGTCATGATCGGCTGGCTATAATTATGGAAGCGGTCTTTAAGCTGGTCACACTTGGTAAACTTATGTTTCACTGCAGGGCAATTGCTTTCTGCAAAGTAATAGTAGGATTGTATCAAACCTGATAATGAATGCATCCCAGAGAAGATTCGTAGCATTGCGGCCGATAGTAGAAGAGATCACACATTTCGCTCAAGTTCTTGTAATTGAAGTTAGCACAGGACGATGTTTCTTGACATTTAAGAGCGCAGTTAAGGACAGAATCCGAGGACAAAGATTTGTTCGGTGCATTGATAGCACAGATCTTTGATCCCAGAGGAACTTCCGCCACTTGGAACCAACGTAGATCAAACGCTGTGTTGTACAATGCAACGGTTATTTCTACCGTACACAAGAAGCTCATTGCGAACAACAGGAGACGAACCATTTTAGCCACAGAGCTTTTCGCTATCAGATTGAATTAGGTCAATTTATTTATGGAGCAGAAATCTTTATAGTCGCGTAAAATTTAGAATGTCACTCAATACGTCATCAAGAAATTGTTTGTCTATAATAGTAAGGACAATTTTTCTCTGTCGCAAACGGAACTGTAGCAACAAAAGTCGAGGATCAAGTATTGCAGAACGGTCTAACTTCACTGAAATCACCTCTCAGTCTTACCACAGTAGATCGCAAACGTAAAATGTTTAATGTTTCAAAACTGAAATCGCATACCAGGCTTTGTAAATCATAAAACGTCACTCTTTGTAGTGCCGCGGAAACTGTGTTAACAATAGCAGGGCTCACGTTCGAAGCTGGTATTAAGAACCGGTCTTTCTATCAGAATAACAATATCGCAGTAGGAAAACAATAGAACAATGGACTACTATGTAAATGAGTTTCATTGATCATTCTGCACCTGCTTCCTCTCATCGCTTCTGACCTCGAAAAAAACCGTGATGACGATGACTATGCGTCTTAGACAAATAAACAGGTCAATACATCGGTCGCATTTAACGACGAAAATTGCAACGCAACGGTCATTTAATACCATTACAAGTGTCATATAACAACCAAGGTGGGCTGTGCTGTGGATTCGATCCCTTACCAGAAACATTTTGAGACTATTTTTTATTTAAGAAAAAAACAATAACTTAGCACTCATGTCGTCCTTCAACTTCAAATCTGTGTTGAAGAAGTCCCTCCGACATAAAATTTCCCCTATAATAGTTCGATGTTATGACACTGTGTTTGTAGAGACGACAATCTGACAGACTGTGCCCTTCTTTTCTGCTTGAATCCAAATACTTTATCCAAAACTTTACAACTAACAGCTATTTGTAACTGTTATAATAAATTCTATTTGTTACTGTAATAAGAAAATAACTATTAAGAGGCGCTATCTGCACTAGGCCTAAATGATTGTAAATGTAAATAAGAATAGATATTTCATAATTAAGCAAAATAATGCATAGAAAACTAGAAGAATCGTGTGCCATTGGTGAGTCCATAGACACATGGAGCCTAAACAACGGATCCCCATCAATAGCTTAAGAAAGCATTATAATTAAGAGTTTCAGGATCAACCTACGTCGATAGTGTGGAGCGACGACGAGCGGTAGCGTCCACAGCACACGATAGCGCCACCGTCGATCCTTGTGCTAAACCTACATATATGTATATATATAATATTATATATCCATTCAAAGATAGATAGATATTATTCATGCAGAATTACATACAGGCAAACATGCATACGCACATGCGTGCAAACATGCACACCTTATTTTATGAGTTAACATTGCGCTGCAGTCGAATAGATAAGAATGGTCTGTACAGTTCTACTCCATGAAATTAATGAGGAATGCAGGGCACGGTAACCGGTTGATTAGAGCGCACGACGTGTCACTGTGTCAGTGGAAGAGTACGGCTTCGAGTCTCTCCTGAGGAATTTATTGAGTAGGCGACCTTTTACTGGTCGGTTGCTCAGCGTCATCAATACTCTGTGTGTGATATCAAAGCAGTTCAATATCAAATAAAATTTTATTATTTTCTTTATTTTACCCGAGGTAAGTGTAATTTCCTCGGAAACCAAAAATTGTCCGGATACAGTTACGGTACTGCGTTGAGCAATGGGGTGGAATGCTGAATGATTACCGATAGGCGTTACTACTATTATTATTATTATTATTTTCCACGAGGTACATAATTATGATCCCTCAGGATTGCACAAATTTGGTGGGGGGCGATTTTCTGGAATGGCTAGTCTTCACATATGGTTTTGTCGGTGAGCAAAGTGCTAGTAAAAGCAACTGCATTGAAGCGCTGAATAGTCATCGATAAGCGCTGAAAGAGAAAAGTTATCTCTGTTATCTCCAGATGTTTGGGCAACCCGGAAGCATTGTTATTATTATTATTATTATTATTATTATTATTATTATTATTATTATTATTATTATTATTATTATTATTATTATTATTATTATTATTATTATTATTATTATTATTATATCAAGACTTATAATGCGCAAGTTCATATAACTAAATACAGCACACATACGCTAACAGTAGCTCGGCTTAGTCAGAGCCAAAAATAGGTGACATGAACAGGAAAGACTCTAATGGCTTCCTGCAGCTTTCGATAGAAATTTCTGGAACACGCGTTCCAGACCATTGACCTAGATGCAATAAATGTTCTTGCAAGCGTCACAGTGGCCCTTCCGGACCATACAAGTTGATCAGGAGATAATGATCCTGGTACACAAACAGTTTTTTATATGTATTTGCAGTGCACTGAAATCAAAGGCTTGGCATGTCAATAGAATACCATAATTGCATTGAAAAGACCAAGACAGAGTCAGAATGCAATGCAGAATCAAGGCAGTAGAAGCAGTTGACAGTGATGGCTGTAGTAGCTGGGCCTCTTTTAAAGAATCGTGTATTTAATGACCTGCTAAACAATGAAGGCAGCGTAGGTTGACACTGTTTTAAGTTTATATAAATACCTTTTATGGATCCGGAAAGAAACGTGTCAATGGCTTTCATTTATTCCAACTAAATAGCTGCTCTTAGCAGATGGAAAACAAATAGGTTAGCCATTGTTTCTTTACGGTGCATGCGATCCGTTGCTACCTGTGAGCTTACGTCTATAAATCTGCACTCCTTGGCACCAATATTTCGCTCTGTTATCCAGAGTCATCTCTGTTAACTATTTTTATGGCTTCTTGACCTGATTTATAACATTTCCAATTATTATAGCAAGAGATGACAGCTTCGCAGCGAGTCATAGGGGCCTAATAAAATTGGTAATTACTGTTGATTTTACTTGAGGTATAAAACTAATGATTCCTCGGACTCACGCTGGATAGATAAGGAGAGAAGCTGGAAACAGAAAATGACTTCACTTGACTCTTCAAAAGGCGTCCGGATGAAATCAACCACAGTAGTCAACCAACCTGGAGTTGCACGTAATGTCAGGATTCCAATTTTCCATATTTGTTGGACATAAGGTTAATTTTACTAATCTTTACAATAGGCTATGAGGAGGAGTTACGCTTTCGTTCTGTGTAATATAGCTCAATCGAATCTAGAATATATTCGAATAAATGAATAGGCTAAATGAAATACATTTTAAAACCTAGAACATTGTGCAGTCCGATAGACGAAGTCTCTTACATTGTCAGCGTGTAAAGCAATGTATAGCTTATGCGATCTTTCCATAGAAATGAACTAGATTGTTGAAATAGAATGTTAATGTACGACATGTCACTTAGTTAATTAACAGGTCATGTTAAGCTTATACATGCATGTAGGTGACCGAAATTCTAAACGTGCATATAAATATTTCCATTGCTTTCTGCAATCGCGGATTTCGTTCATTTTTTGAATGCAGTTGATAGATGCCCGGAGACAGGAGCATGACTAGACTTGTTTTCAAAACATAATGACGCTACTCTGAATACGGGTAATATTTTAAAGTGCTAGGCTACTACGTCTTCTGCATTACTTTTGAATTTCGTTTAGAGCATACATTCATGCGCATATAATAGACCCGACACGTAAATACATAACAATAATAGTAAATGTTTTTCTGGCAATCGATGCTTATATTTTCGCATTTCTTAAAAGAGTTCCAACTATGCGACGACCAGAAGAATATCCATGTGACGCATTAGAAAGCCTGGGTTGTTTGGTAGATTTGATGAACCAATCAGAGCTCATTGAAACTGAAAGGGAAAAGCATCGTCAAAAGCCATTTAGTGTTTCCATTTGAGTTCACCAAGGAACCTCGACCGATTTGTCAAAGACAAAACGAACAGTTGAACCAGGTCGTTGTTGTGATTGACGCGCCAAGGAGAATATAATCTGGCTGTTCAGGCACTCGATCCAATTTTTCACCTAAGATTCCGAGAAGGAACTTAAGTTTAGTCGTGCAGGTTTAACTTAAGTCGAAATTTAAAGTCAAAACATTTGCATTGTTAGGCATATTACAATTAAATTCCTAGCATTTGGTCACTTAAACACTAGTCTGGTGCGTCAAAATTTATGCTTAGTTGTACTACATTAACAGAGATTGATGACTATATCATTTGAAACTGCAAAAATGAAAATCCTTATGGCGTTTTTCTTACTTGCTACGCATGTCTTGTCAATGACCGGTGCGTCGAATTGTCGCCTGTTTATTGTGGCTGAAAAAGAGCCGGGTACGATGCTGTGTGCTCTGGAACCGGCTTCAACTACATTCTTCTTCGACTCTGTTCTGAAATGCGCACTCAGCTGTCAACGAAATCCAGACTGCGAGAATTTCAATTATGATGAACGAGACAAATCCTGCGACATCTTTCTCTACCAACCGAAATGCTACGGAAGGATTCCCGGATGCACCCATTACCAGGTTTAACCGATATAGTAGATTAATACACTTACAAAGAAGGTTTCTTAGACTCTTCTTTTGTTTTTGTATGCAAGAATGCATGTAGACAAGCATGTATGTATGCATGCATTTTCATGCATGTTTATGTGTATGTTCTTATGGATGTTTGCTTGTATGTGGGCATGTGTCCGTGTATGCAACTATGCATGTATCCCTGTAGGTATATATGTATGTATGTATACATCTATACATGTATACATGTATGCATGTATGTATGCTCAGGCTCGTTCCTTTGCTTCAATTGGCCCCTCTCTTTGGAATGCTCTTTCTCCTTCTGTTCGCTCTAAAATTCTCTCTGGCAGTCTCTCTTCTTCCTTCGCTTTTCTCAAAACCTGTTTATTTTCGCGGGGCTTAGCACACCGGGAGCGCTTCTGAACGCATCACCCTACGAGAGGCGCTTTAAAATACTTAAATACTATACGATATGTATGTAACTATGTATGTATAGCACTTGTTATAGCGCCTTTCAAGATTTCTACTCAGAGGCGCTCCCGACTACAGCGCGGACACTGAATCGGAGTTTCACGCCGAAGCGCATGAGCAATTGCGAGTGAAGGACTTGCCCAGGGTCCCTACGTAGCGTTGAGGTGGATTCGAAAGCCCTGGGCTGCAAGGCACCGAACAACCCCTGCACCACCGCGCCCCGTATGTATGCATGTATGTACAGGGTGGCCCAATATAAAATGTCTCACCGGATAAAATGCAATTTCTCCGCAACAAATTGAGAGTTTTCTACCAAAATTTTAGCATTTACAGAGGAATGATTTTGCAACAATCCGAGAAAATTTCACTAAACAATTTGCATAGCTTCAAAAGTTACAGCTGTTTAAATTTTTATTTCCATTTTTTCAAATTTCCGCAGATGAGCGGTCCAATAATAGTTATTTCTTTAAGATTTTTTCACAAAGAAATTGGTTTGTAACACCAAAATAATGATGCCGTCATATGACCTCATTACAAGTTGTAAGGAAAGTGTTTATGAAGCAAGCTATATAATTGCCGCAGATATTTTAAAATATATTAAGTGCGTTTGCGTTTGGTCTGCCGGCAAAAAGCGCGATTTTCACGAAAAGTCGCCTGGTGGTCGAGAGATCCAAGTTTGCGAAGCACATCATGGTTTCTGCTGGCGTGTGTTACGGCGATAAGGAAAGACTGCACTTCATCCCAGACAAGGCTAAAGTAAACGCTCAACTTTACGTTGAAACTCTGTTATCCAGACTCATTGAAAACTGCAAGTCTGGTTTCATTTTCCAGCAGCACGGTGCGCCTGCTCACACGGCACGGTTGGCTCAAGGCTTTATTGCCACCAACTGCAGTGAATTCATTGGCAATGATGAATGGCCAGCTCTCCACACCTTAACCCTCTTGATTATCACGTCTGGGTAGCTATGCATGAACGCTACAAGACATTTCATCCCATGCCGAAGAACATTGACGAGCTGAAAAAGTCCTTGCAGCGAATATGAGACCAGCTGCCGCAGGACTCAATCAACAAGGCCATACTGAGCTTCAAAAAGACTTCGAGCTTGCGTGAAAGCTAGGGGTGGACACTTCGAACATGCCTTGAGAAAAACTGCTCAACAGATTTCTGATTTCGCAATGAAAGATGATTTTATTTGACATTGAAAATTGCAAGTGACTGTCCATCTTTCTTCGGAAATTTGAAAAAATAGAATTCAAAATTTAAACAGCTGTAACTTATGAAGCTATGCAAATTGTTTCGTGAAATTTTCTGGGATTGTTGCAAAATCATTCCTCCGTAAATGCTGAAATTTTGATATAAACATCTCAATTGGTTGCCGAGAAATTGCATTTTATCCGGTGGAACATTTTATATTGGGCCACCCTGTATGTATATATGCATGTATGTATGTATGCATATACATATTGTATATACTTACGTATTTATCTATGCATGTATGTATGTATGGATACATCAGCGCATGTATCCATACATAGATATCGTTTGTTTGTATCGATGATGCTGTGGACCCAATCAACCGGGTCGAATTGCTTAATGGACCCAACGAACGAGTTACACAGCGAATAGGAGGGTGTTGCATCTGATTGCATGTACTCCAATAGTTTAACCTTACATGGGCCATTAATGGTTGAATATTAGATGAATTTTCAAAATAAAATTATAGACGAAACTCACGTGTGAGATAATAAAGCAGCATATATTGATGTAAAATATTTCACATTTTCTGAACTGTGATTTTTCACATTAACTAGGCTATGTTTATTCTCATCTCAATCTTTGACAGACGAATTAGATAATCGTCGTTGATATAAGCCTGGATGACTCCTAAATCGTTGCGATTAATTGTATCCTGCTATTGCTTGTGTTTCTTTTTTCTTCAGAACCTTCGCTACTTTCTTTCGAAATTTATTTTTTCTCAATGTTAAAACTGCACTAATATGAGTAGAATTCTCCTTTCAGCACGATCTTGCCTCGCAAAAAACCTACAAGCTCATAACCTGAATTTTTCCTTATTCTGTCGTAATCCGCTGTGGTGGTAGTAGAGATGGTAGTGGTAGCAGTTCTAAGCTGTACAGTTGTTAGTTGCGTCGTTGTTGTTGATGGTGGTTTTGTTCATGTATATACCCAGCATTTTATTTTGCAGCTACAGATTTATCAGCCTCTGAACGGTAGGCTTATAAAGTCATGATTATGATGTTATAAACTTGCTTAAATTCACATTTCTATTTAAGTATACGACAATAAATCAGCGAGAGAGAGAATGAGAGAGAGAAGTGGTGATCAAAGAGGATATCAAAGAGGGAATCTAACGACGAGAAAAAGGCAAAAGGAAACGATTTGCGATCAATTGGTAGTCTATTATGAAAACACAACGACATAGGCAACGCCAGAACAAAAGGACCTTTTTGTATCGCCGTCGCTTATAACTAGCCTACACCTTCACGGAACCGAGTGAGGTCATTACAGAGAGGACAGCTGTCACCCGATGCAGGGCTTATGGGGCGCAAATTGGGGAGCAAAGTATTAATTAGACGTTTTAATTTTTTTAAGTTAGCCTAAACTTTGGACATGAGACCAGTGGCGTCTAGCAATGGGGTGGGGTGGGGAGAACGATCTGCCAAGGTTGTCAGAAGTGGGGGTTTAACGCTTTGGACATAAACAAGGGGTTGCTGACTTCCGATGATAAAACGCCCTGCAATACGAAATTTAATTTAAGATGAACTTCTTCTCGTTCTTAGCATTGTTTATGAGGAGTACCCTCGAAAGGTAAATAGAAGCGGTATAAACTTACTTGCGCGCATACACGTATGCATACATATACATATGTATATAAATATATACATAAATGGACAAACACATAAGTACATACATTCTGTACAATGTAGGCCTACATAAATACACACAGACATACACGACGTATGCAGTGACTTGTGATTATTTTGTCCTGAATCTTATTAATTCTAAGCTAAAATAAAATTTTCTCCCAACCCGAATCCTACCAGTTCAACGTTTAAGAATCGTGGAGTTTAAGAACTCGAATGTTAGAGTGCAACGTGTAAGCGATCAAAACATTAAAGCGCAAAACGTCTGGATCAGGCGTTCAAAGCATTTAAGTTCAAACTTTACGAAATAAAAATCTTCGATTCAATTGCATGTGCATAAGCATCATATAAGTTTAAAGTTATTTCAAAATCGTACGATTAAAGCTTAGGCAGAAACTCAGTGACTACACAATCACAAACATGTAGATGCATTTTTACCTTATTTCAGAATTGATCACTACCGACAATTGTTCTTTGCCGTTTACATATGGAGGAAAACTGTACAACACCTGCGCACGTAATCTAACAGGTTGCAGCGCCTGTCTCACGAAGAATCGAACCGTTGCTTATTGCAAAGCGCCATCAGGTGGGTGATAAATTCATTCTCATTCTTTAAGCGTTTAGCCTAACTAACTGGCATACTGTGCATGCTAGTCAGGTATACAAACCATGAATTTATGCATTGGATCAAATCATTTGAATCTGGACGCTAAAATATATGCCATAAGTAAAATAAAGGCAGATGGACAGAAAATGCATCTGCTCTCAAACTATTGCGTGTCTGTATTTTAGTTGACCTTTTGAATCCTTACGTCAACATAAGTTTAACGATTCCATCGTTTTCTCAACCAACTCTGGTGTCGTCTATCAACAACTGGATCCTAATTCAACAGAGACTCATCACAGGTGACTACTCCTTCAACCGGAGCTGGATCCAGTACCAGAACGGTTTCGGCGACATCTCAGGCAATCACTGGCTCGGCCTGGAAAAGATCCACCAGCTAACCTCCAGCGCCAGCTATCAACTGCGCGTGGAATTCCAGTCTGTTGACAAAGGAAAATGGTTCTCGGCCGAGTACAACTCATTCTTAGTGGGCTCGGAAAGCGCCAACTACACCTTTAACGTGTTGGGGTACGTCGGAGATTCAGGAAACGCCCTAGTATATCTAAATGGAAAAGGGTTTGTTACGTTCGACAGAAATGATAATATCTACCGCTGTGCTCGCGGCTACTTTGGTGGCTGGTGGTATACCAATTGCGGCGAATGCGATCTGAACGGGAGACCCCCTTACTTTGGGTCTCTGGCCAACTATGCCACGAACCCTGAGGGCATGGCGACACGAATGATGATCAAACGCACCTAACACGACTCAGTGGATTTATGCATGCACACACTTAGCCAAACACACAGACTATTTGATAGTCATATTGGCAGGACATTGACTAATCGTTGTAAGAGTCACTAATCGTTGTAGACAGTTAGCTTACCGCACAATGAAAGAGACGATCTAAAAATCAGAAATAGACGAACTGTCAAATTGTGATCTCAGAATAAGAAGCAAGATTACTCACAAACAGACAGCAAGCGGACATATTGCAATTATAGGGTGCCTTTACACCGTGTAGACTGTAGAGTACTGTAGACAGAAACGGACGATCAAACATAAGCCTACACGTAGGCCTAGATAGTTAGTCAAAAGCCGCTACAAATCCCGGACACAATCATACAACTGGTGGCCGATAGATGTATTTAAACGAACTGCAAGGAAGCGGCAGAGGCATGGTAGCAAAGAGAAGGTAGCTTCCTCTGGACGATTGTCAGGTAGCAGGCATAAAATCATTATCATGCTTTGCCTCGTCTCGTTACACTACATAATAATCGTATCACATTTTATTTAATTACATTAGCCTACATTATCTTCTCACTATGACTTACATGATCGTGGCTTGCCTATCCCAATCACGGTATAATTCTAACATTGTGTTTATTAGCTAAATTTTTTCAATTGGACAAAATTGAACTGGTTCAACTACCATAAGCATTCTAGTTCAATATCTTCATCGTAATCCCGTTTCTGACTAAAAAATACACAGATACCGTTTCCTAACTTCACATATTTTAAAATCGACATCGTAAAAGGCATACAGTTACAGTATCCTTTCATCTGAGTCCCGATATTACAAATTTCCATACAATATTCTAGCCTCAACCAGTCTATAATGAGAATCAAAAACTTCTTCTGATTACCAATATTACATATTTCCGACAATATTCTAGCTTCAACCTATGGTGAGATTGAAAAACAATTAAATGCACCAATGCATTGCACTTAAAGCTCAACCCTCTGCGGTTATATCCGCAGTGACAAACCAGGAGCATAGTGCGAAGTCAGCGATTCAGAGTCGTGCCATGAGACAGATTATTGCGAAATATGGTCTGCTGATGAGATCATCGTATTTTGCCATTTATGCGATAATATCATGATCTGCAGGACTGTATTCATCAGCTGCATCAATATATTACCGTCCAGTCTCCTTGTATGTATAGGGCTATAATTATATAGGCAATCAACTAGTCTCTGAGGTGTGAGGCAGAACACACAGCGTCGGACATGCTATCTTCTGGATTGCAGCCGCGGTGGATAATTTTCCCGTAGGCCTAGATCTAAATTTTTAACGGCAGGATCAGGATTGGCAGGACAAGGATATGACTCAAACAAATATATCGTGTTCTGATGACACCGAACGTATCGGAAATAATATGTTGGTTCTTTTGGCTATGCAAGATATTCAACCGTATGTATGTAAACGTTTTAACATCTGCTGTATATCATGTATATCATGTAATTTTGGAAAGAAGAAATACACAGAAGTGTAAGCAAAACTTGATGATACTTGTGCATAATAAGTGAACAAGGTTACACTGTCGTAATTTACTATGATATATTGATGCTGATTATGATTATTATATATATTATATATAAAATTGACTAGGAACTTCTGTTATTTACTCAAGACAGCAAATATAAATTCCTCCTCCCAACCAAGGACGATCGCAATTTCATATCTCGTGTATTATTTAAAAACAGCTACTAAATATTATTATCTCCAGTATATACCTTATTGGTTACCTCGTTCGTCGCCTGGTGTGATTTAATCTCAAATGAGATATATTTGTGGTTTCGCTTCCCATGCATCTTCAGTGCACGGTTTGGCAACAAGGGATCTCCGAATGTGGTGAAGACTAAATTCAACCCCTAAAGTGCCATGGGTGAACCGTACGCATAACTGTGTTCTGCGAATGCCTCTCTCGGTTTATGTTATTGATTTTCATCTGCGTCTACGGGTTTACTGCCTCCAATCCTGTACTCTATAATTAAATGCCATTCTTCCGCGCGTTTGATTTACGCGTGTATACGACAACCTGCCAGTTGAGACTTTTCGAGATAATTGGACTTGTATTCATCGAGCTCTAAAATCACTTAGACCGACTAAGAAAGGTAGGCGCGGTGGCGTAGAGGTATGTTCGGTGCCTGGCAGCCGGAGGGTTGCGGGTTCGAATCCACCTCAAGCCGCCGCGTAGGGACCCTGGGCAAGTCCTTCACTCGCAATTGCTCATGCGCACCGGCGTGAAACTCCGATTCAGTGTCCACACTGTAGTCGGGAGCGCCTCTGAGTAGAAATCTTGAAGAGGCGCTTATAACAAGTATAACAAGTGCATCATACATACACACATACATACATACACATACATACATACATACATACATACATACATACATACATACATACATGCATACATACAATACATACATAATTGCCCATGTTTATGCATACTTGCATAATGCATAGGCTACATTCACTCGCGCATAGTTTAGGCCTACTATATCCCTGTTGGCGAGGCAACAGCGCGCCGTACACACTTATTTTCGCCTTAGAGACAGAAGGACCGTTGAGCATGTTTATTCAAACAGATAAGTGCATATACTTTTTTACTCAAACTTTGGAAATATAGTAAGCTAGATTTATTAGAAAGCGTGGATCATTGGATTTTGTTGTGCTTGAAATCTGTTTAGTCATTTTAACACTTGATGAACCCTAAAAGGTTTTTATCATCATTCGACTCGCCTTCAGTTGGCCTATCGAAATAGTCCAATGGAATTGGGTAGTATTGTACACGCAATTAAGACACGTAGTAAAACATTGGTTGAACCAAAAACCGCAGGCATAAGTAACAGCGCATGCAATACTTGGAGACATGTCATTGTCCTTGTCGTGGGTAGAAAATTTCATTCCGTTCTGAAAGCCCTTTCCAGAACTGGTCATGTTGAGGGCGTCGCCTGCATCTCCCACGTAACCAGACACGTTCAAGGCATAACCACGTGACTCGGATGTTATGAAGAATGAATCGTATTCAGCTGAAAACCACTTTTTCCCTTTCACGGATTGTAACTCGATACGTAGACGGTAGGGGGCGTTGATTGTCAGCTGGTGAATCTTCTCCAGGCCGAGCCAGAAGTTTTTGTTGATGTCGCCGAAGCCATTCTTATAAACTGTCCATGATTGATTGAAGGATAAACTACCGTCTACCCTCTGCTGGATGACGATCCAGTTGTTGATGGACATCAGTACAGAAACTGCGCTGAAGGTCGGAATAGTTACTGTCAGCGTTACAGACATCACCAGAAACTTATCTGATAGAAAAAGGCATAAAGTGGGATGATTTTGACATAAATATAGACCTAAATAAAAACAAAACTGAACACTTACATTTACACTACATGTAAGTGTGATCAACAGATGTCATTCAATAAGAGTTAATAGATATTGGCTTTCAAAAGTCAGATGTCACTAATGCAGAGAAGCGAAGCACACATTTTCACTCAAGTCTATCATTTTAACATTAGGTATGATACAAGGACAATACAACAACCTTCTTCACCATATTATACAGTCTCACGTTATTTGTTACTGGCATAGCACAAGGCTTGAAGCTTTGTTACTTGTTGAAAATGAAGAAACTGTGGTTATGTGATACATTCAATATGTTTCTTCATTGTGGAGAGTTCAAACACCAAGTACTGTGCGCTTTGACATCAACCATAATTTTTCTCTTCACAATGTGTCATATAAAGTAATTCACCTGATTGCTTTCTCATGCATAGTGCTACAGTTCGATTAGCAACCAGACAGGCATTGCATCCATCGCCAGTTAGGTTCACGGCACATTCGTTGTACAGACGACCATCATGAGTGAACGGGAAAGAACAGTTCTCGGCAGGAATTCCTATGCATAACATTAAGTTACGAGTCTTAGAACATTCTAATTTGAACACCTATTTTGTTGTAATCTACTGTGATCTGATATATTTAATGGGAACTAATCTTATCTAGTCGTCCAAATGATATATATTGCAGAAATGAAAGTTATAAATTTGACGCTTACCCGTGTATGGTTGATCTGACTGAGCCTGAAAAAGGAAACTTTATCATTAATCGTAAATGTTGATAATATTTAGACTGAAGTAGATATATTAAAACAAAAGTAATTAATTCATTTGCTCGATCGTTCATACATCCCTTCGTTCATTCGTTCAATTGTTCTCGTTAGGCATAGTTAATCTGATAGCTGGTTAAATAACTGCGTCGTTTGTTAGTTAATGATGGCCATTAATGTTCTAGAAAAAACCCATTTTATTACCTGGTAATGGATGCATGATGAAGAAGGACCATAGCATTTTGGTCGGTTGAAGAAGATGTCGCAAGTTTTGTTCGCATTGTTGTAGTTGAAGTTCTCGCAGTCGGAGGATCGTTGACACTCGAGAGCACAGTCCAGAGCGGAGTTCAAGGACAGCGAATAGGAAGGTGCATCGAGAGCGCATAGCTCAGATCCAGGCGAAACTTCTGCCACTTGGAATTCACGTACTTCTAGTGCTGATAGTGTGGCGTAAGAAACGCCGGACATTCCAAGAGCAAAACAGAATGTCACGCAAAACGTAAAGCCTACCATTTTCAGTGGAGAGAACTTTTACAACCTAATGTGATCTGTTTTACAGCTGGAAGCTTTTGTCGGACAGACAAACCTTGTGTGATGCCTGGAGCAGGAATATTGGCATGCACATGTAAGCTTGAGATAATGAATTCAAGCGTTACCTTTCAATCTTTTCGGTCAGTATTTTATAAAAACTAATTGCCTATCTGCCATTTGAAGGGCTGTCAAATTGAATAGCCAACTCTCAATTAATCAGAATGTGTATGCTACTGAAATGATACGAGGAGCATCGATAGAGCTCCAGTAACTGTTCATCGTGTAACAGTGCGTCACTGGCTCATTCCGCATGCATGCAAGGATTAGACGTTTAGACGCGCACGGTGTCCGCTGTAAGTGGGTGTGATGGCTAATGTCGATAATGAGAGTTTGGCAAACTCCTATGTTTCTATTGTAAATGGATTCCTGCATTCTGATTGGTCGGGTGACATGCACTTTTGTTACATTGTTCCGATTGAGTTCGTAGCAACCATTGGTGTTTGCCTGACATTAGGCTGGTCACTTTTGTTATACTAGGGCCATTTCAGCTTTTATGATGAACTGAATTATGAATTAGTCTAAATGATAATTCGTCCTATCGTGAAGAAAGGAACTCTAAACGCTGCTGACCCAATAGCATATGTATTGGCAACGGAACGTATACGACCGAACAATCAAACTTAAATACAAGCGTGGCAAACTTTGAGGACTGACTACAGGCGGGATGGGGCGCACGTATGTAGCTAGTTTTTCAGACATTTTATTGGAACAGTAAATTCATTTGTCTTAAATTGCTTCACCTGTATGTCCACACTATTATCAGCATCTTTGTTGCAATATTCCGCAGATAACATTCCCGTCCGAAGAAAAGTGAGAAACCTGCAATGTTATCATATAGAAATGGTTTATATAATTTGACTATTAAACCCATAGAAAATATATCAAGTGATGTCTACTAGCGCTTCGATTGTATCAATACAATAATTTTAGTTGATGGCAAACTAAGATTGTGTGTGATAAAATTAAAGTGTCTACCAAGATGCTTAATTGTCCAATGAATTCTGTTGCAGTTTCAATCTAGTTTGTGACGGGTTTTTTTATTCCATCGGGCCATGCTACTGATGAAGTGAATGAACTGCAGTCAGTGAAAATCGTAAAGGGTGAAAAGCTTAAGTAGACGCTGAATGTCTAAAATACTAAAGTCACCAACGTCAAGGATGGAAGGAACTCATATAATTATGTTTGAATGTGTGGTCGCAACTTTTTACCAAATCTCCTCTATTTTCTTTCTGCAGAATATGTAAGAATATTGAAGTTTACTTCAAGGGTGTCGTTGTAGATTTTTGAGAATGTTTTAATAAGAAAATAGGATCACTTGTTTGAGTTTTGAGTGAGTGAAATATTGAGTTAGCCTAAAATCAATATTCTCTAAGTATGCAATGATTGCTTTAAGCTCATCAACATAGTTACATTGATGCTAGCTGGACATTCGCGTAAGTAGCTCTATGAAACACACATGCACCCACAAGATATGAATTACAGACATTAAAGACATATGGCCCTATATATGCGCTGCAGATTATAATTGACACTTAACGAATGGATGCAATTTAGGACTCTAAAAGGGGGCATTCGCTGAGTTTAGTTTGGCTTGCTCTCCGCGATGCCGTCACAGTTTAAACCAACCTCATCGTTTAAGAGAATGCCTTAGATCCTATTAACGGATGTATGTTTGGCATTAAAATTGGGGTTTCTGGCTGTTTTAGGTTCTTGTATTTTAACTCATAGGTTTCAATTGAAAAATCGGCAAATAATAGCGTGGAAGAAGAAGCCAAATTTTCATCTACCGTTCACACGATAAAATAAATTGATGAGAAGCTACGCTCGTATGTATGCATGAATATATATATATGTACCTGACTAGGAATAGTACGAAAATGAGAAAGAATAGTAAATGCGTGTTTGACCTCACAGGAGGTGTTAGCCTGGTCTGAAGCCAGCTCATTATCTATCGACGGTCTTCGTCTAATTAATCATTACGCAGAGGGCTTAGTTATATTGAGAACCGAGGTGTATACAGTCAGATGAAGTGAACTCGAGAGACAGACTCGTGCAGGGCATACATCAGTGCGCTAACACAGTGCATGCCAATCGATTGAAGCTACACTCCATAGTCTCAAGAGATCACGAGCTTGGTCTTGAAGGCTGTAACGTATGACACTCATCCATTCTACCGGCTGACGTTAAAGCCTCTTCAGTTTCCCCACGAAAAATAAAACAATAAAATTTCCCGTTGAACGAATTTCATTTGTTAGTAGCCCAGCGATGAAACAATTAGACTGAAGTTGACACTTTTACAAAGTCAACCATTAATTACTTACTTAATTAATTAAAACAGAATGTCGTGAAAAACGCAAAGCCTACACTTTTCACTAGACAAATATTTTACAACCTAATGTGATCTGTTTTACAGTGCCAGGGCTTCTGTTCAACAGCAGATACTCATAAAATCAGGCTAAAAACATTTTTTACTATGCCAACGGGTCAGAAACAGCAAAAAATGAATACAGAAAAGAAAAAGCATTAATAGGTGGTGTAGGGTTATGTTCGGTGCCTTGCAGCCGGAGGGTTGAGGGTTCGAATCCACCTCAAGCCGCCCCGTAGGGACCCTTGGCAAGTCCTTCACTCGCAATTGCTCATCCGCTTCGGCGTGAAACTCGATTCAGTGTCCGCGCTGTAGTCGGGAGCGCCTCTGAGTAGAAATCTTGAATGGGTTGCTATAACAAGTGCTCATACATACATAATATAAAGTTGTTGGAGCAGAAATATTGACAGGCGTCTCGAGAGAATGAGTGCATATCTTGCCTTCTGCCAATACCTTCGGTCTCTGTATAGGCCTAATAACAGTCTTCGTTTGTGCTCGCAATGGTCTGCCTTTAATTAACTAACCTAACAATTATAACGGAGCCATAGTATTATTCACCAAATCCTATACTATAAGAACGACATGATTAACACTAGTCGTTTGAAGTATAGCTTACTTCATTTTGTGTGATCAGTTTGCCACTGTTACGAACGTGCCTTAACTTATGTAATTCATTATAGGATTGTGACAGTGGTGCGTGAATGTGTGTATGTTCGTATGTATGCATTATGTATCTGGCTATCGCTATCACAGAATGATGAAGAAATAAGGTTGATATGTTTCGACGGCCTAGGGGGAGGAGTTGTCATGGTCACTATATCAAAGGTGTTCGCTGTTCTAGTTAATGAGTAAAGCGTAGGTAGCTAACAGGCGGCTTAGTTACATTTAGTACGGAGCTGTATTAAGCCAGATGAAGTGCAATATTAATTTGAGTACTTCAGAGAGGGAAACTGATGCATGACATACTTCAATGCTCTAGCACTGCGCATGCCAATCGACATGACACTCATCCATTCTACACTGCTGATGTTATAACCTCTTTTATCCTCAAAGATGAAAATAATTCCTCCTCATTGAACAAATATCAATTGTTGTCTGTTATAAAGAGATGTGCACTACCGCCACTGCCTTTAGCGGGAGGTGTCAACCTCAAGCCTGTACAAAGGAGGAGGGCGACGCTAATCATCTACTTAATAACATAGCATATAGCCACATAGTCTGTCAATATTGTTGCCCGTTAATCAGCGGAGCGTAACAGAGACGGTATGGCGCATCATACAACTCTCGGTGAACAGAACCATCTAACAATTGACGTTGAAGCCATGCAACGCGTATTAGTATCCATACAAAAAACTCCAATCAATAAATAATAATTAAACTATTGCCCGGCAATAGCTGAAAATAAGCACTATTTATAACACGACAAGTGACAGTCGAATGTTGTTCAATCAATAGACACAGATCAGTGTAGGAAATATATCATAAGAAAATTGTATACCCGTGAAATTTAATCATGTGTAATCACTTGGCGTACAACCTGCAGTGCAATTTAAGTGTTAAGCATATCCACTTAAATTTTAGGTTTACAGGACAACAGATCCTATATCAATTTAATATTCTTGCAGTTTGGCATGCATGAGAGTCAATACTCCTCCTACTAAACAACTTGCCACTCTTAACTTGTATTGATGATGCACCCTGTTCTCTGTTGAATGGATCCCGAAGTTCAGAGTTAATTAAACAAGGCAAAAGACTTAAATTTGTTTCTTATATGAAGGCTGTCCGAATAAACTCATCTTATGTTTCGCTATACTTCTGCTCACTTAATAACACATTCCGTGCGCCATCATGAAATGATCCACTGGTATGTGTTTATCAGGTGCACCAACAATGATCAATTGATCATGCAAGTTTAACTCCATTGTCAGTGCCCAGTTAGGCTATATATATAATACTATATGTTTGAGACAGGCCGTGTAGACATGTTCCTGCTCGCTCTCACAATTAATAATTTCCAGAATGATGTAAGTTCCTATTGAATGGATTTTTAATGAGTCAAGCATCTAAATTGTGTTCAGATAATTTAATAATGTTAACTCAGTTATCGGAAGTATTTAGTTTATAATGGTTACTTAAGATTCCAAACTGTAAATGGGTAAACGGTATGAAAATTAGTTTGTCCGGTAAGTAGTTACAGCGCAAAGATATACACAGAAGAGAAAGCAAAACATTTGTTGTGAACGATTCAAACATTAATAACAAATTATAACTGTAAATAAATCCGAGACCAGATTGAAGTTTTCTCTGAGCTATTGCGTTCACTGAAGCAACGCAATGAATAATTATTGGGAATACGTCTGATTAACTGTAAAGGGCCTACTTTTCGAGACTACGATTTACGGTGGTCGAGAGTATCGCAGGCAACATGTAAGCTTAGATGAGGCAAAATAGTCTTCTTTACTGGGTGATTCTTGTGCATAATAAGTTTACAAGGTTATACGGCCATATTATAATAAGACTTATGATGATATATTATTGTTGATGATTAAAATCATTCAATAAATATTTTGATAACAATAATGTTGCATACCTACAAATGATAAACTATTGGAACATTTTTAGTTGCGAAATAAATCATTATTTAACTTAAACAGATTTTATATGGAAATGATTCATCAGCACCACAAGAGAGCAGGAACTATTGTTATTTACCCGAGTTGAGACTGCGAATGAGAAATGCAACGGCAGTAAGGAGCTGCATATCGCTAAAGGTCCTGACTCCTGACTACAGAAAAAAGTCACCGGCCAACGTGGTTAGACTGTGGTCTATAATCTTAGATAAATTCATAGGCATTTTACCTCCTTAAATTCAACGTCAAATAATATGCCGACTTTCAATATGACTAATATTATTATTTCAAAATTACTTAAATAATTATCTACTCCGATAAAAGCACCCGATAATAATTAACTCTGTAAATTTGAATATTATAACATGACGAATAAAGCAACAGATTAGGTTGCGCTCTGTAGTTGGTTGCAATGGAGAAAGAACTTTACCACGAGCAGATTGTATGAAAAGCATTATTTTGTGGGGGGCTAGATTGTTTGAGTGAGCGGTGGGAAGATTTTCCTTCTACTCTAGATATTGCACTCTGATGAAGATATTAATAATAATATTGCCATGGCTTTAATCTCCCCCCTTATCAGTCGACTGGCTTGAAGGTGAGACGCAGTGGTCAGTCCAAGATCGTTGAGGTTCTGCCAGATGAAACTTTAGAAACGTATATATATATATATATATAATATATACTGTCAATATATACTGTCAAGACACGCATAGATGCACTTATTGAACCCGCACTTATTGAACCCGTAGCCACGGGAATAATTATGTTGAACAGTTAACCTGTCGCACTTGTGTCATTATCCATATTTGCTTTTGTTACAAGTGGCCCATTAGCGGGACCTAGGTCTTTTAGGGTCGTTGTTTTATTGTTTCCCTTGTTGCTAGTCTGTTTTTTCTTGTGCACTTGTTTTTCGTTGTCAATACTGCTACTTGGGTTTAATCAAATTTATGGTTATGGTTATGGTTATATCGAAGCTTGAAAATTTCAATCTGTTCTGGAAGTATGTTCCAGAGTTGTTCGTGCAATAAAGCGCATTGTCTATAACTCCTACTTAACGATGTTCGAAAGAATTAACTTTTTATCGATCATTTATGATCGAATTTAAACTTTCTATCCTTCCGTCATTTCTAGAAAATGAGCCTTCTGTCTTTCATTCATGTTCGACAGAAAGAACTTTCTGTCAACCATTCGTTTTCGGGGAAATGAACCTGATCACTTTTCTAAGCTTCGTTCAATCTCGAAAGAACAAGCTTTCTGGTTTGTTTGTTCTTGGTTTGGATTCAACTGGTCAAACCGTTATTTTGTCGTGCAAGGACGGTTTCCAGATCTCAAGAGAAGAGGGAATGTCCATATGAAGTTTCAAGAATATCAAAAAGATCTTCGGCATTGAATTGATTCTGGTTCACAAGTTGCACTTATATGGTAGTATGTGGTAGTATCATTTTAAAGTGACAGTCCATAGAAAGGATCGCAGTTTGATTGTGATTGTGTTTGGTATTTAGATTCATGGGGCCAAAAAGGTCGTTCTCATGTGGTATGAAATGTTAATATCGACTATGTTTTGCAAATAGTTTTGTGAATAGTTGTTTAGTGTGTTTGAAATTATATGTGAAATAAACCAATGAAAATTCATGGAGGGATATAAGACAAATTTAATGTTTTTAGTACACAATAACAAAGAAAGAACCAACAGATAGTATTCATCTATTTGTGCACAGCTAAGGTAGTCATTTTAAGCGTATTGTTCGAATCCATAAAAAGCAAGTAGCGTTAAAAGATGGCAGAACATCTTTCTCATTTAGATGAACCTCGTAAAGATTATCAATGAGATACTTTCTTTACTAAGACATTCACTATATAAGTTAAATTAAATAAGTAATTTTAACTTATAAAATTAATTACATTTAATTTCATAAGTTAAATTTATTAGGACAAATTCTTACATGGCTGCGATGCGTGCTTGTAATATATATGTAGATGGTCATTTAAGACCATTAGAGCCCAGTAGCAGCGCTAGATGCACCCTAAACGGCTTTTATCATCATTCGACTCGCCTTCAGTTGAACCGAAGTGGCCAATCCAGGGTCATGCAGAGTGCTCCAAGTGAAGTGGGTAGTGTTGTACTCGCAATTAAGACAAGTGGCAAAACACCCGTTGAACCAAAAACCGCCGGATTGAGTAATAGCGCAATTGACAGTAGACAACTTGTCATTGTCCGTGTCTCTGGTAGAAAATTTCATTCCGTTCTGAAGGCGTGATCCAGAATTGGTCATGTCATTGAGGGCGTCGCCTGCATCTCCCACGTAACCAGACACGTTCAGGGCATAACCACGTGACTCGGACTTTATGAAGAATGAATCGTATTCAGCTGAAAACCACTTTTCCCCTTTCACGGATTGTATCTCGATGCGTAGACGGTAGGGGGCGTTGATTGTCAGCTGGTGCATCTTCTCAAGGCCCAGCCAGAAGTTTTGGCTGATGTTCCCGAATTCTCCTTTATAAACTGTCCACGATTGATTGAAGGATAAATTACCGTCTACCCTTTGCTGGATGACGATCCAGTTGTTGATGGACATCAATAGAGAAGTTGCGTTGAAGGTCGGAATTGTTACGTTCACCGTGACAAACATCATCAGAACGTTGTCTGAGAAATAATGTAGTATAATGAAAACAAACTGGAGGATTTGAAGAGAAACACACACAGAGCTACATGTATACAACTGAACATTAACCACAAAGTTCGATTAAAAAGGTTACTGAATATGGTGATTACAAAATAATGTGGCTTTAGGAACCACTGTCAGATTTTATGGATGCAGCAGAAGTGAATTGCTAAAGCATACAGTTTCTTTGAAGGTTGCATGACTCGGTTATGCTGAGTCTATCGTTTTCACATTATACAAAGCCATTGTAACATACTTCACTGACCAGATTGTACAGTCTCGGTGTTCTGTTTCTCGTTTAGCAACTTAGCTGTCTCTCAAAACAGAAGAACAATTGTGACACCAGGGCTCAAAACCAGTCGCTTGTCGCTTCCTAGATATTGAGCTAGAAGCTGGAAGAGGCGAGAGTGGTCAGAAATATAGACTATTCTTCAATTCAGCAGTTGCCTGTGAATTTGCCATAATTTGGAAAGTATTAATCCGATTTTGCTTTATTCGATACAGAATATATCCCTTTATTGCCCAGCAAATTTGCAGCATAATCAAGTAATGGTTGCTGAGGACTTTGATGACACGAATATTCCGAAACGTTTTCTTCGTTTTCTCACTCTATACTATTGAAAGAATCAAACGAGCATAACTTCAGTTAGAAAAAAGATATTTTCATTCTGTGAAAAGTATTTTGAAGCAGATCAACTGTAGAATATGACTGAATAAAAAGATCAGAAACCGACAAGTGACGGGTTTTAACCCCCTGTGTCACAATTGGTTATTTTGTCAACAAAGTTATTAATTCAGGAGAGTTTAAACCGCCCAAAATTGTGCCATGCGTTGTGTCATCCAACTTAAATTTCCTCTTCATATACTGCCAAATATAAAGCAATTCACCTGATAACTTTCTCTTGCATTGTGCTACGGTTCGATTCGCAACCAGACAAGCATTGCATCCATCACCAATTAGGTTCACGGCACAATCGTTGTATAGACGACCACCATAAGTGAACGGCAAGGAACAGTTCTCGGCAGGAATTCCTATGCATAACATTAAGTTACGAGTCTTAGAAAATTATAATTTGTATACCAAATCTGACGTATTCTAATACGACCTCATGTGACACAATCTAGTCTTGTCGTCTAAAAAACACCAATTGCTAACATTGGAGATATAAAAAAAATCAACGCTTACCCGTGTAAGGTTGATCTGACTGAGCCTGAAAAAGAACCGTTTTCATTAATGATCCAATGTTGAAAGATCACAATAGATATTCTACTTCAAAAGCAAGTAATTCATTCAATAGTTCTTTTTTTCAATCATTCATACATTCAATCATCAGATCGTCGAATCATTCGTTCATTTTGTTCATTTGTTTTTTGGTTAGCTAGTTTGCTTGTTGGGTAGTTTGCTAAATGTTGGTTTGCTAATTAATAATGGCCGTTAATTTTTCTAGAAAATGAAAGTAAAGTGTTTGGCATAATGTTATACCTGATGATGGATGCACGGTGGAGAATGTTCATAGCATTTTGGTCGGTTGAAGAAGATGTCGCAAGTTTTTTTCATGTTGTTGTAGTTGAAGTTCTCGCAGTCGGAGGATCGTTGGCACTCGAGAGCACAGTCCAGAGCGGAGTTCAAGGACAGCGAATAGGAAGGTGCATCGAGAGCGCATAGCTCTGATCCAGACGGAACTTCTGCCACTTGGAACACACGTACTTCTAGTACTGTGGCGTAAGAAACGCTGGACATTCCAACAGCAAAACAGAATGTCGCGAAACACGCAAAACCAATCATTTTTACGGCACAACTATCCTACAACCTGATCTGTTTTGCAGTCCCCGGGCTTCTGTCGAACAGAATCTCAACCAACCTAATGTGACGTTTTGAACATTAATATTGACTTGGAAGAATGAATGTAATTATTGCCTTCCTTTCAATACCTTCGGTCTGGGTATTTGCACAGTCAATAATGCTTTTCGCCGCATTTGTATTATTGTTAAATTGAAAAGGTTTTGTTAACAACCTGAAAATCAATCAGGTGTAGGCTATTGAAGAGATACGCGTGGGCACAATAGCTAAGCGGCTCATTGTGTAGCAGTGGTTTGCTGGATCATTCAATATAATAATTATAGGGATTATACGCGTCATTTGCCGACTGTTCATATTGTACATATTGTAGGTGATAGTTAATGCTGAGCCAGGCGCCGTCGACAATGAGCATTCAACAAACTCCATTGTCTTTATTGTAAACGGATTCCTTCATTCTTATTGGTCGGCTAACATGGACGCCATTTTCCTCCACTGTTGTGTATGAGTCCGTAGCAACCATTGGTGCTTGCATAGAACTAGAATGCTTCCTTTAGTTGTACTGGTGCCATCCCCACTTTATAATTCAGCTGAATTCTGTATCAAATGACAATTAAACCTAACCTGAAGATCGGAAATCGAAATAAGCTAAGCGAAATAAATTTGGAGACAGAAGCTGAATAAAGTTGACCGCTTAAACGACCATATAAAACTCATTCCTTTCCTGCTCTATGTCTCACCATTTCCGTCTTTTGCTAAATCTGCCCTCTCCATCACGTCTGGAGGTCAGTAATTCTAATGTACAGAAGAACAAATAAATTACGGACTACACTGACGTTGAACACTGTCTATGTTTAAGATACTTGCCATCGTGAAACAATGTCCTTTATCTATTGACCGTTAAGCATCGTAAGTTGCAGTTTTTACAAATTTTCTAGGAATAGGCACATCATACAGATGTAAACTGTTTCATCATCATGTTAGTTATTTTAGCCGCATCTTTTTAGCAATGACCCATTAGTAACATACCCAAATACCCCAAATCCCCAATCCAGTAAATGATGAAAACAGGAATGTTACCAGCATAATATTATATGTAGGCCTAAATGTAGACTACTAAGCCTACATCGGAGTGCAGGCTGACTTTTAACAGAACTAAAATCTCCTTGATGTATGCCGAACCATAGCAGATCACCCAAATCTTGACTCGAATCCGTTCCTCCATGGTACCGGGCCGCATATTACGAAAGTACACATGGAAATTGATCCAAGGGAATCTCGCGACCAATCAGAGGATGAGTGTGAATTTGCCTAATGAATAATTATGAATATTCATCTGCCTCTAACGGCAGTCTAGCCAGAGACTGAAAGTGCGAAGGGTAACGTGGCACGCGGTAGAATCACCTTCGACTTTCCAACGATAGTCGTAAACTTTGTATTCACGTGTAGAGTGAAATTTAAAATTAGAATAATACAATCAAATCGATACATTGCACAATTAAACATTTATGTGATAAGGCAAATGTCGTGGTTTGTATGGAAGTGCTGTCTCGGTGGACACTATAGCGGCTTCTCAGAGAAAGCTAGGTGAAAGACCGCTTTATAATGATTTTCCACGTCAGAGTAGTCGCCAGTGAACTCCGATAGCCTATATTGATAATCGGCAGGCAAAGTGTTCATATAATCGGCCATTTTGCAATTTATCAATTTAAATTCAAATTGTTTTTACAAACTGGAGTTCACTGTTTACTGATTTAAGCAAAGCGCATAGCCAATGAGTATTCGTGACGCAGGGAATGTTATTAATACTGACATGGCGGCTTCTGATTGGTCGCGAGAATCCCTTGGATAAATTTCTTTGTGTACTTTCGTAATATGCGGCCCGGTACCATGGAGGAACGGATTCGCTATTCCGGATGTCCGCCTGACTCCGCCATTCTGGCTCTGGGCTCCATTTATAATAACGATCAATGCACGCGTCGTGAGGTCGGTTAGGGTCAGGGTCAGGGTTAGTGTCGTCATTAGAAAACATCGTACCTTTTGCGCAGCATGCCAACCGAAATGATTATAATCAGTTCTTATTCCCCAGACTTATCATTAGGCTATTCAACTAGGTCATACGATTATCTTTTTCTGTTCATTAGTCATGTGTCCGGAATGGCGGACCCCCGGAATAGCGAATCCCCGGACTAGCGGACCCAAACCTCCTCCATAGGAAGCAAAGGCAGCGTTTCTTGCACATTTTTGAATATATTTGAGTACTTAGGACGATTGACCACCATTTTGGCGCAGCAGCTGAGGACCGACTGGGGTTGACGAACACTGAACTCTGACAATACTTCTGTTTGAAGTTACTGTAGTCACATTGCGTCACTCTAAATGAATTAACTAGATTTGCAGCATCATTGAACGAGAAGTTACACCATATGACCAGCAGCTGACGCTTCTGATAAAATCAGGCTGTGCCAAGCGAATTCACTTGGTCATTAGGGTGGCAGCCAAAATGGTTATTTTTTTATAATGCCAGGGACATCCACCAGTTCTGTTCCTATTGGTAGTAGAAACCCATGTGCAAAATCTTTTTAAAATATTCCATTATTTAGGGGTGCCACATCACAACTTAAATTTTGTATACAAAATTATTGCGTTATCGAAGCCATAAAAATCAACTTTTTATTTTTTCAGGAGCTGGATGAAAGTTAGACACTTCTAGAGCCTATTATTTTTATTGTGATATGTGATCAGTGCTATGTACCATGGATTGTTGGATACCTTATTCTCTGATGATTGGTTTTATAAATAAATGATAAAATAATAAATATATAAATTGGGACAAACTGGAGCTGAGGAGTAAATAAATCATTTTAATTTTTAAAACAATTTGTTTGGACTTCTGTATATAAAAGGCTTTCCTAAGCTTAATTATTTATAGTTACTCACAATATCCCATATAATCCATAACCAATTTCAAATAATCCGGCATTTTGTAATAGAAAAAAAGCACTTCATATCAAAAGTAAATAATGTCTTACAAAACATTTAATATCTGGCTAAAATTTGGTTTCGGGTCAGAACATACAGTATGATTAATATAGTAGAAAATCAGATTATAATTAGCAACTCTGTACAAGTTTAAATTTAAATAATTTTTTAGCTTATTTATGAAAATACTTTGCAAGAAAAATCCTAAAATACCCAATACCCAACACTTAGTCTTGCATAATGTATCCAGTGTTTCCAATCTCTTTATTGACTTGCTTGTTTTCAGTACTTTCTAACTGGAAACTGACTAGGATTCATTCATTCCAAACGTTTTATACAGCGCCCTTCAAGAAGCCTACTCAGAGGTCCTCAAAGGTTGGCATGGCCAAAACCTTCTACCAGATCTTAAACTGAAATTTGCTTTGTTGGATTCACACATGATTCAATCAATATTGCAAGGCTGCTTTAATGAAAAGAGACATTACAGGTTTTTCATTTGTTAAAGGTCAATGGCAAAACTGTTCGTGAAGTGCACGCATGCATGACAGTTGGAACAGTTGGAGCTTTTTGAAATAAAGCTCACTTGCCTGTGACTACAATGCCAACATGCAATCGGGAGGCTTGAGAAGATCTACAATGAGAGAAGGAATTCACAAAAGGCAGCATGGAGAGGTGGAGAAACACAGAAAGTCGCGAGTAAAGATTTGTTGAATCATTCGAGAAATCATTTAATATTTCACATTCTGATGCGGAAGTAAAAAATAAAATCCTGAGGACACAGCACTTCTGCAGGCTCGGCTCAGAGATGGAAGGATGTCAAGTTCAATGGCACAGGTGAAAAACAAATTGAAAAACAAGATGAAGAAAAACGGAAGAGAGACAAGATGAAACTAAGACCAGCGTTTATCAAGAGACATTGAGACAATCTGTTACTACTACTCCAATGTCCAGGTCCAGTGGTATTAAGACAGCTGCCGATTTATTTAAATCTGATGCTTCAGATAGTGATAACTGCTATATAGACTGCATCGAAAACTCTGAGTCTGTAGATGAGGCAAAACCCCAAAGACTAAAAGACCTCGCCAAAGAATATTATTATCAATCTGCAAGTAGCAGCAGCTCTTGATCGAATGAAGGACAGCTATAGTAATGCGTGGAAACAACAGCATTTAGTTGGAGTGTCAGCAGACTGATGATAGGTTGAGTGTGGTGAATGATAGGACAGAAACGGGAGTGGCATTGATACCAAAATAAAATATAATCCGGACCAAGAATGTAGGTCAAAAGCAAGCCTTGCTCCACGTGGTGTCCGAGCATCGAAAAAGTTTCCGGACACCAAAACGTCAACGGTCACAAAATGGACCAATAAATATTTTAATGTGTTAATGATTTAATCATAATGTATAAGGCTGAATAATGCTCACCAGTACTTTTGCTAATTATTATTCTACTTTTAAGCAAAACAATTTAAGGTTTACTTGATCTTACACAAAATACGAAAAAGTTTCTAATATTATCACAATTGTGCTTACGATCCTTGTCTAAAATTTGCAAAACTTGACCTCTTATGTGGCACACCTAAATGATGGAATGTCTTTATCATATTTTGCACACTAACTTACTTTATCAAAAGGAACATAACCTGGGGCTGTCCCATCAATTTACTCAAAATAATTTTTTTGAGCACCACCCTATTGGTCATGCATAATGCATTGATTATTCACCATCCAATAGCGAAGGTAACCAGCGACGCCTTCTGTGCCTCAGTCAGACAATCCCGACGCTATTGTTTCTTCTGTGATCATAGATCGCACCTGGTGTGTACCCAGCCAATGCGAATTGTGTTTGTGTTTGGTTCAGCCACAGCCGTTTTGCAACATTCACGAGTCGCCTATAATAGGCCCTACCTTCTCCTGTATAATGAGCAAGGGATATAAAGAAAACAAGCGAAATAATGGACTACTGAACCGCCTTTAATTTTTTGCAGCAGAAAATCCCAAACTAAACACCGAGATCACCTTTCTACGACAGTTCCGGACCGCTATTGCGGGGTCCGCTATTCCGGGGGTCCGATATTCCGGGGTCCGATATTCCGGGGGTCCGGTATTCCGGGGGTCCGCCATTCCGGACTAATGTGGCTGGCATGCTGCGCGAAAGGTACGATGTTTTCTAATGAAGACATTAACCCTAACCCTGACTCTATCCGAATCTCACGACGCGGAGTCAGACGGATTCCCGGAATAGCGGACCCTGGAATAGCGAACCCCCGAAATAAGGGGTCGGTACCTCTAAGACTTGTTGAAATACAAATGGTCACGTTGAACGCTAAGGAGAGTGAAGTCACATCGCGTGATTCGTGTCATGTAATTATTGCCGCACAATGTAATGCATGGGATTTTCGAATTTATTTAGTCGAAAACACGACAGATCGAACTTCCAGGGTCCAACATGGAAGTCTCGCTGCGTTTGATCAATTTTTCTGAGACTATTTGCCTTGCATCCTGCAACATGGGTTCCTTGACCTTTCAGTTTCTTTTTGGTAAGCCCTTGAAAATCAGTCACTTCCCCCGTGACTTTGTCCTGTCGTGTAGGGAAACACCAGGTGAGTTTCTCCTAAAGTGGCGCTATATAATTGGGATACAATTACAAAGGAAACACTGTTTAAAGGTCGCAGAGTGAAAGTCAGTGTGTTGGAAATAACACTTTTCTCCTTCTTCCAGCGTATTAGGGAACTAAGCGTTGTCAGTTCTGCTCTGTCACCCACTATCACCCGACTACTCATGCATTTGCTAAAGTGATATTGGAGCTCCTTGGCTTTGTATATTAGCAGTATCAGTACCGGCCTTACCATTGTGCGAACCGTGCAATTGCACAGGGCCCGCAAATTTTTGGGGCCCGAAAATGTCAGAAAATAACACGAACAAGACACCCTAATAATAATAATAAAAATAGGCCTATTATGGTTTCAATATTAAATCTTCTCTTTTCTCAGAAATGTCAAATGGTACAAACTTAATTTTCTGCGACATTTTATGTGACTTCGGGCCCCCTATTAGTGGGGAGGCCAGAAAGTCTCACTGTAAAACCTGTGATATTTTTGGGCCCCCTATTATGGGGCCCCAAAATGTCACAGAAAATTAACATGAACAAGACACCCTAATAATAAATATTATGGTTTAAATTTAATCTTCTCTTTTGTCAACAAATAAAAGTCAAATGGTAGCCTATATACATGTAGGCCTATACCAAGTTGAAACCATGTGACATTTATTTTTTGACATAATATTATATGTTGTCACAAAAGATAACATTAGGTGCAGAAAATGGTAATAATTTCTGCACCCAGAAATAGTTATACTTTGCCTTACTTTTCTTAAATTTAAAGTGCGAAATTTTACATCTTGAATACTTGTGCCGCGAGCTATGCCTAGAAAAAGTAAGGGTATCTGGTCCAAAAAGTTTCAAAACCACTGTTGTACTCGATTGTCTACGGTACCTTTGTTAATTGTTTTATATTATTTCTTTTAGATTTTAGAGGATTTTATCTTTAGGGTTTATTATTTAGCACAAGTATATATAGTCAGTCATATATATATATAATGATTAACAATGAAAAACAATTTGACTTGTGTCATGGGGCCCGTACAGTTCACTCTGCAAAGGGCCCGCAATATACTAGGGCCGGCACTGGCAGTATATTTTACGGAAGCAAATTGCCACAGTCAACATCAACATAGCGAGTTTACACAAAAATAGCAGAGTAGGCTACCCCGGTACATCGTGCAATTTGCTAAACAGTCTTTATATAGTTAGCAAGCAAATTATGTCTGCATAAACTATTTTAATTTCTTAAGCTTGATGACACCTTTTTCATATTTAGATTTAAAATCCAGAGGGCAAACATCCCCTTGCTTCAACGTGCGGTATACCATAGCACAGATAGATGTACACTGGTATCTGTAGGTAAATACATGCTTTAGTCACAGCTCCGTGCAATGATTCGCAATGCAGTGTTGTTTTATCATCATTCTGGAATAATATAGATTCTTTAGAAACGTGTGTCTGTATCTGTATCTGATCGTTGCATTTTTATATCAGGTACGCCATCTGTGGAGTTTCTCTTGAAGTGGCAATATGCTTGTTACAAATAGAATCAGTTATTATTATATAAAGATTACAAATGGAAAGTTCATATAACAAAAAACAACGCATGTGCGTTGTGATTAATTTTATACCAGACATTAGGGCCTACACTAGGAATGTAGCCTACATTTACTAAATGCAAATGCGAAATTAATGTACAGTACGTGCATAAATGAAGAATTCACATTCTATACCATAAATACATAGTGTTTCCTTAAAACCAATCCTTTTACTGCTCCACATCGTTGAAGCACTTGAGTTAGCAGCTCTTAGGTGTAAGAGGTTCAAAGAACAAGGAGGGTATTTGTAGCCTAAACAATTAGTGGCCACTGTGAATAATTTGTCCTATGCCAGTCTGAACATCATGCGAGACCCATTTAACATCGAAACAGTTCCAAGTCCGAGCTGCATAATTGGCTTCCAGTAGTAAAGAGACGATCCAAAGACAGCGTTCAGGTCACAGATTCCACATGCCGCGAACCACCATCCAGATCCCCCATGCTGCACCGAACAGCTATAATCAGACTGGTCGTTGTCTCTATCATAGGTCGAGAAGTTCTTGTGGTTTTGATATGCTGATGTAGGAGGGTTCTTGTTCATGGCATCTCCAGCGTCTCCGCTGTATCCGTCCAGATGAATGGCATACCAGTTGGACTCCGGATCGATTCGGATCGAGTCGTACTCGGCTGAGAACCAGGACCCGTTCTCAACGGACATCAACTCGAAACGCAGACGGTAGTTGCCGCTGTAGGTCAGCTGGTGCATCTTCTCCAGACCGATCCAGTAGTCAAGTGTTGGGTCTCCAAACCCAGAGCGGTACTCGGCCCACGACCGGTTGAAGTTGATGGAATTGTAGATGCGACTGGAAACGACGATCCAACGATTAACGGTCATCAGAGGAACGGAAGTGGAGAAAGTTGGAACTGTGATGTTAGTGAGACTTAGGATCGGGTGGAAGTCTACAATATCAGGAGACGCTATAAAACTTTGTCTTACGAATCTTTCAATTAAACAATCTAAGAACCGCAGAAAGAACTGTTCATTGTAAAAGGATTTTTATTTTTATACAAATCGTGTTATCATCAGATCATCATCATAGTTGTCATAGCATGCTGCCGCAGAACTGAAAGACAGCAAGGCGTTAATTATTGTTTGGAGGTGAGTGATATTTGAGTTACAGTTGATATTTAGTTCCAAATCAGATGACCTGAGTCTTACGGCGTGGAATTCTAACAAATCAGCATGAATGAATGAATGAATAAATTAACGAAAGAACGAACGATTTATAAATGTATGAATGCATGGTGAATCTGAAAAGTGTCGAACAAGTCAATCAGTCAGTCAGATGATTGGATTCGTATAAAATGGTACTGACTAGATGGTTGTTGGCATCTGACGATGGTCCTGTTATGTACGAGGCAGTTGCGGCATCCTTCACCCGTCAGGTTCGATCCACACTCGTAATACAACTTCTTGTTGAAAGTGAACGGAATGTAGCATTCTTCGGCCACGATTCCTTTAAAATAAGATCAGAATTAAACTACTGCTTAAAGATATTACCAGAAGCAAACACCTGTAATATCTAGAGACTCATACAGACAGGCTATCCCGTCTGAGAAATCTTCTAAATGATAACGTCGACAGACTACCTCTACCGAAATAAGGCTTAATAGTTACAGTAGTCCTTAGTTAATTGGTGCCCAATAAAAACAATAAGCTCTTTGCGTCATATATTTTGAAGTGATTAATCTATACTACTATTATAAGTCTCAAAGTTTGTCCTTCTGTTTCACCCAACAAAGGCTCGCGAACGGAACGCTGTAGCAATGTGAAAATTGTACAGAACGTTCTTATTCGAATTTGTAGGTCAACAGTAATATTTTCAAATCACAATTAATTTAAATTCCGATTTTGGACATTTTAAGTTTCGATGTGGTGATAATATCTTCAAACTTTCGAAATCTAGGTCAATACCGTAATTGTCGCCCAATCAGACGACAGGTCAAAACCGGGGCTAAACCGGGAAGCTATAATATAATTCAAATACACGGCGCTGAGGAAGAAATCGTTAAATTGAAATAAACGGACGTTGAGGAAAATGTGGTTAAAATCAAATACACGGGCGCTCAGGAAGATGTCGTTAAATTCGAAATACACGGGAGGGTACGAAACGAGTCACAAAATGTCATTCTTCGCGAACGACGCGAAGCCGTCTAACATTACGCTTAGTAAAAACACCCCGGGCGAAGCCGGGTATTAATCTAGTAATTTCGTAAACTCTTTCAAAAGGCTGATGTTTGAGGAATGTTACTCCGAGTTCTCACGTTACATTTCAGATTATGTTTTTATTTCGACCACGTTCTGGTTCTCCTGTATATGGCGTTGCAATGCGTTTGTCCTATCGTACAAGTACTTATAGAATGAGGACTACGCATGTGTCCATGTATGCGTATGTGTATGTATGTTTGTATGTATGTTTGTATGTATGTATGTATGCTTGTGTGTATATTTGGTTAGTCCGACACCGATGTAGACAAATTTTAAACAGAGAGCTCGCGTCCATTCTTCTTATTATTGTTAACAAAATATTAAGTTTCATAAAAGTGCTTGAGCACATTATGAGTCCGCGTATCTCTTTTGCATTGCCAAGACTGTTGATCTGCAGACTACTCAGTCAATTATTCATCTCGGATTTCTAGTTGTCTGTGTGTTCGTCAAAATCGATCATAAACCCGAGAAGAACAGATATCACGACTTACTCTTTAAAACAGAACTAGGCGCAGTTTGATTCTGTTTTCCTACTTCATGCTACTTACTCATGTTCTCATAAACCAGGTTCTTACTTGGCATTGCTTTTCTGGTACATAGTTTATACCTTCCCGCTGTTTTGTTGTCTAAAATGTGTGGCACTGCGGTCTCTTCCGGCCTGTTACTGTTAGGAGTCAATTGAGGCAATCAGAGGACTAATCCCACCATCGTCCCTGGTCTCCTCTTGCGTGCAGACTGGAGTAGGCATTAGGCTATCGATCTTGGCCGCAGAAGTCTGCATTGGCGTAAGAAGGGCTGCTTGGAGGCGTAGGCAGTTTGCAATTAGATCCGTTATGTGATATCGTGCAAGACCTTTCGGAAAATCGTTTCAGTTAAGACTATCTTCTCAATCAATGATCAAATAAAGGATCGTGTTCGCATTGAACAAAGAAAACGTGCGCGGATGAAGACTTCAATCGATGAAAGAAACGCAGACCAACCGTCGAAATCCTCATAAAAAATGATAAGCTATAAAAGGTCAAGAAATACATGTAGATCTTGTCGAGTTGTGGGAACCGGAAAATAATAATATATAAATAAAATTAACTAATAATTATAATAATAGCTGATAATGATATACAACAATAGCATATAATAATAAAATCTAATTATTCTAATAGTAATATGTAAGCAAAAATTGTGCCGTTTGGTTTTGAGATCCTGTAACTATAATTCTGCTGCTAAATCTTTCAAGCTGCACCGTTCTGATTTCTTTAACCAAAAAGAGAGTTTCTTTCATCGCCTCTTTCGTCAAATACTCTGGATCGTCCAGGTTAAGAATTACAAATATGACAACTGGAAAAATGCATGAAAGATTAATGATAAAAAAAATTGCAAAAGGAATATATGAAGGTACTGAGGGTTATGCTCTCTGAAACTCTAAGTTTTGAGATGCACATACCCAAATATGCTGCAGGGTTAGACAGTCCATGTATGCCCTGCGCATACTTACTACCCATGGTCTATCTGGCCCTGGGCTTTACTATGTGCAGTATGATGTTGAGGGCGACCACTTTGGCCCGCTTGTTGTATGCTGCGCCGGCATGGTCGGGATTTGCCAGCCACAGGGAGAAGGGTATGCTCCATTCTGTAATTAATAGATTGAAAATAAATTCATCCAAAACCCGTGAAATGGTAGTAATCAAGCAAAACCAATCTTCACTCTGTAGCAAACCCTCGATCACCGGTCTTCCACGCTCTACCTCCAGAAAAACTTTAGGCGTCACCATTGATGAAAAACTATCAATCTCAGAACACATCAACCAAGTTGTCAAAAGTGGCTCTGCTTCTATCTTCGCCCTTAAAACACTTAGAAACCATGATGCATATACAGATTCCCTACAGCTGATCACTCATGCAAACATTATAGCAATTGAGAACAATGTATGCCTTCCCCCCCCCTGGTGGGGTCTGGCGAACGAAAAGGACAAATCCCGCCTAGAACGACTGATGAACAGACTAAATCGCTCTGGATTTAATCACACAGATTTCGCTTCTGCGAAAGTTCTTGCTTATGTGGCAGACACTTCGCTATTCAAAGCTGTTCTATTAAATGAGAATCATGCACTCAGATGCCATTTCTAACCAACCAACATTTCACCCCTTATTTTCTCAGGGTCAGACCAGATAAGTTTAACCTTCCTGACAAAGACTCACGAAACTTTATATCTCGAATGTTATTCCTTAACTCTTACTAAGCTAATACTTTATATTATAATATTATACTATGTTATCTAGCTTTTCCATGTACACCTGCAGCGTTATGTCTGTTGTTAGCACAATAAACGAATATATGAAATTGATACCTCCCCAGTGACAGCCCAACCTTTGAACAACTATGCCTTAAAGCCCACGCCTGCCTGTTTTCGGCGGTCTTGGGAAATCCGGGCCATGTCCTGCATAGGTGGCTCCCTCCCCCAAAAAACGGTTGGCCTATTCCCGTCGACCCCGATCGCATGGCTGCGTTTTACCATTAGCTGGCCATAACATGAAAAAAACTTTTATTGTGAGAATGCTTTTTCACATTGATCATTGATTGCTTATTATATAATGTCTGTACACCGGAATGCGGACTGCAGCTGGTACAATAAAGCATTATTAAACGCAAAATTAAATGAGTTTAGGTCGTACTTCACGCTAACGTTAATGAGTTGTAGAAGAAGCAAATGGAGGAAAACTTTCATTCGCAATTTAAATTTCTAAATTTAGAACACAGAAAAAACACTTTCAATCAAGCCCTCCTTTGTAGAAATCAGTTACTGCATAGTCAGGTTTGATTTCTAATCGCGACCCAGATAGCGGGATCAAGAAAATACGGATTTACCATGAAACCTTCGGACTATCGAACCTTCGGACTATCGAGCATTCGGACTATCGAACCTTCGGACTCTCGAACCTTCGGACGACTATCGATACGTAACCATACATAGGCCCTATGTAATGTTGTATTATGCGATATTATAATTATTTTGAAAAGAAACAGGATTTCCATCAGAATATTCGGAAGAAAAGCAAGAAGACTCACCCATGTAAGGTTGATCGGTCTGAGTCTGCAAATTGTAAAGCATTTCTTTATAAAGAAAATACATGATAACTAATAACTTGGATGATGCGCTTTTAAATAAGAAAGAAAAGCACAACTTTTGTCTTCTACAGCATATAGTCACCATATTATTTGGTCTCTCTGTTGTAGATATTTTCTGTATATTTATTTGTAAATAATAAATTATATTTTGAAGCTGTCTTTCAGCATGAACAATTGGCGATTTAAAAAAAGAATATGTCCAACTAATTAGATGTTCAAGAAGTTGTCTTTAAGGTGGTACCCAACAAGAATTTCTTCATTTCTGCTTTCCTATTAAATCACGGCGAAATACTAAAGAAAACTTTAGCTATGGACTTTTATATAATATGTATATCCTTTCAACTTAAAGCTTGTATTTTAAAGTTTCAAAAATAATGTAGATAACTTCTGCTATTAAGTATTGATTTAAAATTCTCACATTTAAAAAAGTATCCACTATCCACTGTTATATTTCGAGAAATAATATTTTGCAATTCTTGACCTGATAGTGGGTACACGTCAGAGCGGATCCATAGCAAATTGGGCGGTTGATGAAGATGTCGCAAGTTTTCTTCACATTGTTGTAGTTGAAGTTCTCGCAGTACAAGGAACGTTGACATTCTAAGGCACATTCGAGGACGGAGTTCAAGGATAGCGTATTCGAAGGTGCATCAAGGGCGCAGAGCTGTGATCCAGGAGGAGCCTCTAACACTCGGTACTCACGCACGGCGTACGACACGTTTGCGAGTTCAATAACAAAGTTAAAAATCGTCCAAAGCATCGAATATCCGACCATTGTCACAGATAAATTCTTAAACGCTATTTGATCTAATATTTTTTACTCTCAAATCTTCTAAGGCAGCAGCTCTGTTAAATAATTTTTTTCTCGAAATTTGTTTTCGAAAATCTAAGGTATTAAGCCAGCAACGATGACAATTGCATTTAGCGATTCAATGGAACTGTGAATTCGCCGTCGATGCTTATTCTATACATATCCCTAGAGCCTAGGCCAACGCAGTAGCGAAAAAGAAAGCCTATAAATAACTCTTCCCAATGCAACGCTACCTTCAGTATAACTTGAAATAGAGTTAACACATGCTATCAAGCCAACAACTCCGCCCGCTACCTATCGATTTAGTCATGTCAAAACGCTAGCAGCATACGGCTGCGGTTTGTTGTCAACCGTGCTTTGTCTACACTGCCTTGTCACAGGATTTATAGTTTGCTTCAGATAGAACAGAACACATTAAACGTTAAGACTTTCATACCCTACAGTTTTGCAGTTACAAGGCTTGGAAAGCATCGACGCATTATATTTGCCGTTTCTCTTCAGCTAAATGTTTTGTGTTCCATGTTAACCCATTGTTAAATAGTGAAGTTGGAACCTTATCAGCACAAAGACCACCTTCTTTGACCGTGCTTAGCTAATAGATCGAATCATTAGCCGTGCACGGTGAAAGCTGTGCTTCGGTCGTCCCTTCAAAAACTACGACATAATTGCTGGCTAATCAACATGCACCCAATAATGAAAAGGCCAAGTCGATGAATGAATCCTGAGAGAGGCGTATATCTTTGTTCTGATCAGAGAAAGGTGGTCGATGACGCAGGTCTGCAATTAACTAGAATCTGCACAACGAATGTTTTCAAGAGTCCGGCCAAATTGTCGCAGTTGCTATGAGAACTTAGGCAAGAATCGATTACAGTAGGCCTACATGAATTTCCGTCAAATTAACGGAGTGACCTTAGCGAACAGCAGAGCAGGCCCAAACACTCTGAAAAACAAAAGACGTCCTCGTCTGACCTTTAATCAATAACCTTATCAGCAACGCCCAAGAAGCATAACGACACTTATATGAACAATCGAACGATGTAATATATCAGATTAAAAATCAAATTAAGATATATTTTAAATGTTAAAATACTAAATGGAAAACTAGCAACATATTAACTTAGTTTACAGTCTATAGTAGTTAGACGTGCTAGAGAGTCTTTTAACGAGCCAGACACCAACCATCGTACAATCAGAACTCCAATCTTAATCACTCTCCCAGTCACATAATTCCAATGTTATCAGGCACCGATTTTTAAAGCGCAAAATAATGTAACTAAATGTATCGCAAAGGCTCTTAAGCAGCTGTTAATAAGGTGATATAGACAAAAATTTGTCACATGGTCTTTCAACGTAAGCTCGTCATCAACGGAAACAAACAGGTCAGCAACTGCGCTACAGAATGGAACAGACGTTGATTGAAGCTGGAGGTCATCTACAGTCATCCTTGGCCAGTTGATATTTATTTCCAATACTGATGATCTGAGCCTTACGACGTCGAATGTTAAATAAGTCAGCATGAATGAATGAATAAATTAACGACCGAACGACCGAATGAATGCATGAATGCATGGTGTGTCTGAATAGTGTAATCTCCATTTGGCCAAAGCATGGTTTTACCAGAGGCAAGTGGTGGGCTGGTGGCCTGCTATGGACTCATGACAGTGAACTTGGGATGGCGTCAGAGTTGTCATAAGTCCTTGTATAAAGTCATTCGACATAGCATCGTGAGATGTACGGCTAGTAACTCTAAACAAGTATCAGTTTTATAGAGTTTTGTGCGGTTTCATAATGTAGAGGGATGCGTGATAACCATAACCATCACCACAAATTTATTGCTTCAATTTGTAAGATAGCATCGTAGTACAGTAAAGCAAGATATTTATTGCAAAACCGAAAGCAAAGGGAGAGAAACCCTAGAGGGACCAAAGTCCCGCTACCAGGGTTACCCAAGTACAGAGACAGCGACAGGTTGTGCATAGTACAGCTAAATGTAGTAGGCTATAGCTTAACTAGTTAACTCAGGCTAAAAAAATTAAAACCCATAAGTGAGTGTGTGTCATCACCGAGTATTATGAACTTTTCCATAAATCCTTCATGCAAGCCAGATGTGGTAGGAATTAGGGATAGATTGCCAACAAGTAGCAGTGGAGCTTGCGCTTGAATATGGAAACACAGGGAGAATTCCGGATGGTTTAAGCTAGAGCATTTCCAAGTTCTTGGGCCAGCGATTCTGATTGAGAATTTTTGAGTATCTGTTCTTATGGAAATTCCTCTAAAGTTGACAGAGTTTCTAACATTAGGCCTATAAGGATTAAAACAGGATGTTAAGCGAAAGTAGTCCGCAAAAGCTTCGGGCAATAGATTGTGTGAGTATTTAAACATAAACTCCGAGGTTTGTTTAATTCTAATAATTTCTATATTAAGGATATATACTTCTCCATTTGCGCTCCCTAGCAAACTCATCTATGAAATTTGTCCTATGCCAGTCTGAACATAATGCGGGACCCATTTAACATCGAAACCGTTCCAAGCCCAAGCTGCATAATAGGCTTCCAGTAGTAATGAACCGATCCAAACCCAGTATTCAGGTCACAGAGTCCACAGGACGCAAACCACCACCCAGATCCCCCGTGCAGCCCCGAACAGCTAGCGACACCAGACTGGTCGTTGTCGCTATCGTAGGTCGAGAAGTTCTTGTGGTTTTGCCATGCGATCGCAGGTGGGTTCTTGTTCATGGCATCTCCAGCGTCTCCGCTGTATCCGTCCAGATGAATGGCATACCAGTTGGACTCCGGATCGATTCGGATAGAGTCGTACTCGGCTGAGAACCAGGATCCGTTCTCAACGGACATGAACTCGAAACGCAGACGGTAGTTGCCGCTGTAGGTCAGCTGGTGCATCTTCTCCAGGCCGATCCAGTAGTCAAGTGTTGGGTCTCTAAACCCAGAGCGGTACTCGGCCCACGACTGGTTGAAGTTGATGGAATTGTAGATGCGACTGGAAACGACGATCCAACGATTAACGGTCATTAGAGGAACGGAAGTGGAGAAAGTTGGAACTGTGATGTCAGTGAGACTTAGGAACGTCTGGAAGTCTACAATGTCAGAAAGCGATATAAAACTTGTACATAGGAATCTTCCAATTAAACTATAATATTTAACCACCGCAAAACATTTCCTAACATATTGAAAGCTATATTGCATGACGCAAACAGGTTCAAACATTTAGCACAAACTTGCGTGTCACGCAAAAAATACTAAGAACTGATCATTGTAAAAGAATTTTCTTCCTATATGAATCATGTTATCATCAAATCATCATTATCGTTATCACCATTATTATTATTATTGTCATCATAGCATGCTGCCATAGAAGTTAAAGACTTTCTAATGTTAATGGATATTGGTTGTGAGTGTTGAGCCTGTCAGTCAGTCAGTCAGTCAGTCAGTCAGTCAGTCAGTCAGTCAGTCAGTCAGTCAGTCAGTCAGTCAGTCAGTCAGTCAGTCAGATGATTGGATTCTTATACTACGGTACTGACAAGATGGTTGTAGGCATTTGACGATGGTTCTGTTGTGTACGAGACAGTTGAGGCATCCTTCAACCGTCAGATTCGATCCACACTCGTAATACAACGTCTTGTTCAAAGTGAACGGAATGTAGCATTCATCGGCCAAGATTCCTTTAAAACATGATCATAATGAAGCCACTTAAGACAGTAAATGAGATTGATCGTTATACGCGTATTGGTCCACTCGACATGTTTGACCCACCTAGCCTATCAGTGCTTAGTCTACTCCTTTTGATTGGACCATTCTGCACATGGAAGTGATAATACAATGCTATTCCAATAAGCCGTGTGTAGTAGGCCTATCAATTAATCAATCCTTGAATTACTAACAGCAGTGTATGATGCTGTAGCAACTTCACCATTGTACTTCACAATTGTATCGTTGACATCGCTGCGGGTTAATGCGTGCCTAAGACGTATAATGTAATAATACAGTCGATGGCATTGCTATCTGTTACATAATAGGGCCTACTGATTAGTGAGACATATGAAGCTTTCTATATATGACTGTGTAACTAAAAATCAATGAATGAGCTTAGTTGTTTATAATACTGACTTAAGACTTGTTTTCGACTACATTTGGTATCGTAACGCTGAACTAAGTGAAGTCTCGCTCGTACATTACGCTAACGTAAATGGACTGCAGAAGAAGCAAGTGGAGGAAAGCTTTCATTCATACTTTAAATATCTAAATAATTAGAACACAGAAAAACAGTTTTTAATCAAGCGCTCCTTTGTTGAAATCACTTACTGCATGGGCATGTTTGATTTCTAATCGCGACCCGGATAGCGGGTCCTATGTAATTTTGTATTATGCCATATTAAGACTTAGTTATCTCGAGAACTAACAGGATTTTCATCAAAATACTGGGAAGAAAAGCAAGAAGACTCACCCATGTAAGGTTGATCGGTCTGAGTCTGCAAATTGTGAAACATTTCCTTATAAAGAAACTACATGACAACTAATAACTGGATGATGCGCTTTTAAATTAGAAAGAACAGCACAACATTTATATTCTACAGCATAGTCAGCATATTAATTATTTAATTTCTCTGTCGTAGATATTTTCTGCATATTTATTTGTAAATATTAAATTATATTTAGAAGTGGTCTTTCAGCATGAACAGTTGGCGATTAAAGAACAGAATATGTCAAACCAATAGGGTGTTCAAAATGTTGTCTTTGAGATTGTACCAAACAAGAATTTCTTCATTTCTGCCTGCTTACTAAATCACGGTGAAATACCAAAGAAAACTTCAGCAGTGAACTTTTAAATAATATTTAGGCCTATCCTTTCAGCTTAAAGATTGCATTTTAAAGTTCCAAAAATTATGTAGATTACTTCTGCTATTAAGCACTGACTTAAAAATCTCACATTAAAAAGTATCCACTACCAACTGTTATATTTCGAGATAAAATATTTTACAATTCTTGACCTGATAGTGAGTACACGTGAGAGAGGATCCATAGCATCTTGGGCGGTTGAAAAAGATGTCGCAAGTTTTCTTCACATTGTTGTAGTTGAAGTTCTCGCAGTACAAGGATCGTTGACATTCTAAAGCACATTCGAGGACGGAGTTCAAGGACAGAGTATTCGAAGGTGCATCAAGGGCGCAGAGCTGTGATCCAGAAGGAGCCTCTAGCACTCGGTACACACGTACGTCACCTATAATTGCGTTTGCAAGTTCAACAACAAAGTTGAATATCGTCCAAAGCATCGAATAACCGACCATTGTCACAGAAAAATTCTTAAACGCTATTTGATCTGATATTTCTGGCTGTCAGATCTTCTGAGGCAGCAGTTCTGCGAAATTAATTTGTTCTCACGAACATTTGAGGTATTAAGCCAGCAACGATGACCGTTGCAGTTAGCGATTCAATGGAACTGTGAATTCGCCGTCGATGCTTATTCTATACATATCCCTAGAGCCTAGGCCAACGCAGTAGCGAAAAAGAAAGCCTATAAATAACTTTTCCCAATGCAACGCTACCTTCAGTATAACTTGAAATTGGGTAAACGCTTGCTATCAAGCCAACAACTCCGCTCGCTACCTATCGATTTAGTCATTTCGAAACGCTAGTATGGCTGCGGTTCGTTGTCTGACGTCGCGTTGTCAACGGATTTCTAGTTTGCTTCAGAGTTTAGTGAATCGATGCTGACAAAAAAGACCTGCAAAATGAAAAAGCACATATTTAGAGCAGCACGCATTAAACGTTAAGGCTTTTATACCTTACTACTATAATTTTGCAGTTACAAGGTTTCGAAAATAGCCTACCGACGCTTTATAGGCCCTATGTGCTATTTCTCTTCAGCTAAATGTTCCATTTTTGCCCATAGTTAAATAGTGAAGTTGGAACTTAATTAGCACAAAGACCACCTTCTTTCACCGTGCTTAGCTAATAGATCGATTCATTAGCTCAGCATGATGAAAGCTATGCTTCGGTCTTCATTTCAAACCAACGACATAATTGTCGTCTGATCACCAAGTACCAACCCAATAACGAAAAGGCCAAGCCGATGAATGAATCCTGAAGAGCGTTCTGAAGAGAGGCATAGGACCTATAGGCTTATCTTTGTTCTGGTCAGAGAAGAGTGGTCTTTGACGCAGGTCTGCAATTAAAGAGAGTCTGCAAAACGTATGCGTTCAAGAGTCCGGCCAAATTGTCGCAGTCGCTACGAGAACTTAGGTAAGAATCGATTGCGGTACTTGGGCTTCCGTCAAATGAACGAAGTGACTTTAGCGAACAGCATAGCAGGCCCAAGCACGCAGTTTCTGGCGACTCTCTGATAAACAAAACACCTCCTCGTCTGACCTAGACCGCCTCAAATCAATAACCTTAGCAACAACGCACAAGAAGCACAAGACAATTAATTGAACAATCAAACGAAATAATATTACATTTTAAAAATCAAACTAAGACATATTTTAAATGTAAAAGTACTAAACCAGATGACCTGAGTCGTAAGGGGTGAAATGTCTAACAAATCAGCATGAATGAATGAATGAATTCATAAATTTTACGAAAGAACGAACGAATAGCCTAAGTGTATGAATGCTTGGTGAGTCTGAATAGTGTACAGGGTGGGTAAAAAAGTGACCTCTAAAGTTTTTGCTAATATTCGGACAAAAGTAAGAATTTCTAAATCAAGTTCAGTAGACTTAAAACGGCCAAATTTCATCAAAACATTTCAAACAGAACAAAAGTTATATAACTTTTAATGAGTCTACCCACTGTTTTTTGATGGTCCAAAAACATATAACGCAACAAAACGTAACAAAAAACGATTTTATTAAGTCACATCTCAAATTATTGTTATCAAACAAGCTTGATATTGCTTCCAACCTGTGTTCAGTGTGTCCACCACCCACACAAGTTCTGAGTCTCTTTGTAAAGTTCTTGATGGCCTTGTTGACGGGTTCCAGAGGTAAATCTTCCCATATTATCTCCAGTGCGACCTTCAATTCTCTTATCGTTTTTGTCTTTGGTCGCAAATTGTGGCATTTCTCCTGCATAGCTCGCACACGTGATAATCCATCGGTTTCAAATCCGTAGAGTTTGGGGCCATAGGTCCTTCTCAATGAAACCAGGGCAATTGACATTGAGCCAATCTTGCGCGAGACGAGCAGTATGCGCTGGTGCGCCGTCTTGCTGATAGATGAATCCAGCTGGCAGCAGACGCTTGCAATCTGAAATTAATTCTGGAAACAGGCGACCAACGTTATATGCAGCATCCACCTTCGCCTTTTGATTAGCAAAATGCAGTCGACCTTTGCCACCAAACAAAACGAGTCGACACCATAAATTTTGAACGAACTTCTCACATTCAACGATCAAGTGCCTTCTTGCTATAATTATGACGTCACAGTGACTGGCAGCTACGCTGGTACCCAGTTTCTTTTCTAAATAATTATAATAATTATCTGACAATATCAAGTTTGTCTGTTTGCTAATGCCCAATATTGGGCATTTGCTGTGGTGGGTCCCTCCATTTGGAATGACCTTCCCCTTGACTAAGGACTAAACTAGTGACTGGTTTTTCCTCGTCAGTCTCTCGCTCTTTAAACGCGTTTCTTTTCCTTGGGACTTCGGAGCTGAGAGCGCCTCTGAATCTGCGAGAGGCGCTTTATACATTACTAGATACGATACGTTTACGATTCATATCAGCTACACGACCGTTGAAATTGTCTAGAAGAGTTGCATCCATTGGAAATAGAGTCTAATTATGTAATAAGTAAGCGGGATTGGATTTATTAAACTCAAGGGATATAATACCGGGGTGCCTTATCAAATATAACAAGCGATCTTCGATTAATCGTTAAAAATAAATTTAATCGTTAAAATTAATTAACGATTAATCGATTACTTAATCATTAATTTCCGAAGCCCTAATATATTATATATTTAGGCCTATTTACAAATTATGCGCTTTTAGCAAGCGATCTGCTATTGTTGTAACGTTACATTGGCCCCCGAACTAATTCGTTTACCACAATATCAAAAGAAACAAAGCAAAACAGAAACGTAAGAAGCTTGATGTAGTAATACATGTACATCGTAGTAGTCAAAGGTCAGCCGAGAAGGGTCGGGTAGACCCGCTAAAGAACACGGCTGGCCTTATTTCCATTTTTTAATCAACTTTGATAATAGGCCTACAATAATCCAATTTATATTTGTGACGCCAGAGGTGAAAACCCGTCGCTTGTCGCTTCCTAGATATTGAGCTAGAAGCTGAAATAGGCGAGAGGGGTAACAAATATAAAATATTCTTAATTTCAGCAGTTGCCTATGAATTTGCCATAATTTGCAAAGTATTAATCCGATTTTGATGCCGTTTGTTTTATTAGATATAGACTATAATTATAGCCCTTTATTGCCCAGTAAAATTGCAGCATAATCAAGTAATGGATGCTGAGGACTTTGACGACACAAACATTCCGAAACATTTTATTCGATTTTCTCACTCTATACTAATGAAAGAATCAAACAAGCATAACTTCAGTTAGAAAAAAGATATTTTCATTTCGTAAAAAGTATTTTGAAGCAATTTAATTGTAGAATATAACCGAATAAAAAGGTCAGAAACCGACATGTGACGGGTTTTTACCTCTGGCGTCACATTTAGCCTACACAACTAGCAGAATAATTAACAGTTAAATCAATAGTTTAACTGGTTGATTAATGGTAACATGAACCAGTCCTCAATCAATCCAAAAGTTACCATGGTCAATCAGTTTCTGCATTCATTCACCGGTTGTAGAGTCTCTGTCTCCTTTAACTACAAACTTTGCAAATAGATGATGTTCTAATGAAGAAACGACATACGTAGAATGCGGCGAGTCAGATAGATGGTGTTTGGAATTTCAGCCGCGAGAAATCAAAATGGAGGAGGCATCTGAACTCTAGATAGCGCTCTAGCAATGGCATAATAATTATTATGCAGGAGCCACTGCTTTTTGGATTAAGAAACAAGAAAAGCCAATTTTTCGTAGGTGTGTATAAGAGCTGGTTGAGGCAATGTCGCATGAATCTTCCACTCAACCGGATTAATTATCATCAAGGATGTTCTCAAGAGGGACATAACGTAAGTCATCTCGACGTTTCCATATCTTTTTGCCATCTGCATCTTTTCGCAGATTCCTTCTCCGAAGACAAAGACTCTTTCATTTTGAAGAGCCAAACCAAAATGATGAACATCAGTCTTGAACTGTTCTCTTTCCTGCCACGTTTCCGTCTCAATGTTAAATAAAAAAACAAGTATGGCGTCCAAGTAAAGTAACAGATGTCTCCCAAAGTACAGCTCGCACCAGGCGATGAGGGCGTGGCATGGGATTCGAAATAAGAGTACACGTCTTTCCTTTGTGTTATACAGCTGAACGTGACTGACTTGGATGTCGTCTTTAACCATTCTACCGAAGATATAGAGTGAATTCCTAAATGGAACACAATTCCCAGAGCTTTCTACACCATGGACCAGTTTTCCGACTGTTCTGCATTTATTGGTGACTGCGTTGTAGGCTTCCACGCTGTCTAGAACGTGTTTAGTAGAATCCACGAATCCTGCACAGAATATACAATACTTCACCGACAAACGCTGCGCTGTGTCTACGTCGGCCTTGAACTATAGATGCGCATTTCTTCCACCCAAACGCCTCCTTGTGTTTCCATATTTCATCAGTATTGACACCTATTCCTGTCACGTACATCGAGCTACAGTAAACTTTGGCTGTTGCTTCGGCCAACAGTGTAGTCGGTAGTTGTTGAAGAGTTGCAATTTTGTTTTCACGCTGTAGATTTACTTGTACAACGTCGTTTGTTGTAGTCTGAACATCGTCTAATCCCACGATGGCTGCGTACTCCTCATAGCGTGTTGAGCTTTCTGTTTTAGCTGGGAAAATGAAAAATAAATTTCTTTGTAATTGATTGTTAAAGTTATCATTTCTAGGCTTGCATATGTTCATTCTATAAGAATATTTATATACTATGTTTTGAATGAATGCTCTTTGTAGAACTCGCAATCGTTATTGTAATTTCAAGATTTCTATAGTGTCCCAAAAGCCAAGGAACTAGTTTATTCACAGGCGCTTAGTCAAAACAAAATTGATAGACGGAGGGGTCAAAATCGATTACAGGTCAACTGAGGCTAAAATTTATTTTTTTATTAAATAAATCTAGCATAATGTAATCTAATCTTGTCTAATTATTTCTATATCCCAGTAGTCGTCAGGCACATGGAATCATCCCTTCAAAGCACAACGCATTTCAAAAGCACAGTTTATTGGAAATGCCCAATCGAGAAGACATTCTACGGAATTATAAACAACAAAATATACCGTACAACCCGCTGAACTTGCAGAATGGACATCTTCTCTGCGAGATCACTAATAAAGAAACGATATTTAACCGAATATTGAAAAAATTACCTTCAATACTTCCAAAAACGTTATTGCTGGATTTCTGTAAAACTTCTCTGAAATCTGTTGTTTGGAAAGAAACTTCTACTGATTCACGTGGACGGCCAGTGAATGCCTTGTGGTCTCTTTCTAACTCGTCACAGTCGTCAGCTCTATCAATTAATTCGTCAACCGAACAGCAGATGTTGCTGGCAGATCCTTTTTATCTCAGATCACTGCAATAAACCTTAAAACTTTTTAACTTTGCGTAAGATTCGTCAATCTGCACCATTTCAGTTTCTATTTTCTCTAAGTGATTTGATTTTATTACAGATAATTGATTCAAGAGTGATTTTGTGTCTCGGTCTATTGTGTCCTTAAACTCCTGATTTCGTTGCTGAATTTCGTTTTCCTTCTCTAACATTTTCCTCAGAAAATCCGTCTTTCTCTTCATCGCATTCTTTTTCATTGACAACATTTCGTCTGAATAGTTAGCTATCTTCCACGATTTCTTTTCAATCCTTTGACGTAATTCTTCATCGACTGTGGCGACATCTTTGCAATCGTGAAACTTATGACTTTCATCAAAACAAGAAATGCAGACGATTTTCTTGCAGTCGGCGCAATAATGGTTTAACAATGGTTTATTGATGTGTTTGGTGCAGGTCTGCAAGAGTCAAAATTGGTCATAACTTCCTTGTTCTCTTTACCAAGTTTCACTATATGATGATTTCTTCTTAATTTCTGCGATGGATGGACCTCTGAACAACTATCGCATATGTTCTCATTACACTTCAAGCATCTCTTTGTACCTGTCGAGATGCATCGTGTTCTGCCTTCGTTTCTTATATTACACGAATCGCAGCTGACATTGTCGCTCCCAATTTGCAGCGTATGCACTCAATCTCCAAGATGTTTTCCATTAGCAAGTTCTTCGGCAAGCCGGTAGTTCCTTCTCGAGGAATGGCGAAATCCTTGCGACACAGCGGACAACGCATCCTGTCCCATGGTCTCTTTCGCGCCGCTTCTGCAGTGCGTTTCAGGCATTGGCAACAGAAAGTGTGAATACATGGTAACACTCTGGGATCAGTGCATGCGCTTATGCAAATTGAGCATTTCGTAATTTCTCTAAGTCTCTCTCCGGTTTTCTCTCCAGCGTCCGCCATCTTCAATGTTAAAAAGAACGTATAAGACCTATATAAAATTCAAAAATTTTAAAATAGAATTTTATAGAATTGACTATAGACCTACTTGATGTAGACTAGGCCTAAGTTGACTACATTTTACTTCTCAACAAGGTTAATTACATATATATATATATATATATGTATATATATTTATATATATGTATAAATATATGTGTGTATAAACTTATTACATGTGGTGTTCCACAGGGGTCAATTTTGGGTCCGCTGCTGTTCTTACTATACATTAATGACTTGCCGAATGCATCTGACCAACTTAACTTTATTCTTTTTGCAGATGACACCAATGTTTTTTTCTCTCATAAATCAATCCAGTCTCTGCTATCTATTGCCAACACTGAACTTATCCATGTGGCGGAATGGTTTAAGGCTAATAAACTTTCTCTTAACCTGGGAAAAACTAATTATGTCCTTTTCCGATCTCATCGGAAACCCGTCCCTGCTACTGATTCTATCCTATCCATTGACAATATTCCTATAACTCAAGTCAATTCTTCCAAATTCCTTGGGGTCTACATTGACCAACATTTAACCTGGAATGATCACATAAGTAACATTTCCACTAAGGTTGCTAAGAACATAGGGATTCTGGCTCGTGTATCCTACCTGTTACCTTCTAGAGTTCTGCATACACTATATTATTCTCTTGTTTACCCTTACTTGACATACTGTAATATCGCCTGGGCCTCCAATTATTCCTCTCGCCTGAATAGGTTATCTATATTACAGAGACGAGTTGTACGTATTATTGCTGGGAGATCATTGATAACTAACACTGCAAGTAGATTTACTATACTACGAATACTTAATATCCCTCAGATAAATAAATTGCAAATCTGTGAATTTATGTATCGCTTCGCCAACAAATCTCTTCCCCCAATCTTCAGTCGCTACTTCTCAAAGGTCTCTGACACACATTCTCATTATACAAGATCTCTTGATAACTTTGATGGAACCTATGCCCGTACTAACACTCGTTATTTTACCTTAAGATGTGCTGGTCCTTCTGCCTGGAATAACCTACCGAAGTCACTGCGCACTCTTCCGAATCTTGCCCTATTTAAAAAAGAGGTCAGAGCCTACCTCCTTGACAATAGTCAATGCATTATCTAAATATGATTATTCATTGTTATACCACAATTAGTTAAGTGACCTAGTTAAGTGTTGTTAGTTAAGCCAGTTATTCTAAATTTTTTGACAATGCTATTTGTGTAAACTATACTCAACTGTCATCCCTCTGCTAACATGGTACACGGGTATCCCTAACTTAGCGGGACTTCAGTCCCTTCTGGGAACCCGATTGTTTCCCTCAAACGTTAATTAGATAATCATGTGATCTGTCTGTTTTAATTTCCAAACTTATGATTGTTGATTATGTTTATTCTGGATCACTACTTGTAAACTATTCTATGGAAACAATAAAAGGATTGATTGATTGATTGATTGATTGATTGATATTGGATATATAGGCCTATATATCTCTCCAGGCTTGAATTAATCCCTCCCAGCGAAACTAGTAGATAAGAAGGATCCGTGTGGCTGAGTCAACAACACGGATCCTTCTGATCTAGGCTACTAGTTTCTGTCACAAGTACGCCTATCTTCTTTCAAAAGTGGATACTCGGATCCATAGACAAGATTTGAAGCAATCAATCAATCAATCAATACTTTTATTGATCACCATAATACTATCACATACAAACACAATCTAGACATTCATGTGCAGTGGCGTCAATTATAGACAAACATAAGGTTCCGCTAGCAGGGTCACCATAGAGAGAGAGACAGAGACAGAGAGAGAGACAGAGACAGAGAGAGACAGAGACAGAGACAGAGACAGAGACAGAGAGAGACAGAGAGAGACAGAGACACAGAGAGAGAGAGAGAGAGAGAGAGAGAGAGAGAAGAAGAAGGAGGAGGAGCAGAGATAGGACTATTTAAAATAGCTCAACATCCAACCGGTATATGCGACCTATGATCACTGCAAACACACAGAAAACGATAAAGCACTTTCTATTCGATGTAAGCAGTATAATTTAACAGCACAAACAGGAATGGCTAAGAATATTGGTGGTAATGACCAACCAACAATTGTCCAAGAGCTCATATTCAATCAAACATATGACCACGTAGGCTACTATATACAATAACAAAAAGCATAAATAAAAACCTCTTTAAAAATATGCCAATTGCTAGCAGTTTGATACTGCAAAAAGTTTGACCATTTGATTTTTTAGACGCTAAGTACATGTTGTATAATTAAAACTAAAAGATGGTTGGTTTTGATTAACACGGTCCGAATGAGTGTAGGCCTAGTTAACGTTCATTGGATCTGGTCTCATTCATCTCCGGCCACGATTTTAGTAGGCCTATTTTCTCCGATGTACCTTTGCTCCCTAACGACTAATAAAAGAATTACTGATCTTCATTGATGTTGTTATTAGTTAGCATTATTATTTTAATCATAATTATTTCTGAACTAGATGATTGCCCGTGGGACTAATGTTGGACAACACGGCAAATATAGACTATAGGAAAACAGCGCCATCTACCGAAACGAAATAAGTCTAGTTAGCGTAGCAAACAGTTCACTTCATGACTTTGTGACATTTCTCTTCGTCTGTATTATTAACTATTTTATTAAGCATCACTATTGAGCATCTCTATCATGACAAGCAATGACGTTTAGCAAATGTAAGAAAAGGACTTGCTAAAGGTCCCTAAACTGTAACTGTCTCAGGGTAGGTTCGAATCCATATTCTGCGTTACAGGCGATGACAACATGACGAGTGGATCGAGGAACGCAGAAATCGGGATTCAGAAGGACATTAGGAGTCAGATGAATATCGGGATTCAGATGGATATCGGAATTCAGATGGATATCGGGATTAAGATGGAATTGAGATTCAGCTGGATATCGGGATTCAGATGGATATCGACTATCATATCGGGATTAAGATGGACATTTGACCTCAGATGCAAATCTGCATTCAGGTGGATATCGGGATTCAGATAGATGTAGGTATTCAGATGGATATCGGAATTAAGATTCGAAGTAGGCCTACATTTGAACCCGTATTGAATGTTTAATGTGGGTCTATATTGCGAATATCTCTGCTACGAATTGTGAACGGGAGTGATTATCAATTAGAAACTTTTATTGCGCCGTTGTCTAGTGCACAAGGTATCAAGCGATGGCACATCAATATCAAACCGTAGGCCTAATCAAGTCAATATGCAAACGATCAGTCCTCTGAGGCAGGGAGATAGGCATAGACTACGGTGGATAAGTAAGCTGAAACAGACATGTTTTGAGCCGAGAACGAAATGACGTGAGGCGGTGCAGAATAAACAGATGCCATCAGAGAATTCCAAAATTTTTGTCCGAAAAACGAAAAGCCCGTTCAGCAAGAAAAATTCAGAATTTTTGTAATGACCAAAGAAAGGCAGTCAGATTAGCCTATCAAGTTGAATATAAAATTAGGCCTATCGATAAAACTGGAGACTAATTTAAATAGGCCTGCTCTGAATGGTTATAGGGGGCCTAGTTGAAGATTTAATAAATCAATCAAAAGCCTCAATTTGAAAGAGATTCTGTATGTTGAGGATTTACTATTTATTAAAACATTCAACATTTCAACATTTCATGCTGTGCATCCGGACTCCGGAGTATGTCACGTGCTTTGTGCATAGAGCATGTCAACATAGATCTATTTGACAATAATATACAACACCCTGCGTTTGAACTGTCAAACTATGTTGTTGATTAACTATTTATTTAGTTATGAGAACGTTGGGTCAAAAAAGGTGAAAACATTACACATAATATATCAACTGTTAACATTTTAGAGGCCTACAACACTGTTCTAAACGGAATCCAAAGCAATGATTTGAGCAGTTGCGATGAGTTAATATTTTTCAAAAGCGAACGCAAACGCAAACGATAGTAATGGAATTAATAACAAAAACGATCATAATAATTATTAACACTTCAGTTTCCTTTGGAATGGCCTTGTCCACGTGACAGTGTTCCCGCGTTTTTATTCAATTTCGCCAAGATTTAATGGTCCTGTGCGTTTTTCGCACTTTTTGGACGTTTACTTCGTGTTTTGTCTGCCATTTAGCGGTCCTATCCAGGTATTTCTCGTTTGATTGTAACGTGGTGACTCTATCTAGGTTACCGGTACTGCCTAAATTTGCTTTTCTACCCGACTTGCGTCAAGTTGCGTGGCTACTTGAGGAGTTTTGCCAACACCAACACGACCTGTTTGACCTGTTTCATAATTATCCTTTCTGAGCGAGCCTGCGAAGGTTTTTTGATTTTGAACGATTAGGCTAATTCGAGTTTCTTTCGACGGTAGGCCTAAATTTGAATGTCTGCCTTCGCAGGCTCGCAAAGAGACATTTATAGTAGGTCTAGTGGTGTGAATATTCATAGTTTCGTTGCTTGGCATTGACAATTTTCTGGAAGACGATACCTTCAATACCTGAGTAAGAGGTTGATTAACTCCAATTCACATACGGGAGTTGAGAAGGTTTGATGCAATTTTATCACCATTGAAATTTATATGGTAGAAAATTCTGAGATAACCTCTTTCAGTCCTTCAGCTTTCGAAGCTAATTTAAAGATTTTCATGCAAATAAGGCTTAACATTAATTTTTTAATCATCCAAGTTTGTAGCCTGTTTTCTGTATTTTCAAGAATCCTTTTTCTTGCACTCTTTCAATTTTCATATTTCTTGCTATTTATCCCTTTTTGCCACAGTTTTTGTTTAATCAATATTCCCATGCACATTTTAGATTTTTTTAATTTATTTGATTAACCCCTGTTGAAACCGGTTGTGAGAGCCAAATAAATTACCTGGACCGTCTTCAATGCTAAGACCCAATCGGATTGGTCTCTTTTTGATCGGACTTAGAGCACAAATATAACTTTAAATATTATAGAGGGACCTCTTGACTGTGTTGAAGATCTGAATATGGAAGCAAACATCTATGACAAAGAAAACCGATACAGGAACTACTTTGGAGAGAAGCAATACAAGTGCAATTTTTGTCACAAAGCATTTGCAATGAAAAGATCATATGGAATGCCATAATGAAAAATCTTTGGAATGTCACACTGGGGAGAAGCCATACAGATGCAATCTTTGTCACAAAGCATTTGCAATGAAACAATCTTTGGAATGCCATAGAAAAAGTCACACTGGGGAAAAGCCATACAGATGCAATCTTTGTCACAAAGCATTTGCAATGAAACAATCTTTGGAATGCCATAGCAAAAGTCACACTGGGGAGAAGCCATACAGATGCAATCTTTGTCACAAAGCATTTGCAATGAAACAATCTTTGGAATGCCATAGAAAAAGTCACACTGGGGAAAAGCCATACAAATGCAATCTTTGCCACAAAGCATTTGCAACAAAGCAATCTCTGCACCACCATACAAGGAGCCACACTGGAGAGAAGCCGTACGAGTGCAATATATGTAACAAAACTTTTGCGAGAAAACATCACTTGGATGTCCATAAAATAAGTCACACTGGAATAAAGTCAAATAAGTGTAATCAGTGTCACAAAGCATTTACATCGAAACAATATCTGGAATACCACACAAGAAGCCACACTGGAGAGAATCAATACAAATGCAATCTTTGTCACAAAGCATTTCCAATGAAGAGATATATGGAACGCCATAGAATAAGCCACACTGGAGAGAAGCCATATAAATGCAATCTTTGTCACAAAGCATTTGCATGGAAGCAGTCTCTGGATTGCCATACAAGGAACCACAACGGAGCGAAGCCCTACCAATGCAATCTTTGTGATGAAGCATTTGCAATAAAACAATCTCTGGAATACCATAGAAGAAGGCACACTGGCGAAAAGCCGTTCAAGTGTAACTTATGTTGCAAAGCATATGCTCATAATAGCAGTCTAAAAATGCATATGAGAACACACTCTGGGGAAAACTTATGCAATGCTGAAGCCTGTGAAAACAATACAGAAACATGCTTTGAAGTTTCTACAGGTCTGACATTGAACTTGCCTACTAAAGACCGCAACTGTGTTGAAAGAAAAGAATTGTCAACATCGGCACGAGAACTTTCATCTAGGCCGAGTGAAATCCCAGGTCCAAAAGAAAAACTTTCTTCTAAAAATCACTTAATGTTTTGTGATGATATAGTTGATTTTATTTCGAGATCTTATGGCTGTGGATTATGTGCTGAAATCTTTGACAATGAAAAGGACTTTTTAGAACATTGTTATAATCACTATTTTGATGATCCTCATAAGGACACATTTCTTGAACTATTCGAACTGCGTCTTTTGAGCTACATTCCTCAAATAGATAAAGCAAATTAGTTATACTTTATTTAAGTATTAGTTTTGTCTGTTAGTTTTACATCTTATATCATTTAAATTCGCTAGATGTTCGCCTATCGAACTGAACTGAATATGGAAAATAATTTTCTTGGTGTTACAATCATCAAGTTTTTATGCTTATTGATGCAAAATGTGGCGGCTGCGCTCAGGCGCTAGAGGTCAGAACTGACGATAGCCCAAGGTCATAGTTCAAGCATTTCTTCGTTTTCTTTTTGCTTTATTTTGTTGAGTTTGCACTCTAAAGAACCATAGGTATCGTAGGTGGGTTGCATCAATGTCAGTAATTTTTTGCTATTTAAGCGTAGTTTATTGTATCTTTGGATAGCTGAGTGCCTGCCGGTGTCACGAAATAGAGTATCCCCCATACACGAGTATCCCCCTTAGCGAAATGGAGTATTCGGTTTAGACTTTTAGTTTGCATTTTTGCGGTTTCCAAGTGTAGTCAGTCGTACTGTTTGCATTTATTGTACACATAAAATATTTTAAGTTGCGTATCTTTAGTTTGTACATCGACCTGAAATTGATTTATTTCGTTTTTGGTGATTTTGACTGGATTTTCGTCAAGGCTATCGTGATGCGAATGACGATGGGGGGGATAGAATGGTTTATCCCCCGGATACTCTAAACTGGTTTATTCCATCCGGGGATAAATTCACACATCCCCCCGGATAGTCTTAGGACGGATACTCTATTTCGTGATACCGGCAACAGTGTTTTTTTCTGTGTACAGTAGGTCTATCACTTGTTACTCCTTCATACTTGAATGCGCTTATGAACAAAGTCAATCAATCAATAAAAATTTATATAGCGCCCCTTCAAGATCCCTACTCAGAGGTGCTCCCGAAAGAAGAAGACAGTCTTCAACAGTTGGTGAAACTGCAAACAGTTTGGAAGGTGTAAATCTAAAGTTGGCCCGTTCCAGTTTGTTGGACCAACCACAGAGAAGGAACGGCTCTGTATTGTCGCAGAGCGGGCGAATGGGACCGCCAGGTAACCATTGGTACCAGGACTTGGATCTTAGGCTGCCTATTATATAGATGTCTCGCATTCTACTGGATTGTCCTGGTTTTTATTGTAAATAATTTTAATAACTAGGCCTCTATTCTATAAATCGTGTCATAAAAAATTCCTAACTATACCTATTCGGCATAGATTCCTTCTGGGTCTCTTCCTACAGCCTTCTCCCACCTCAAAACCTTCTCTAGGGGTTCTCGCTCTGGAAGCGCTACTCATCAACAAATCTCCTGTCCCTGCCTTCTTGACATTTCTGCAGCCTTTGACACCATCGACCACAACATATTACTCCAAAGACTGTCTTCCTGGTTCGGTTTTACTGACACTGCTCTCCTCTGGATTCAGTCCTATCTGTCTTCCCGCTCTTTCTCCGTTAAAATATCCGAAACTTCATCCCAAGCATGTCCTCTCACCAGTGGTGTTCCGCAAGGTTCTGTTCTCGGGCCCCTATTGTTCATCCTTTACACTACTCCACTCAGCTCACTCATCAAAGCATCCTCGGTTGACCATCACCTATACGCTGATGACACCCAATTATTCATTTCATTCTCTCCAAGCAGCTTCTCCGACTCCATAGATCACCTTCTCCATGTAGTTACCCAAATCTCTTCCTGGATGACATCAAATCTCCTATGCCTGAACCCCTCTAAAACTGAATTTATACTTATAGGCCTCCGTGAGCAACTTAAGAAAATCCCAGATCCATCTATTTCCATCAACCTTGACTCTGCACCTACCCACACATTCACTGCAAATTCTCCTGTCCGCAACCTTGGTGTGATTTTTGACCACAACCTCAGCTTCGCCGATCACATCACCCATCTTTCTCGCTCTTGCTTCATGCATATCCGCGACCTCCGTAGAATCCGCCCTATGCTTGACTTCAAAACTGCATCCACAATAGCTACATCTATAGTTCACGCTAAATTAGACTACTGCAATTCTCTTTTCCTAAACATAGATATCACTCAAATAAACCGCCTCCAAGCAATTCAGAATGCCCTAGCCCGTGCTGTCACCAAAACCCCCAAATACCATCACATCACTCCTGTCCTCGAATCACTCCACTGGCTCAAAATTCCAGAACGAATAGAATACAAAATCATCTCACTCACGTACAACACACTTCAAACCTCCCAGCCCTCCTATCTCCGTCAGTTGTTCACGATCCAGCCACTTCGTCCAACCCGCTCCTCCTCCTCCCTAACACTGCTCCGCCCTTCCGTCACCTCATCACTAAAATTTTCCAATCGCTCCATAGCCATAGCTGTTCCACCTCTTTGGAACAAACTTCCGCCAGCACTACGACAAATATCTGACCAATCCTACGAAGTCACCAAAACTCCACCTCTCGCTATCTCTCCACAGGTCTTTCACTCGAAACTGAAAACACTGCTTTTTGACAAATCCTATCCTGAATCCAACACTTCTCCCTGCCTACCTCGCCGTCTGAACACCAAACACCATCCACCTTAGCCGCCTGCCTGTCTGCCTGCCTGACTCTCTGGATTTTGACCCCTGCCTATCGATTTTGATTTTATTGAGCGCCTGTGAATAAGCTGGTTCCCGAGACTTCGCTTTTGTGGGCGCTGTAGAAGTTCCGAGTTTACGATTACGATTACGATTACGAATGGCCACGGCTGTGAGCGGCGCAATATAAATTAACAAATACAATGCAATAGATTATTTAAAATTAATAATTCAGCATTATCTGGATTTATACAGTCGTTCTTTGAAATTATGTGTTTGAAGATATCAGCGAAGAGGATAAATCTTGGAATAAGTTAAAGAGATATATATCTGATTGGTGTGCACTGCGAGAGGCGCTATATAAATTGATAGATTCAATGCAATACAATACAATATCTTAATTTTTCTGTAGTTTGAAATTTCGCATAGAATGGAAAAGTCCTACAAGAAACTATAGTTTCGTCGACTCGACTTCTCACGTTAAGTTCGACGTTTCTTTAGACTTGTCACTCTGCAGATGTTAGAATGGTTTTCGCAGTATGGCTAACTCGAAATACTCCAGTTCTGTGGAAGAAAGTTCGATTAGGTGTTCGATGAAGGACACTTTTTGACCGATATCTACCTATCTGTAACCACAAGTTACGTTTTAAAACTCCGATGATAAGCGAAAAACGTCCCATCTCAAACGATCGTTCGTTCTCGCAATTTCTCAGAATCTTGGACATCATAAAACCTAAGTAAGCCTATTCTTTGTAGCCTATACCTAACTCATTGGCTGAGTTGTGGCCTTTTTGAGTCCGTCCCACAACTGAGGACAGTGTCTTATGCTCATATCTTGTGGCAGTGCTATTATTTATTATTATTATTATTACTATTATTATTAATAATAATAATAATAATTTTTCTTTAATTAAGCGCCTGACAAACGCACTGCGCTGTACATTTACATGTTATGCAATTGAAACAATCTTATCTACTAACAGAACAGACAGCCTGCAATACACGGCGCTAATAGCAGCCTACAAAGCATATCCGCCCTACGGGGCTCGAACTCGGTACCTCTCGCTCTCTACGACAGTTGTTATCCAATGCGCTATCGGGCATTATTATTATTATTATTATTATTATTATTATTATTATTATTATTATTATTATTATTATTATTATTATTATTATTATTGTTATTATTATTATCATCATCATTATTATTTATTATTATTATTGTTTTATGGATACATACATATACATTATACATACATACATGTACAAATTTATACATGCATACGTGTTTACATACATACATTCATGCCTGCATATCTACATACATATATCTACATTAATACATACATGTATGCATACATACATACATATATACATTCGTACATACATACATTCATACATACATACACACTTGCTTGCTTAAATGCATGCATACATACATATTATATACAATTATACATACATACATGCACACTTAGTTACTTGCATGTATGCATCCATTTATAGTATACACCATCATATAGACCTACAATACAATGCAGTGCACCACAATATAACATCAGTCAGACGTATTAATAGAGGCACATGCATGCTTACCTATCAACATACAAACCGACGAACTGGTTCCGCAGAAACCACTCAGGTGGAAGAAAATAAACAATGGAGGACATTCGTCATCTATGTACGCACACATGCATAGTTGTATCAAAACAAATTCCTTCTCTAGAAGATTTACTTGTTTACAGGTCACTTGAGATTCGCATCGCTCAAGAACATCGGAGGCACAGAAGAGGACTGTGTACACTGACTGGTTAACTGCCGTGCAATGACTTCAGTTGCTTTTATATGGCTAGTATGAAGAGTTATGAGTAGTTCAGGCAGCAGAATTCGGCCAAAGTAAAATCAATGTATGCTCATTGACTGAGCAAGACGTATGATAATCGTTAAGCACTTGACCATAGGCCTATATATATATACATACAAATATATATATATATATATATATATATATATATATATATATATATATATATATATATATATATATATAGATAGGGCCAACGGGATGAACTCTGCTTGCTTATGTTTGAGTCATTAATATGTCTGTTTTGCTATGTAGTCTATAATTAAATAATTATCTAGTGTTATTATTGTTTGCTTTAAGCCTTAGATTTAAAGATAACTTTTATAACATATAGGCTAGTTGTTGCAGTAAAACAATATAATTGCGCTAAATGGTTTAACGATATTTTCAACGCATGCATGGTCATTAAAACGTGTCATAGTTAACCTTATTAATCATAATTAAGTGGCCTGTTTTTACCTTTTCGAAATCTGTAAGGTCTATAAATGAATAAGAACGGCGATTTTATTGATGGTAATTATGATGATAATGATTAGGACGATGATAATGATAACGATGTCGATGTCTGTCGCCATCTATATACAGTCGAGTCTTCAGTCCGCCATCCTCATCTTGTAAGTCCTCTTGACAGAGACGGGTCCGCGCCACGTGAAGCGGTTTACCAAGGTGCTTATCAAGCCAAGTAGGCCTATGTGTTGTTAAATAGACTGAATACCTCAACCTTTAAAGTAACTTCAGCGCCTTTGTGAGGTAATAAAATACGCTATATGAAAATGAATCCATACGCATTATTATTATTATTATTATTATTATTATTATTATTATTATTATTATTATTATTATTATTATTATTATTATTATTATTATTATTATTATTAAATAAATTTGTAACGCGCGCAAGGTCACACCGAAATGTGAATCTGAGGCGCGGATAGTCAACCGCCAGGTGAAGATGCACTTAGATTTCTAAATCCTTGAAAGTCAAGGAGAAATAGTGAGTTTTGAGCCGCTTTTTGAAGGAAGGAAGTGAAGTTGAGCTACGAAGAGAAAGTGGTAGTCGATTCCATTCCCTTGGAGCAGAGGCGTGGAATGCACGAGAGCCCATAACTGTTCTGCATCGTGGCTCAGCTAGAAGACCTGTACTTGATGATCGCAGGCAACGATGAGGGATGTAAGGAGTTAGTAGTGCATGAATATAGGTAGGTGTGCTGGTGCTGAGGGCTTTGTAGGTCAAACAGGCCAATTTAAATTTTTTCTGAATTCAACAGGAAGCCAATGCAGCTCGTGGAGTAGGACTGAGGAGCATGTTCGTAGTGGGACACGCATCACCACACGAGCTAAGGAGTTTTGGATTCGTTGCAGCCTTTTGAGTTCCAGGTTTGAGACACCCACAAAAAGGGAATTAGCATAATCCAGACGAGAGGATACAAGTGAACAGTCTATATCCTGGGATATAGACATACTTACATACTTACATAGTGCATTTATACATACATACATACATACATACATACATATATACATACATATATACTTACATACATACATACGTGCATGCATACATACATACATACATACATACATACATACATACATACATACATACATACATACATACATACATACATACATACGTACACCTACAACTTAAATTTAACCGCTCTTTCAAACAGAACTATATCTTCAGTAAAGCATCAGTTAATAACCGCAATGTCACATCTACTAGCCTCCTTTGTATGTTTGTCGTATAGGCCAACAGTTTAACATTAGTTATTAATACACATGAATATATTTTAATACATGTCTCTTTTATTTATTCCTACATCTATAGAATTGTAACATTTTGGAAGCATTTGATCGAGCAAATTCCAGCTGCAGTGTATTCGCCAATTTACACCCTCTGCTTACATATAAAATACGAATACCAGATTCAGCGCATCCATCGAAGCATTAAAGCAAAACGTCACCTGTGCAGTTCTCTCGGTGCCAAACTTGCAATCATAGGTCTGTCAAAACGCTTAGCTCATTCTTTTATGTATACGACTATCTATCGTTTAGACTCAGGTCGATGCTTAGGCTCGACAAATAATAGCATCATTTTTTGAAAAAGATAATACTATGGACTTAAAAGTTCAGCTTAGCCGTATGTCATAATATGCCCTATAGGCCCTATAGGCTACAGAAAAAGACTTAATAACGTCAAATTAAAGATGGCGCCAAAGTATACTAAAGCTAAGCAGCAGTATACAGCGGTCTCATCGGTCTGTCATCTATCGCATAAAAGCTGTTCTAAATTATTTGAAGGCCAGCTGCGTCCCACATACCGAATCGCTAATGAGTGTTGCACTTTAACTGAAGACGTTGTCATGTAAGAAAGAAGTTTTCGTTCTTGAACAGACCTCCGTCTACAGTTTGGTTTCGTGTATCTGGGCAGTGATCATCCGCAAATCGTGAGGGGCCTCGATGACGGCCGATTTGCGAGATGATCTGCGTTTTCCCTCTGCGCCATATTCGTCTCCCAACTCGGATATGTCTGGGCAGCTAGTCCCCAGCGAGGGTTTCACGATTTCTGTCTGGGAGGGACGTCGAAGCACCGGAACTGCCAGGGAGAATCTCCGAGCGGTGTCGTAATCAGGTGGTAGGTCGAAGGCGCGTCGAGGGGAGAGGGAGGAGAAGGAGGAGGCCTGGTGGTCTTCCTCTGGACCACACGATGGAACTACGGCGACAGGACAGTGAGCATTGCGGAAGACGTATTTGCAGACGCTGCCGACGTGGTTGCGAAGCTTCTTGCTGCTGTAGCCGATCATAATCATGGAACAGCTTTCTGAAGATGCCGTCTGACAGATGACCTTACCTGGATTCCGACTGTAGTAGGTGATCACGATCCTCCCCTTAATCTACACAAATCAAGGAAATGTAAAGCGGAGTCAGAATTTTATAAATAACTATTTTGTTTATTTTAGTATAATATTCGCTTTTGCCAAAACTGCATAGTAGTGCATATAAACATAATGCAGTTATATATATATATATATATTTATATTTATGTGTGTGTGTACAGTTTGGCAAAGGCGAATATACAGGATGGGCCAGCATAAATGAACCGACTTTGGATGCATATAACTCCGCTAAAGTTTGTAAGTTATTTATACTTAATGCGTGAAATTAACGACATTTCATTCTAGTATTAAGATTCAAACACATTTGTTATTGTAGCTTTAGTCTACATGATGTAGATCGTGACATAACAACAGTCATCGTTTTTGCAGTAACTAGCTAATAAAAAAATTCATGACAATTTTTACAGTAACTTAACACACAAAAATAAAATATATAGCCAGAAATGTGTACAGCACAGCAAATTAATTATTAATTAGGAGATAGTCTGTTGCAATCCTTTCTAGTCAAATGAATATTCAATATGTCTACCAAATGCTGCAACAGGAACACACGAGCAATGTGCGCGGGCGTGCGGGCTGTGCGTACCGATTCGCGTGATTTACGACGCCAAGTTCCTGTTTCATCAATTTTCTGTATCAGACGATTCAACGTATTTTTATTTTATCCTCTGTTAGGAAACTCTTTAATAATTCGAAACGCATCAAATCCCTTATCAGTTAGCAAAATTCGGATCAAAACTAGATCATCGTCTGTCAACGGCGCCATATTTCGTCACTAATGACAACAAAATATGGTAGCTAGCGCTGTTCCAAAGATTTCCTTAAATTTTGAACTAGTACCAGTTCGACCTTTTCAAGAGTAATACTAGAGTGAAATATCTTTAGTTTCACGTATCAGGCATAAATAACTTATAAAAAATTGGCGGAGTTATATGCTTGCAAAATCGGTTCATTTATGCTGGCCCACCCTGTATATTAAAATAAACAAATAGCAAATTACTAACTTCGGTAGCCTTTTGCTAATAGCAAAACCAGAAGTTAATGTGTTGCGTCATACAGTAGCCATTAAGTTCTTACATGGCTAGCACGGTCTGTACACGGAGACCTTAAATGGCGTGGCGCCTGTTCAAACCGGGGAGCGGTGGTGAAGGATCTCACCCGATCAATTCATTGAGAAATGAGCAGGGTCAAGGCCATGTACAGTCGTTATATATAATCGAGTAGGCGTATACATTTACATGTCTATATTGATTCAATTTTCACTGAGCGACTGTGTTTAAGCTGGTTCCCGCAACTTAGCTTTCTTTGGACCAGCGCTCGTGAATAAGCTGGTGCCCTGCGCTTGGCTTTCGAGTGGCGCTTTAGAAGTGTGGAAATTACGATTACGAACAGTGTAAATGTACACGTTTTTCTATAACGAGCGTATGGCCTTGACCCTGCTGATTTTTAAATGATTTGATCGGATGAAGCTGTTCACCACCACTGCCCGTTTGACAGTGTGCCACACCATTTAAGTTCCTCTGACCATGGTAGCCTGAGATTTAAATCTCTTACGTATAATGAGCCATCATTGGTATGCGAACCGCGACATCCTCACGCAGAGACATAATAGCGGTCGTTTAGACTAATAAATCCATACCATTGACCTGCGAACCATGCCATACTTCGGGACTCTTTGACAACACGTGTTTATACAGACGTAGACTACACAGTTTTATTTCTTAATTAATATTCCGTTGTGTCTACTGTTTACAATGCTCCACCCAACGCAAACTAATCAATATTCTCTTACTTTGGCCTATATTGATACATTATAAAGACTACTGCGCTTCAGTTACTTCGCGGGCTACGGTCAATATTCAGGTATGCCTAGTAACGCCACTTGAAATCCGCAGGTGGTTGGCCAATGGCTCGTTCCACATGACCACCGACTTAATGCGTTTGATTCACTGTTTTTCATCGAATGTGATATAAAATAAATCTAATATCTTACTCCATTTTCAATTAATACCTACTCCGTAGTTTCTCATCCTGTCTTCGTATCTCTCTTGAAGTTCTCTCACTCGATTCTTCTCATCTGTAGCCGCCTTCTCACGAACTTCAAACAAACGCAGAACGGTCTCTGCAGAAGACACAAAAACAGACTAAATAGTTTGTCCAAACGACACCCTTCTCCAGTTATAATGTGTGGAAGTTGCCTGTACCCAGCAGATCGCTTGATGCTGCTCTTAACGCAAAGCTGTGACATACTGTATAGTGTAAATGATAACGCTTTAGACGCAGCCCTGATGTAACCATGTGATGTTGAGTGCTGGCGTCATAATTATGAAAAATAATATAAAAAAAAGTTGTTAGGAAATGGCGGTATGCTGAGGTAAAATTATAAAAATCAGGGCAGGTTTGGTAATTGCGTTCATGGTCCGTAGCTAACAGGGAACAAGAGGGAAATTTCCCAAGGAACATTTCGCCGAATTAGCGCTCAAGTGTTCTTCGCAGGATAGCCAGTTACTCATAGTAATGAAGTACTGGACGTATCGTGCGTCGTGCTATGTTTCTAATGTTACAAAGGTTACAATTACGATAGAGATTACAATTAAAATATTGACGGCATCATTGAATACACACACACGCACAAATATAATATATGTGTATATATGTTTATTTTTTTCAAAAATTTATGTAGCGCCCCTTCAAGATACCTACTCAGCGGTTTATGTATGTTTGTATATGTTTATTTATGTATATATATGTTTATATGTGTGGGTGGGTTAATGACTGTTGACCACTTCAAACAACTTCTTGCCCCTACGAGCTGCTAACACAACTGACTCCTTCAAATCCGGACTCAAGACTTATTTGTTTGCTAAAGTGTACCCTGCTGTTAGTTGACTGTGAGGCGCCCTTGTAACGGCATGGCTGTGTTACGGCGTCCATATAAATTGTCACTGTTATTATTATTTTTGTATGCCCCAGGTATACAGGATCCCTCAGGGACTTAGATATTACTAGCTGATGTAATTTGTCTGGAGATGACCCTACTCGTCGTTATTATTATTATTATTATTATTATTATTATTATTATTATTATTATTTTTTTTTTTTTTTTTTATTTTTATGCCCCCCGAGGTAAACATGATCCCTCAGGGACTTCAATATTAATTAAAATGATAAAAGTATTATTATTATTATTATTATTATTATTATTATTGTATATGTTTATATATGTTTATATGTGTTTATATATGTTTATATATGTTTATATAATGGTTATTATATGTTTTAATATGTTTATATATGTTTATATATATGTTTAGATACTGACGATTTGAAGAGATGGTCCGAGGTTCAACGACATGTAGCAACAGAAGAGTTCCGTTCGGTTGTCGAAGCATTGTGGCGTAAACTGCAAAAGCAGAACAATGTATTAGACAAATGTTACGATTAACTGTTCTATAGTAACTCAAAGAAGTATCAATGTCCATGACGTGTTAACGATTTCATTTGCTTAGCCTCGGCAGATGAGGGCGGGATTTCAGTCCTCTCCCTCGCTGAGTTTTCCATCTGGGTTCGCCAAAGGATGCAAGTGAAGCGGAACTAAATTTTTATCTGCTGTGGAGCGAATTGAATCCTCAAAGATAAAAAGAGAGTTGAAAGATAACGCTAAACTGTTCTAGAAATTAAATTTTGATGAGTCTTCTATTGTAGAAAGAAGTTAACGACTGTTGACCACTTTCAAACAACTTCTTGATGGAGAAGGATTTATCACGCGCGAAGGAATACCCGCCCTCATATGCCGAGGCTAAGAAAAAGAAGTCGCTAACAATTCATACCCATGGCTGCCTCTCGGGGTTCGTTCAAGGAACTGCTACTCTGTATCACTGCATACCCCCCCTTACTGCATGTGGATGTTTATTCTATTTCAGTCACTGCCTTTGATCTGTTAAGACTGTTATGACGCAGAAGTTGTATTTGGATCACAAGCCTGTTATCCGGATTATAACACACATGTATAAGGCTTCGTTCATTCAAAGCGTTAGTAGGCCTACATTGCTACCGATCAATGTTAGATCCATATAAAAACGATATTTTATCAGATATCATGTTTTAATTTTGTGTGTTATTATTAGGGTCTGCTGTTTTTAGTCAATGAGTTTCTGCGTCGTGTGAAGTTTGTTTGGTTGTAGCAGTGAGTCGTTGTATTGTTCTTAGTTGTGTGTTTGATTTGTGTGAAAGTTTTCCTTGTCATACTTACATTGAAATGCCTGTTCCGCAGCTGAGCTGTCGTCGATTGCGATCAGTGTTTTACATCCGACATCCATGGCAGATGCGATTGAAGGACGCGACATGATGATACGATAAGTCCTCGGTTCTATCAGATAGCTCTAAGTAGTTCAACTTAAGGTTTTATAAAAATCCAGTCTTCTTTCTAACGGACAACTCTCGTTCTGATTATTAATTATTTCAATAAGTGTCAGTAAACATGCCTTAACTCCAGACGGACATTTCAGCTATTTGCATGAAATAATTTCAGAAATCTTCGGTGAGAACCACATGCATAGCCAATAATGAAAAATCAGCCATTTGCTGCTACATTCAGTCGATAGTTAAAAACGCAGCGTTAAGATGATTCCTACGAGTTCAGGTAACGCGTCCTTGGAAATAATCAGTAACGCTAATCAAGCGTTCTTCTCCGAAGGGTCATTCACTTACGACTCAGAACTCTACAAAGTCTCCAATCACTAAGACCGGAAATTCGTAATACAGGTGAGATGCATTGC